>OX393550.1:38386156-38923656 GCA_947650365.1 Chamaelirium japonicum
GACTTAGATATAGCCTTTGGATGATAGGGATATAGTACTTTCCTTACTCTCAGACTTGGTCAAATTTCAGAGCGTAAGGAAGCAAGAAAAATTTCCTTGGTCATCAAGGAAATAAAGTATAAGGAAGCAAAATTTCCCTGGTCATCAGGGAAATAAAGTCTTCCAGACTTAGCCAAATTTCTGAGTGTAGGCAAAAATATCCCTAGTCATCAGGGAAATAAAGTGTAAGGAAACAAAAATTTCCCTGGTCATCAGGGAAATAAAGTCTTCCAGACTTAGCCAAATTTTTGAGTGTAAAACAAAATTTCCCTGGTCATCAGGGAAATAAAGTCTTCCAGACTTAGCCAAATTTCTGAGTGTAGAGAAAAATTTCCCTGGTCATCAGGGAAATAAAGTCTTCCAGACTTAGCCAAATTTCTGAGTATAGAGAAAAATTTCCCTGGTCATCAGGGAAATAAAGTGTAAGGAAGTAAAAATTTCCCTGGTCATTAGGGAAATAAAGTCTTCCAGACTTAGCCAAATTTTTGGTGTAAAGCAAAATTTCCCTGGTCATCAGGGAAATAAAGTCTTCCAGACTTAGCCAAATTTCTGAGTGCAGAGAAAAATTTCCCTGGTCATCAGGGAAATAAAGTGTAAGGAAGTAAAAATTTCCCTGGTCATCAGGGAAATAAAGTCTTCCAGACTTAGTCAAATTTTTGGTGTAAAGCAAAATTTTCCTGGTCATCAGGGAAATAAAGTCTTCCAGACTTAGCCAAATTTCTGAGTGCAGAGAAAAATTTCCCTGGTCATCAGGGAAATAAAGTGTAAGGAAGTAAAAATTTCCCTGGTCATCAAGGAAATAAAGTCTTCCAGACTTAGTCAAATTTTTGGTGTAAAGCAAAATTTCCCTGGTCATCAGGGAAATAAAGTCTTCCAGACTTAGCCAAATTTCTGAGTGTAGAGAAAAATTTCCCTGATCATCAGGGAAATAAAGTATAAGGAAGCAAAATTTTCCTGGTCATCAGGGAAATATAGTCTTCCAGACTTAGCCAAATTTCAGAATGTAAGGAAGCAAAATTTTCCTGGTCATCAGGGAAATAAAGTCTTCCAGACTTAGCCAAATTTCTGATTCTCTAGCTTTAGGCAATATTTCAATGTCTACAAATTGCCCCCCTCAAGGATTGACGCTTCAAGCGAAAAGCAAAAAAGGTCAATCTTTGATTTTTTTTTTTTTTGCCAGGGCCAGCCAGGTTTGATTAGGGCCGGCCAGAGACCTCCAGGGCCGGCCAAATTTTTTTTTTTTTTTTAGGACGGCGGTACAGCTCGTCCTTTGACCCCCCTTTGTCTATAAAAAGGGGTCTCCTCTCCTTTTCTAACTTATTTTTCGGTATTTCTTGGAGCTCGGTCAAAAAACCCTACTTCAAGGTATTCTGCAAAAACCATCTCGCAAACTTGATTCATTCGGCAAGTAGACGATCAAATCATCCAAGGTAATCATAATCTTGATCTTTTCCTTTGCTTTGCTTGCTCTTTGATCTTCGTTTCTCCTCTTGCAATGATCTTTGTGGGCCCTTTTTTTTAAAAAAAAACGAAACCCTAGTTCAAGGTTTTGCAAGAATGATCTTTGATCTCCTCTTTTACCCTTTTGATACCATATGATATTTGATTCTTGGCTCTTCTTTCATGCATCTAGATGATCTTTGACTATCCATCTACTTGAATCGACTAGGTTTTTAGAAACCCTAGTTCAAGATTTCGTAAGAACAATTTTTTTTTTTTTTTGCTCTCATTTTTACCCTTTTTTTTTTTTTTTTAATGCTCTTGCATATCTCTTGCATGATGTTAGATAATCTTTGACTATTCATCTATCCGAATTGACCAGGTTTGACCAGGTCTTTTTTTTTTTGCCAGGGCCGGCCAGGTTTGACCAGGGCCGGCAAGAGACCCCCCAGGGCCGGCCATTTTTTTTTTTTTTTTTTTTTTTTTTAAGGATGTCGGTACAGCTCGTCCTTTGACCCCCTTTTGTCTATAAAAAAGGGGTCTCCTCTCCTTTTCTAACTTATTTTTCGGTATTTCTTTGGAGCTAGGTCTAAAAACCCTACCTCAAGGTTTTTGCAAAAACCATCTTGCAAACTTGATTCCTTCGGCAAGAAGACGATCAAATCCATTCAAGGTAATGATAATCTTGATCTTTTCCTTTGCTTTGCTTGCTCTTTGATCTTCGTTTCTCCTTTTCTTGCAATGATCTTCGATCTTTGATGCTTTTCGATGGTCAACTTTTGCAAATGCATTCTAACTTTTAATCCAATCTTCTGTGTGTAGGTATGAGTACTTCAGAGAAATACATTGCTATGCCAGAAGATGGTTGGTTAGAAGAAGAAGAAGAACGAGGGGTCACTTATCTTGTTTTTCCTCATGCGAAAGTCAAGCAGCATGGGGCAACTCTGAAAAAGAATGGCCCAAACTCTTTGACTACCTTGAGAATCGTTGAGCACGAGAGTTGTGACAACGATAGTCATGGAGCTGAGAAGAGCGCTGGACCCATTAGCCGTTTTGAAAAGGCTCCGATTCTTTCTTTTCCGTATCATCATACAACGGCTGAAATGGTACCCATTCCTCAAATTGCTTCAAAAATTGCTTCAAGATTCACTCGATGGGGGGACGAAATACGAGGTCGTGGCGATGTCCAGTATCTCAATGGTTTCGGTGAATGGATGCACGAAGTCTTCGAAGCCTTGCGCGGCCGAGAGGCTACTAGAAACATATCTGTTATGCTGGAACCTGCTTGTTATGAATATTGTAGGCCTGATGGAATGTATAGAGCTTTGTGTGAGCTCTGGTGTCCGGAAACGAATACATTCCTCACTTCTATTGGGGAGATAGGGATTTCCTTGTCGGAGATCTATCAGGTATATTCATACTTGAAATTGAATTTGAGTGACATTCATACTTGTGACTTACTTTCTTCATTTTTCTTCTTCCAGATATCAGGTTGTCTCATGAGTGGAGAATATTACCAAGAGAGAGTCCCTAATCTCTTTGAGCTTTTCGACTGTGTATATACTCCTTCAGCACTTTCCTATCTTTTCAAAGCTTTTGCAATTATTGCTGCATCTTGCCGTAGTGACTGAGTTCGGCATTGTGACTGGATTGATTTTTGGTTTCGTGGATACCCTCGAGCTGTTAATTCTCAGAAAACTGATATCATAAGGAAAGCCAAAGCTAAACTTGACCAATCAGGAGATATTGATAGGCCGATCAGTCTTATGCCTCCAGAGAAACGACCTTCTGGCTCGAAACCCAGTCCTTACGTTTTGCTAGGATTGTCAGCCAATAGCACTCTAGGGAAGATTGTCTATAGGTCTGCGGCGATTGTTCTTTTTCTTTGTAAGTTCGCCCTGCCTTGGAGTGGTGACTTGATTCGTCCTGGTACTTTCATCCCAGCTGTAAATATGGTGAAAGGTACCGAATACAATTTGGCTGTTCCCATATTATGCTTACTCTACAATGGTCTGACGCGGACTTACAGCAGCCTGTCTACAAGCCCCAAGTTCAGTGGTGAGCTAGGTCGGGCTAGTTCCTTTTGTCCCCTTCACTACTTATATGGGTGGATTGGACTTCACTTTCCGAGAGGGATATTTGTCAAGAATCTTCGGCAAAAGAGATTTCCTTTCCTCATATCAGTATCTGGTGCTCTGGCAGGTTATCAGCCTTGGGAAGGGTCAGCTCAAGACGCTAGGATGATTCTTCGTACTATGAGAGAAGCTGATTTTCGTTTTGCCCATGAAGCTTGGAAGCCGATCCCTGATAGAGAAAAGGGTATTTTTTATGATAATGGCAAGATGCCATACCCCATCTTCCTCTCAATGTTGAGTTGTAAACCAGGGTTTCTTGTATTCCGTCGGGGTAATACAGTACAGATAGCACAGTATAGCCCTCATCGGTTTTCTCGTCAACAAGGTTTTATGCAAATGATACCTGGAACACCTATCCCTTATAAGGAAGAAGTGTTTCCAAAGTTGGCGTTTGGTTATTGGTTAGCATTCAGTGAGAGGCATACTGGAGTTAGTTTTGCTCTTCCGTTGCAAGGAGTAAACCTCAGAGACTGCGTATCTTCAGCATATTCAAGTTTAGTAAGAGGGGGAATCAAGAATCGATTGGCTATGTATCCTCCTTCTATGCTGAAATCGAGTGAGAAAAGCTCGTTTGAGTTCAAAAAAGATGAAGGCATGAGAGATAGGACGGAGATTCGATTCCAAAAGAACTCTCGTCCTGGTTCTTCACGAGCGTGCCATCGCCGAACAGAATCTGACAGAGAAGTTGAGTCTTCTTGTTCTGGCACTTCTGAGCGTCCTGTTCCTCCACCCGTGCCTTCTGAGCGACAGGGAGATGAAAGAGGTGCCAGGAAGAGGGCGAGAACATCAGAGGATAGTTCTTCTATTCGGGAGATCATTAATCCTCTTGCGACGTCCCCTACTAGATCGAGGCGTCAAATATTGGAGACTGCTCTTGTTGCAGCTTCTCCTCCTGATGCGGCAACTCAAGGTGTTGATATTACTACTTCAGGTATGAGTTGTCTCATTTGTAATCCTTGAATATTAATGATTGCTGTATGTTTTACCCTATCGCTTTGTTGTATAGGGTATTCTGCTGGCGGCCTTTGCATTCTTAATGATGATCTAACTGAAGTGATTGGCAAAGGTTTATTGGAGGATGATGCCTTTGAAGCGACATACCCATTTTTCCAAGATTTGCAAGATGAGGGTGTTGGAAAAAAACACGAGGCATCAGTAACCGTTGAGATGACCACAAAAGAAATAGTGGATGACTCTGTGTTTGAAGAACTTGCAGGTCCTTCCACAACACCAATGGATCATGAAGTTCAATCTTCTTTGGTATGTCAGAAAGCTCAGGCCGGAGTCCCTGTTTTCAAGAAGCCGAAGTCGATTGCTGGGATGAGTCCAGCTATGTCTGAGGCAACTGGATTTATGCATAGTTCAGTTGAGGAGATGGACCGTTCTTTGGCTGCTATCATGCTGGTTCCCTGCAGGTCATTCATAGACTGCTCACTGAAGCCCTTTCATCAAGCGGGATTTTCAGCATTAGAGAAGTGGTGGACCAGTATGGGTGTCATCTTTTGTGATCGTCTTCGAAAATTTGGAGTGAACGATTCTGTCTTTGTTGAAAAGATCGAATCACTTCTTCAAGACAGTCATACTTATCACAATCGGCGTTCATCGTTTGTCAAAGAGAAGGCCATCGTTAGTCCGGACCAGATAGCGAAGATAGAAGAGACTTTAAAGTCGTTCTCCTAGTTCTTGAATGAGGGTGATTCTACACTATCAGCAGCAAAGTCAGAGGAAACTTCTGCTCGTTTAGCATTGGAAGAGTCTAAAGCGGCGGTTATTTCTTGCGAAGATCGTTTGGCTGCAGCTTCTGATGCCGTGACTTTATAGCGTGATTACCTCAACTCCCTGAAGGCACAGAAGATTGAAAAAGAGAAGGAACTGACCGAACTCAAGGGTCAAGAGGAAGCTGGGGCATCTTCAGTCTTAGCTATAGATGGCGCACGAGAGGAACTTATGCAGCGTCTTCGGGATTTAAGCTCGATTTATTGATTTATCAAGACTTGTACTTTTTTTTTTCTTAGACTTTATTTAAGACTTATATGAATTCGCCTGGTATTTCCTTCTTGATTGCTCTGCTGAATATGGGTTTTATTTTTTTTTGTTTGGACTGAACCTGAGGGGTTTCCTCAGGTTGCCTACGTACCCTTTTTCAAGGGATCAAGTCACACGTAGTTCCTTTGGATTTTTTTTTTTTTTGCTTGCATCACCCTGACGAATATGCATCCCAACTAGGTTGGCACCCATATCTATCAGGACTATCATTTGCAATATAGAATGATTTTCTTCATGCATAATATCGCTTGAGGAACTTGCCGTTGATTGGGCCAAGTTGTCCTCCTTCTGGTGTCATAAGTAGATATGCTCCATTAGTATAAACTTCTCTGACGACATGAGGGCCGTCCCACTTAGCATCGAATTTTTTTCCTGCTCTGTGGGATAAGATGATGGGACGTCGCACTGCTAGAACCAAGTCCCCTTCTTGGAAAGAGCGAGGCTTAACTTTTTTATTGAACGCTCGAGAAATACGAGCTTGATAGCATTCAAGTCGTTGTTGAGCCTCAAGTCTTTTCTCGTCTAGAGCTTCCAATTCCGCAAGTCGGAGTTGAGCATTTTCATCAGTAGTAAGACCTTCTTGGATAGCAATTCTTAGAGAAGGAATTTGAAGTTCTAGAGGTAGAATCGCCTCTACTCCATACACAAGGGAATATGGTGTTGCTTGAGTCGGAGTGCGAAACGATGTTCGATAAGCCCATAGAGCCTCGTGCATACGCTCGTGCCAGTCTCTTTTAGATTTAGAAACCACCTTCTCCAAGAGTTTGCATAAGGTCTTATTGAAAGCTTCTGCTAAACCATTGGCGGGAGCATTATACATTGTAGAACATCTCTGTTTGATTTTATACTTAGCACAGAAATTATCCATAGCAGCGTTTTTGAATTGCTTGCCATCATCAGTAACGATGCAACGAGGAACTCCATATCGGAAGATGATATCATTTTGAATAAAATTCATGACTGAATTTCGGTTCACTTCTCTGAGAGGGACTGCCTCTGCTCATTTGGAAAAGTAGTCTGTCGCCGCTAGAATATAAAGATGTTGCTTAGAAGATTTGGGTAATGGACCGACTATGTCAAGTCCCCAAGAGTCAAATGGCCATGAAGCGACTGTAGGATGAAGAGGTTCTGGCGGCTGACGAATATAATCACCATGGATTTGGCATGCATGACACTTTTTGGAGAAGTTTAAGCAATCTTTAACCATGGTAGGCCAGTAGTATCCCATTCTTTTGATACGAAAGTGAAGTTTCGGCCCTGACTGATGAGTACCACATATACCTGAATGTGACTCCTGGAGAGCAAACTTGATGTCTTCTCCGGTCAAGCATCTCATAAGTGTACCATCATAGCTTCGACGATATAATTCGCCATTGAAATGCAAGAACTTGGGGGCTCGTCTTCTTATCTCAGTTCTGTGTTTAACTTCTTTAGGGAGTTTGCCACTCTCGAGGTAATCAATAAGGGGTTGTCTCCAGTCTTGTTCTTCTATGACATAGGAATGATCTTCATTTTTCTGACCTATAGCCTGATTGAATTGATCTTCCAGAGTGAGTATCCACCTTCGACAAACCGGAATATTTAATTGCTCAAGGTCTTGAATAGCAAGCGATGCTGCTAGATTCGCCAATGCATCAGCTTGTTGATTCGAACTTCTTGGTACATGTTGAATGCTTGCTGCTTCGATGCTGTTGAATAAAGTAAGAGCATATTCATGATAAGACTTGAGGTCTTCCTTATTGACTTCATAATCTCCCAAGACTTGATGAATGATGAGTTTGGAGTCACCATAAATTCGTAGCCCTTGAAGTTTCATGTCCCGAGCGAGTTCAAGACCAATAATTAATGCCTGGTATTCGGCTTTGTTGTTTGAACAAGGCTCTGCCAATGAGAAAGAGTATGGGAGAGTTTCGGAGTTTGGCGAAACGAAAACAATCCCTGCCCCCGCAGCTTGTCGTTTTGCAGCTCCATCAAAGAACATTTCCCAAGAAGGGATTATGTTTACAAAGAAGACCTCCTCATCTGGTAATTCCTCAGTTAACTCCCAATCAGCAGGAATAGAGTGATGAGCCAAGAAATCTGCTAAGGCTTGCCCTTTGACTGCTCTCTGGGGAGTGAAGATGATATCAAATTCTGACAGGAGTAGAGCCCATTTTGCTAGTCTTCCTGATAGAACAGGTCTTGACATAATATATTTGAGGGGATCTGCTTTAGATACAAGTTTAATAGTATGAGCCAACATATAATGCCTTAACTTTTTTGTGGCAAAAATAAGGGCTAAGCATATCTTCTCTATAGGAGCATACTGTAATTCTGCCCCCACAAGAGTACGACTCAAATAGTAACAAGCCACTTCCTTTCCGAATTCATTTTCTTGTGCAAGTAATGCCCCCAGAGAATGTTCTTGTGCGCTTATGTAAAGTATCAAGGATATCCCTGGAATGGGTGCTGTCAGAACTGGTGGTTTCAAGAGATAGCCCTTAATATCTTGGAAAGCCTTTTGACATGCTTCATCCCATTTGAAAATAGCATCCTTTTTCATGAGCCGGTGAAAAGGGTGACATCTCCCGGAGAGGTTGGCGATAAATCGCCTGATATAAGCCAAGTGACCTTGTAAGCTTCTAAGGTCATGAAGTGACTTAGGGTCGGGCATGTTGAGAATAGCATCAATTTTAGATTGGTCTATCTCAATGCCTCGATGCCTTACGATGAAACCGAGGAATTTTCCGGATGTAACTCCAAAGGCGCATTTAAGTGGATTCATTCGTAGTTGATACCTTCTTAATCTATCAAAGATAGCACGCAAATCATTCAGATGCGAAGACCTTTGTTTAGACTTCACGACTAGATCATCAACATAGCATTCTACATTTTGGTGAAGAATGTCATCAAAAATCCGCTGCATGGCTCGTTGGTAGGTAGCTCCTGCGTTCTTCAGTCCAAAAGGCATTACTTTATAACAAAAGATGCCCTTAGGCGTGCGGAAAGCTGTGAGTTCTTCATCCTTCGGTGCCATTCGGATTTGATTGTATCCTGAGGAGCCATCCATGAAGGATAGAGCTTCATATCCCATTGTAGCATCCACCATAAGTTCGGTGATTGGTAAAGGGAAATCGTCTTTGGGGCATGCATTATTCAAGTCTCTGAAGTCGACACATACTCTGATTTGCCCATTCTTCTTCTTCACGGGTACAACACTAGAGATCCAAGTAGGATACTTAACTTCTCTAATGAACCCTGCTTCAATCAGTTTGTTCACCTCGGCTTCAATTTGTGGAATAAGTTCTGGGCGGTATCTTCTTTGGCCTTGCTTGATAGGATTAGCACCACGTTTCACGGCAAACTGATGAACAGCAATTTTGGGGTCTAAACCTGGCATTTCTTTATAAGACCAAGCGAAGACGTCCTTGTATTCTTGGAGAAGCTTGACATACTCGACTTCTTCGTTCGTTGTTAGGAGAGAACTGACGAATGTCGGTCGTGGTTCTTCTTCAGTGCCGAGATTAATTTCTTTCAAATCATCCACAGTGGACTGCCCCCCTTCTTCAAGGACTGGAGGTGCATCAGCTAAGTCACTGTCCGAAGAAGAAGACGAGCAATCGATGTACTCAGTAGAAATATGATTGACAGATACCACGATATTCTTTTTCGACCCAGAGGAAGAAGATGTGTTCAAACATGCTGAATTGGTAGTAGAGTCAGAAGTAGCATCGATACTGATTGTCAAAGGAACATCCTGAAGAGGCGGAACTCGATGCCAGGTTAGACTGTGTCGCTGAAAAGACCCGCTGTGACCATAGGAGATTTTGGCATGTCGAGAATGAGCAATCCTGGGTGGGCGGGAGGGCTTTGCGAAACCAAGTTCAAGTCTATCAAAGACTGATTGTCGTGGATGATTATTTTTGACGATTTCAGATCTGATTCTTGGTTTCTTTATCCTTTCAAAGACTGAAGTTTGATTTGGCTTTAACTGGTGATGTACATCGGGCATCTCATATTGTGCCATGAGTATTTCTTTCTTCTTTGCACGTCGTCGCCTTCTTCTTGCTGACTTAGACAATGTCTGAAAGTCTTCATCTGTGTTATCAAGATACTTCTTTTCTACTGTGTCATCATCTGCATCATATAAAGCTTTTGTATAGTCTTCTTCATCTTGGGCTTCAATGAAGTTTGCGGACATAGTTTCTTTTGCGCTTGTTTTGAGCACAATGGGGATTTGCTTGGCTCCAATGCCAGGTCGAGTTTGTGGTATATTTTCTCCAGCCAAGAAAAGCCGCTCTTGGGTTTTAGTTAAACCGTAAGGGGCTGTTCGTGGTGGTAATGTACCTAAACGTTCAACATCTTTTGGAGTGAATCCAGCTTTGCTCAGGAGACTTGATGCTTCGCTTCCCCATGTTCCTTCTGGTTTGAATGTAGAATTGCCCTTACTTGAGGTAGTAGCCGATGTCAGGCTGTGCAGCGGCAATACCAAGTCCTCTTTTAAAGTGACCAAGTTAGCGTCTGTAAAAGAGGTTGATGGCTTTGTATGCATAGGAGTAAATGGTGGTTGTCCTTTCTTTCGGCCTTTCTGTGGCACGAAACTTAACATCGGAGCAGATTCGGCCACTTTTGAGGGATGTCTATCAACCTTCTGTTTTCCTTTGATACTCTTCATTTGAACTGGCATCGCTTGCTGGTTTGATTTCTTCGGATAAAGGACATAAAAATCGAATTTCCCTGAAGGTTGGCCAAGTAGACCTACTTCTGGGTCACCGTTCTCATATCTTTGTTTGAGAGATTGTTGTGATGACTTCTTGTTTTTCCTTCGCCGATCTTCATCATCTTCGTATTCCAATTCCAGAGCCTCTTCAAGGCATTCGTCACATTCGCAATCACCAAACATCGTATGACGTTGGGTTGGAGGATTTGGAGAGACCCTGACTGATGGAGTCACTTCTTTTGCCTCTGTTTCTTGGAGAGAATTTGTAGCTTTGTTGGGTGATGTTTCCTTGATAACGGAGCCTTTACTGTGGTAGAATTTGGCGTCGGCGAGATAAGCTTCTGCTTCATTAAATGGTCTATCATCTGCCAGAACGCACTTCTCAATGCCCCCTTGGTGATATTTGAAACATTGATGTAATGTTGAAGGCATTATTTTATTCATATGTAGCCAAGGTCTTCCAAGTAAGAGTCGATAAGAGGTTTGACAGCCTATGACATGGAACAGAGTCATAGTCTCAAGTTCTCCGATTGACAACTTCAAGCGTATGATGCCGACAGCTGACTGTGCCCCTTGGTTGAAGCCTTGAATGACCAATTTGCTTCTGGAAAGTTGATCATTTTTTATGCCCAAGTCTTTCATGGTTTGACTAGGCATGATATTGACAGCCGATCCGCCATCTATCAATATACGAGTTACTGGTTTTTCATTGATATAACCAGAAACATAAAGAGGTCGGTTGTGCAACCGTGCTCCCAACTGCAAATCTTCGTCAGAGAAGGAGATAGTCATATCACATTGAACTGATTTTTCTTCCCTAGTCTTCACTTGATGACTCTCTGGGTCAGTCAATGCCGCAGCCATAGCGTGGCGTGCATCTTCCGAAAGATGGAAAGCCTCTATAAGTGGCAAATGTAACATAGCTTCATCATAAGTAGCTGCGAGGTTTCCTTCAATCGGCTCAACAGGAGGTATATTATCTGACATTTCTGGAGGCTGAAGAGTTAGTTCCTCATTTGATTCTTTCTCATGGACTTCTGCCGTATAGCAAGTTGACGAAGAGGATAAATCATTTTCGAAGAAATCTTCAGGAATGAAGTCTTTTAGTGTAAGAGGTCGCCGGACGGCTTGATGTAGTATTTCTTCATCATTGACTGTAAGAACTTTAGGCATACTTTTCTTTTGGCCTTTCTTCTTTAAAGACTTCTTGACGTAAGTCTTTTCTCTCTTTCCCTTAGACTTATCAGAGATTATGGGAGAGACTTTAAGGAGAGGGGCTCGAGGGGTTCTTTTATTTCGAACCACCAAGGTCCATCCGTCCTTCTTTTCCGAATTCTTTTTTTCAAGGGAATAGTCATTCTCTTTTGGAGGCAAGGGGGCTTCTTTCGTTGGTAGACTTTCACAACTCTTGATCTGATTTTTGCGCATCTGGATTCTGAGTTCTGGTGCCCCCAGGCTTGCAACCTGAGTAACATGCATATGCCTCCTTACTGAAGAATGTTGCTTGTTGAGGAGGGCTGAAGTTTTTATCTTGAAAACTAGCCTCTTCCTTGCTGCTGGAATTTGGACTGGTGGGAGAGAACCGAAGACAATGGATGTCATGTTAGTTGCGACTATCTCATCTGAAGGCAACTCAATCTTTCCTTGACGTGCCAACGACATGATTTTCTCTTTGAACACGAAACATTTTTCGATAGGGTGACTCACGACCCTATGATATTTGCAATATAAAGGATCATCAACTCTATTTGCTTCTTCTGGTCTCTTGGATAAAGGTATTTCAATCATCTTCTCCTCCAAGAGTTGGTCAGACATGGCTGAAACTTCTGAGTCTGGAAAGGGATACTTCTTCGCTTGGAGCTCTTCTAAAGTCATCCGGGGTGGCCTTTGCTGTGAAGACTCAGTAGTAGGCTTAGTGTTGTCTGGTTTTTCTTTCATCTTCAAGGGCTTGGAAGAAGAAGCAATGTTTACAACATTTGTTTGTTTTGCTTTTGGGGCTGGCATTTTTTCTTTGCCGTCTGCCTTAGACTTCGAAAAGTCCCTTGGCTTGGAATCTCCGTGAGTGGCCAAGCTAAGCTCCATATTGTGAGCTCGTGTGGCCAATTCTTCGAAGGAGCTGGGTTTGATTCCCTGGAGAATGTAGAGTAATCCCCAATGCATTCCTTGAATGCACATCTCTATTGCTGAAGACTCGGAGAGTCGATCTCGTGAGTTGAGAGCAAGGTTTCTCCATCGATCGATATAGTCTATGACCTTCTCATCCTTGCGTTGCTTGACAGCAGTAAGTTCCACCATACTCACCACACGTCGAGTGCTGTAGAACCGAGTGAGGAACTCCCGTTCTAATTGTTCCCAGCTATCGATAGACCCCGGAGTGAGGTCTACATACCATTCGAATGCGGTCCCTTTGATAGACCGAACGAATTGTTTGACCATTTCATCATCATAAGTGCCGGCGTTGTTACAAATTTCTATGAAGTGGGCGATGTGTTGCTTTGGATTGCCTTTTCCTTCGAATTGCTGGAACTTGGGTGGGTTGTATCCTGCCGGAAAGCGTAAGTCTTGGATACGTTGGGAGTAAGGCTTGGTGTACCCTACTGTGGACTTAGAAAATCCGTCTCCCCTTGATTGGATCATACTCGCGACCATAGACTGTAATTGTTCAACAGTCATAGGTGAAGATGTAGGCATGATTGCACCTATCTCTGGAGAAGTGATTATCGGCGGCATCAAAGTCCGAGTAGTCGTGGGGAGGGCCTTGGTTGTTGCAGGAACCAAAGCCTCTTCCTTAGTATCCATTTTTTTGAGAAGACTGTTGATTTGACGATCATTTTCTGCCATTGTCTGGACCATCTGAGCCATGAGTTGGCTCATTTGTCGTACTTCCTCCTCAAGTTTAGTCATTGTGGAGTTAGTAGAATTTGGGCGAACTTCCTGGCGTGCCTCGAGAGTCTCAACGTCGTCTTCCGAGACATAGTCATGATGAACAACAGCGTCCACATGACCATCTGGATTGAAGATTACTTCGTCTCTCACCCCGAGTTCCTTAGTGCATAGGATATCTCCCTCGGTTTCGACTTCAGGTAGAACTGAAGAAGTAGTCTTCTTGCGCCTAGTGTAGACACGTAGTGCAGGGGCCTCCTCGGATGCCGAAACATTAGCATTCGTGGTGACATTCTCCTGGTTGCCTTGTTGGAGTGTATTTGACTCAACAACGGGCATAGTGACGGGAACGACCATAGCATCGTCGATACCGACCATGTTGAAAACTTGAATTAGAAGAATCCTTCGTAAGGAAGAAAACTTCGAGTATGAGAACCAACGAAATGGAGGGATGAAAGGAGACGGAGGTCCCACCGGGCGTGCCAAAATATTTGTATGAGCAAATATTTGATTTTTACTCAAGTACAAATTTCAAAGATTCGCTTCGAGGGAGCGGAGTACAAAATGTATATCAGGAGATTGCGGGGAAATCCGTCTTTGATCCTTTGATACTCGATTTCGAAGTACAAAGATTACAACAAGTGAGAAAATGAAAAGAGAAGAGCGTTGCGGTGCTTGATCCTTCCGGGCTTTGCGCGTGATCGGCTAGGGGCTTTGCTTTACTTTTCTTCTCCTAGAATCTTCACTTGTTCTTCGCTTGTTCTTCGACTTGCTTTGGACTTGAATCTTCAATTTTCCATCTTCGATCTTCGGTCTTCGATTTTCTTTGGTTTGCTTCGATCTTCGATCCTTCTTCGCCGGGATTTCTTGGAGCTTTGAAGTATCTTCAGTCGGGAGCTTTGTAGGTTCTTCTTGCTATGGCCGAAGATCCTTTCTTCTCTTCTTGTCCCTCCTTTTATAAGGGTCGAAGTAGTTATTGTAGAGAATAACTACTTCGGGTGGTTGAAGCAACCTCCTGGTGGTTTCTATAACTTTCCTTGGATGGTTAGAGAAACTTCCAGGTGGTTTACATAACTTCCTTGATGGTTAGGATCATATTCGAGTGGTTTTGTAACTTCCACTGGTAGCTTAATCCTTTTGAGCTTGAGTGAACCGGTCTGATTAAAACGACTTGTGGTTCGGGTCTTAAATCTGAATCGACTTACTGCGACTTAGATTTTAACCAAGTTAACTCTTGATCCGGTCCTTTCTGACTTGGTAGGTTCAATGAGTTTGTCGAAATCTAGCTTAAGCTTATTTGTAGGAGCTTAAGCTTGATTATTCTTCGGCCTTGTATATCGGCTTGTCGAAGGATGCTCATCTCTAAGTATCATTCTATTGACTTAGATATAGCCTTTGGATGATAGGGATATAGTACTTTCCTTACTCTCAGACTTGGTCAAATTTCAGAGCGTAAGGAAGCAAGAAAAATTTCCTTGGTCATCAAGGAAATAAAGTATAAGGAAGCAAAATTTCCCTGGTCATCAGGGAAATAAAGTCTTCCAGACTTAGCCAAATTTCTGAGTGTAGGCAAAAATATCCCTAGTCATCAGGGAAATAAAGTGTAAGGAAACAAAAATTTCCCTGGTCATCAGGGAAATAAAGTCTTCCAGACTTAGCCAAATTTTTGAGTGTAAAACAAAATTTCCCTGGTCATCAGGGAAATAAAGTCTTCCAGACTTAGCCAAATTTCTGAGTGTAGAGAAAAATTTCCCTGGTCATCAGGGAAATAAAGTCTTCCAGACTTAGCCAAATTTCTGAGTATAGAGAAAAATTTCCCTGGTCATCAGGGAAATAAAGTGTAAGGAAGTAAAAATTTCCCTGATCATTAGGGAAATAAAGTCTTCCAGACTTAGCCAAATTTTTGGTGTAAAGCAAAATTTCCCTGGTCATCAGGGAAATAAAGTCTTCCAGACTTAGCCAAATTTCTGAGTGCAGAGAAAAATTTCCCTGGTCATCAGGGAAATAAAGTGTAAGGAAGTAAAAATTTCCCTGGTCATCAGGGAAATAAAGTCTTCCAGAGTTAGTCAAATTTTTGGTGTAAAGCAAAATTTCCCTGGTCATCAGGGAAATAAAGTGTAAGGAAGTAAAAATTTCCCTGGTCATCAGGGAAATAAAGTCTTCCAGACTTAGTCAAATTTTTGGTGTAAAGCAAAATTTCCCTGGTCATCAGGGAAATAAAGTCTTCCAGACTTAGCCAAATTTCTGAGTGTAGAGAAAAATTTCCCTGATCATCAGGGAAATAAAGTATAAGGAAGCAAAATTTCCCTGGTCATCAGGGAAATATAGTCTTCCAGACTTAGCCAAATTTCAGAATGTAAGGAAGCAAAATTTCCCTGGTCATCAGGGAAATAAAGTCTTCCAGACTTAGCCAAATTTCTGATTCTCTAGCTTTAGGCAATATTTCAATGTCTACAAAATGTTTAAGTATTCAAAAATATGTGTAATAAACAACCGATTTTTAAAGAAGCAAAATTTCAAATTCTTTATTCAAGTTGCAAGTTGCAACTAACCAACATCTATATAACATGTTATGGTTGTTCACAAGTTGATTAGGACAAAAAGGCACATGATAGATCTAACTGTCGATCATGACCGAGGAGAGAGAGAGAGAGAGAGAGAGAGAGAGAGAGAGAGAGAGAGAGAGAGAGAGAGAATTCAAACGGAGCCCTCTCTTCCATTTGTGAATACAACTCTCTCATAAACCCCATTTGTGAATACAACTCTCATAAATATTATTAAAAACCTACTATAAAGATTTAAAAAACCTATTATAAAGAAGATAAACACATATTCAATGGCATTTAATGGCCATTTGATACTAATTAGTATTTTTTTTGGTAGGTTAATTAGTACTCTCTCTCTTCTCCATCTCTCGATTTAACAATTGAATTACACCTCGAAGGCAGCCGTGGCAGTTGAAAGCGGCCGTCTGAGTGCCGACGGGCACGAGCATTTACTATATCTAACATATCAAAACTCAATCCATTAAAGACTAGCAAACGTAGTTGACGTAAAAAAAGTCCAACCCTTATCATGGACAAAGGTTGAGGGATTTAGTCTGGGAGTTGATATTTGTAACTTCAGAAGGTCTTTAAATGAAACAATCAAATATGGAGATGAACTTATGCCCCCCCACCATTTGGGCATAAAAGTAATAGAAATCTATGTTTGGTGGTGAACCATTGATGCAGATTTGCATCATCAGTGCAGATTCGCATCCTAAGCACACATAAAACTAGTCAAGTTAGTCATCCAGAATCTCTATATAATTGTTTCCTTTTTTTGTTGCTTCTAGGCCTTAATTTGAATTTTAAGCATTTTAAGTTTTTTTTAGCAAGTAGTGACCTTTTATTTTTGGAAGATAGTGATTTAATTGCAAAGTTAGGAGTTTTATTGTAAAACAATTGGGTCAACAATGGATAGAATAATGTTGTCTCGTCCCTAGATTTTAGGGATCACGTACCAATATTTACAACGATAACAACCTTCATGACTCAAGGGATTGAAGTTCATAATCTTTAGCGTCTAATAAGAGAGCCATACTCCTAACCTGGGAGGAGAGAGAGTCCGAGACCTCCATCTCCCGTGAGTCCTATTTACAGGACTGAGTAGCCATCTGCCATCCCCATTGGCAAATTAGTCCAATATGGGAAAGGGTGGCACAGAAAGATTAGGAGGGGACTCCCTCTCCTACATAGTTTGTCCTAAGCCATTTTTTAGCCCCTTTGTCCTTTATTACTGGATGTCTGCAGCCTATAAAGTTCTGAAATTTTCAAAAAAATGGATAAAATAGGAAAGCATGGCTTGATTGTAGGAGTCCAATTTTGATGTGTTTCTTGTTAGTAGGTTTTTGAGTTTGGGTCTTAGATGGATTGAGTGCCTCGTTAGTTGAGCCTCTATGAGGAGACATGCAAGTTATAACTTATAAGCCAAAAAGATGATGTGAAGCAATTCTCGCATAAAATATCATGTATTTTTGAATTATGTATGTTCAAAATATGTGGCAGCTGTGTTGGGGATAATTTACTTTGATCCGGTTCTTTTGAATTACTACATATCTAAGTCTGATGGTGTCACTAGCAAAAGTTGAGTAGTCTAGAGTGGGCTATTGGTTTTCGTCTCTCTCTCCTGGAAACTGTCTTGATTGACAAAATAGTTGTTTTCCTTATTGTTTTCTTCCTTTTCTTTATTTTTTTTGAGAATCCCTCAGAGAGAGAAGGGGGGGGGGGGGGGGGGGGGGTTAGGCCTGGACCCCGACCTGTCCTTTTCTTCTTAATTGTTCTTGATATTCTTTTGGTTTGGATCTCTTTGCACCATCTTGATATAAGACAGCTCAATACATTCTCTTTTGTAACTTGTAAGCATTATTTTTTTAAAATTAAGTTCTTACAATATACTGTTGTATGAATCTGAATTTAAGGTAGTGAGGAAGGCACATGAGCATGCAATGAGCCACACATGATGATATTAGGTGGATTTTGTATGCTGAGCCACATGATGATATCAGGTGGATTCTTGTGAAATTAGGAAGTGTAGTGTTTGAATTGAATATATTAGAAGAAGCTTAGGGAAAACAATAGTAGAGTAGTAGTAGATAATTTGAGGGAGCTCTTTGAGATTGCTTGGTAATGTTCAAGATATAGTCTAGACTTGTCCCTTGTGAGGAGGGTTGCTTGCGGTCACATTGGAGTATTGGAATCTATGCTATCTTGTATTTGTGTTGGACATATATCAACATTTGTATTGTAGTTGTAGGATTCTTCTTGATGTAGTATCTTGATTTTCACAAAATTTTCAGAAAATCCATCTTCTTGTCATATCCTTTTGGTACCTTTTCCATTTGTGTCCTGAATCTGGGAACATACCATGTATTCGATGGACAATAGTAGCATATTACTTGAGAAAGTGGCCTTAACTTGGAGGACATCTGCATTTATATTTGGATGGGTGAGGTAGCTATGCTTTGTCAACTGTGGCCTAATTACTGATTTTTGTCATCTGTCTTTCAATTGTAAGTTTTATCAGAAATATGTCAACACTTCAGAATTACTTCGTTTACTAATATAAACTCAGAATTAATATATACATGAGCAACATGTAAATATATGTAGTTGTTTTGTTGAATTCTTTTGTTTGGATTTCAAAGGATCTGGTGTATTGCACCGACACTCCTACCAGTACTCAAGTAACATAGTTGAGTTGGGACTGGCTTACTCAAGAAGTAAAGTAAGAAAGTTGTAAGTTTAGCAGTTTTAGAAGAGAATATAATTATATAAGAAACATGTTATTTCAATCTCATAAATTATGTTTGTTTCAGAGAAAGGGTTATTTTCCTTTTTCTTTCGATCAATTAATTTGTTTATGTGGTAGCGAGATCTGTCATATGCCCTCCCCATATGTGCACACTCAACAGTATGTTCAGGATTGATCCACAAGTGAAACAGTGGAGAAAGGCCTATCCCCCAAACCTAACTAGAATCTCTGTAGAGTAATTGTTTATTTCTATAATCTTCTGTAGTAAATTAGAAATTGTGTTGCTTGCGGAAAAGGAAAGTATGATCTTGTGGTTTCATGGGCAAGTAACTACTTCCACCATCAGTCTGTAGCATGTTGGACATGTGTTGTCATTTCTATGGACTTTATTGGGAGGAGAGGTCTGCAAGACCGTTATTTATGATGCCTCTACTATTAGACCAAATGCTTACGAAACTCAAATATATAACTCAGCTAATTACCTCATTTAAATTACTACATCTGACAAGCACTGCCTAGCTGAATCGGACTTGAGGTGGGGCGTGGGAGAAGGGGGTTCCATCTTTTTTGGGTACAATGATCTGTAGCATTGCTTCTACTATTAACACATGTCTTTAAACTCTATGATCTGATGGGTCATGGGTGCACATGGCTACTTGCTATGCTAACACCTATAATTATTTGCTTGTATGAATTTCTCTTTAAGTTGTATTCTACTATGCATTGTTGTAATGTTTTTTCTTTTCTTTTGTGAATTGAATCATATAAGAAGATCCTTCTGGTGCTGCTGCAACCCAAGCTGAAAAAGAGGAGTTGGATTCTCGTTCGATCTATGTTGGCAATGTGAGGTTTTTTATCTGTATTCTTTGTTGGCTACCTTTCATATCTTTTTGGTGCATCCCTTGCTTTATACTCATAAAAACCTGGTGTAATTAACTGTAAATTGTTGTAAGCTCAAGTTATGGGTAAATCTCAAAAGGTTGTCTCTGGATGAATTCCACTGAATTAGGATAGTGGGAGTACTTCTCTAACAGTAAGGGTGATATTTAAAAAATAAAGGTAGGGGATTCATGTGGTGCCTTTTTTTTTTAAAAAAAAATTCATTGACTTGTTGAATAAAGTAAGCTAGCCCTTACTCTACAATTTTGGAGACATTACACAAGTTGAAACATATGAGCTTTTGGCATCCAGACAAAAGAAGAAAAAAATACTAGCATCACTTGGGTGGACGGCTTTCCAATACTTGTGTGATTATGTATCCTCTTGCTTAATCTGTGTAATATAGCTGAAAATAAAAACCAGACCTTCTTTTATTGAATAAAAATAGGGCAATTTAAAAAACTTCTCCTAGACTATACACCTCATTTCATATTGGTCCCTTAACTTTTTTTTTTTTGAACAATTTGAACCATGAACAATGCTCGGTCTGCATTTTGCCCCCTCCGTCGACTTTTTCCCCCAAAATAATACCCCGACTTTGAAGTATTTAACTTATGCTTTTTTGGACAAGGGTATTTTCAGAATAAAGGTCTATGGAGGGGACTAAATGCAGATGGGGCAACATGTGGCTTCGGTGGGCCTCGGTTCTTTCGGTCGGAATCTCTTCAAAAATGGCAAAATGAGCCTGGCTTCGGTGACCCCCCACCGTTTTGTCCGAAATTTCGGTGGGGCTTCACTATTTCGATCGAAATTTTTGAAATTTTGTCAAAATCAGAACGAGTCCAGATTTTGAACCCCCTTTTATTTCGGCCCCAACCAAAACCAAAATATTTTGGTGAAATTTCAGAATTTTGATCGAAATTTCAAACCAACCATGCTTCAGGTGAGACCGCAATTTCAAGCCATGCTTCGGGCGAACTACCTGATGACATCATCTAGGCGGGCTACCACCTCATTCAGGCGAGTTACCAGATGACTTAAGAATAACCTCATCCAGGCAGACTCGGTCCTCCTTCGGGCGAGCTATCTGATGACTTCAGTATCATATCATCTAGGCGGGTTGCCACCTCCTTTGGTCGAGTTACCTGATGATATCACCATGATGTCATCCAGGCAAGCTGCCACCTTGTTCAAGTGAGCTACCCGATGACGTTAGCACCAGGCAGGCTGCCACCTTCTTCGGGCAAGCTGCCTGATGATGTTAGCATGACTTCATCTAGGCGGGTTGCCACGTCCTTCGGGCGAGCTACTTGATCACGTCAACTGGGCGGGCTGCCAACGTCTTAGGGCAAGCTTCTTGTTGTCGTCAGCTTAATGTCATCCGTCGGGCTTCCGACTCCCTTGCCTTGGGCTTTCTTAAGGCGCCTTCATCTTTCCATGTGGGTTGTCTCTGTTGGCCATGCGAATAACGAGCGGGTGACTTTTTCGGGCACTCACAATCAACAAGGGCAAAATCTGCATCTTATAGGCTTTGGTGCCCACTGCCCATCAAGTCTCCCCAACTTGAAGGATTTCTCACCTGTGGAATAAAACTTGAGATATCGCTTGTACAAATCTTGGTTGAGCCTCAGCGACTCCACCTTTGTGATCCAACTGTTCTCCGATGTTGGATGACCCGTTCACTTGACGAAGAATTTCTGATATGCATCTTATAGGATTTGGTACCCATCAAGTTTCCTCAACTTGAAGGATTTCTCACATGTGGAATAAAACTTGAGATATCGCTTGTACAAATGTAACAAATCTGTGTTGAGCCTCAGCGGCTCCACCTTTGTGATCCAACTGTTTTCCGATGTTGGATGAGTGGATGACCCTTCCACTTGACGAAGAATTTCTGATAAATGTTATATATATATATATATATATATATATATATATATATATATATATATATATATATATATATATATATACTTTGTTTTCTGCTTTAGTTTTACCATTATAGCTTTCGATTATTGTTTCAGACACACTATTCATCGAATATACTTCCTGAGCACTGCCCATATGATCCAAATACACCAAGTGGTTATTGTTATCATATCCACACTTGTTTCAGTCTAGATGTGCTTTTTCTCCCCTTGGTTCATAGTAACCGTAGGCTTCGACGTCTTCCTCTGATATGTAGCCGATTCGTAAGATAGTCCAAGTCTGTCTAGTCAAAGGACAATGAAGCAATGTTATGGAAAATTCCTACTCATCAGACTCACAAAGATTGCAGATCAAGGCAGCATTCACCGGATGATGGATGGAGTTCTGTAAATGGGGATGGGTATGTATTGTTTCATATATTCATTTGAGTCCCAACACTTTGTCCCGAGTGTTATGTTGTCACAATGATGGATCATAGACCAAGTTGGCAGTTCGTGAGGCTGCAAGAGCTGATCAATTGGATTTTCTATGATGATGGAGACATCCTGCTTTATCCATCTACCAGTTTTGGATGTTTGCTACATTCAGGCAATCAATAGAAATGCTGGGGACATTCTATCCATAGGAGAAGAGAAATATCTGCACACTTGTCATAGAAAAGGTAAATGCAATTGTATGTGCTGATATTAGAAATAAATTTAAGCTCGCATTGCCAAAGAGAAATGGTATGTTTTCTATATCAATAAATTAATTACTGACTTGATGATCAGATGATGGACTTGTCTTGTTTTTGTGAATATGCAATTCGTAGTGTGGTACAGCTCGATGAGAACATTCTCATGTGTGTTAGATATTTCTTTAAACTGATTATTAGGTGCATCTGCCTCATTTGGGCCTCCTGCGTCATTGTTGTTCTACTGATTTTTTGTATTCTCACTTCTTTTTGTCATCGGAATTCTAAGGGCAAGTCAACAACTTACTGAGGATGTGCTTATTCCATTTGTTGTTTTTGCAATCCTACGTCTGAAAAGGTTTAGAGTTGGTATGGGTTTGCACATTGCATGCATTTGTATCGCAATAGAATTTTCCCCACTTTTGATGATGGTCTTACAATGCACTAGACATACTTCAGTAAACGTACGGATGAGATATCAATTTGAGAATCAAGCATCATCAAGCACAAATATAGTTGAGATATCAGAGGAACAATCTGCAGAACAAGAGAGGCTACTACATACAGTGGACATACTTGTTTCTATAATTTTGTATTCCTCTACACTTCTTTACAGAAGTATGTAGTGTTTCAATCATGAAGATTACGACATGGCTTTGTATAAGACCCCAGAAGATTAGATCCTTAGATTGATTTGCCCTTAACCCTCTGCTGCTATCTTGAATTCTCATGGCACCAAGATTTTGTGTATACTTATTGCTTAAAAGGGCAACTTGAGTAAGCACTGAGAATATTGTTTTTAGCTTTGTTAAAATGGGTTTTTGGGGCAGTTTGGTGTAGACAGGCTTTTGAAAGGATTTTGAACCGAGTAGCAAGGCATACTAGAGTAAGCACTGAGAATATTGTTTTTAGCTTTGTTAAAATGGGTTTAACGTTAAGAAGGGGGGAGTGTCTTATTTGGGCACAAATTGATTGAAACATATTTTATGCAGTGTCGATCTAGGGTTTTATGTTACAGTGGACATGTGGATAATGTGCATTATTAGGCTTCAATGTCTAGTAATAAAATATCTCAACCAAGAAGCAAGTTATTTTCCCATCATATTGCCATCAAATATTAGAAATGTTAGTCCCATTGAATAATTTTTTGTCACATTTCTTCAGGTGGACTATGCTTGCACTCCTGAAGAAGTCCAACAACATTTCCAGTCTTGTGGGACCGTAAACAGAGTAACAATTTTAACAGACAAGTTTGGTCAGCCCAAGGGATTCGCGTATGTAGAGTTTGTTGAAGTTGAAGCTGTCCAGAATGCTCTCCTACTCAATGAGTCGGAGTTGCATGGTCGTCAATTGAAGGTTCTGATACAGTTCATAAATATAAATTTTGTTTATTAGTGTCTTTCACATTTGAATTTACCTCGTCTGTGCTTGTTTTTACCTTGTTTGTGCTGCAGGTTTCAGCTAAAAGAACCAATGTTCCAGGAATGAAGCAGTTCCGAGGACGGCGGCCTAACCCATATATGGCATTTCGGTCTCGAAGACCTTACATGCCACCCCCTTTCTATTCTCCTTATGGATATGGGTGAGTTTCTACATAGTTTCTTGGCTTAGTATGCTAACTAAAAGAGTGTTGCTTTAGGAATTTATTGAATTGAAAAGCATATTCAACTTATGCAGAGTCTTTTGTATAATAATGGCAGAAATAAAATTGATAAATGGATGAAGGATATAATTATATATGGTTCGTCTATTATTAATGTAATATAAGGACCAAGTATGTCGTCAAACACTGAATCGAACACACAACTACATGGATGCTCCTCCAAGGGCCGGATTGAACATAAACTATAGGGCTACTTTTCCAGTCATTAGCTACCTTGATCTCTGACTTGTCTACATGACTTCAACCAACTTGTGGATTATGTTGATTACCCTTGTCTATGTCTGTTGGCAAGTAGTTCCGGTGGTGGTGCTTTTTTTTTTTCAGTAGGAAGGGGGGGGGGGGGGGGCGTGTGTGTAAGGAGGGATGAGTGGGAGAGGGAAATGGTGATGATTGTCATTATGGTATTTTATATATGGTAATAAAGATATAGTTAAACTATAAAGGCTATAGGAGAAATAATTGTTTGAGCTTAGGTCTTAAGACTCATTCTTTGCAATTTTTCACAAATGCTAAATTGGACGAAGAAGTTTACATGGGCCAACCAATAGGTTTTGTAGAGCCTAGATATGAATTTAACATGTATGAATATATTAAATCTATAGATGTCTTATGCCCCGAGATATGGCTTTAAAGAATTGAAAAACTTTTCTGTCTAGATTCACAATGGAGATGCCGACATATGTTTTTATAATTAGGTTTTAAATGTCAATTTTCATGTCGGTTTCGGTTAGTCAAAAAACGGGAATTTGTTGGATTTAGGTTAAATGTCGGTGGAAATTTTGTATTTTTTTAGAAAATATTTCATTGGAAATTCATCGGATTTAGTCAAATTTTGATCAATTCCGGTTCACATGTTAGTAAAATATTGTCTATTATAAAAAAAAATCAAAATCAAAATTGATGTAATTTCTCATTGATAAAGATGAGTTTTGTTTTACTAAAAAAGATAAAAATTTTCAGTGAAATTGTCTGGAAAAAGACAATGTCGGATTTCGGTCAAATGTTGGTCATTGCGGTCAACATTTCGTTATGTCGAACGAAAATTTGCTACTATTTAAAATTCAGTCAATTTCTATGTCGGACCCTTAAAAAAAAAGACATTTCAGTGATTTCGTAAGAAATTTGGTGACATTTGATTACATGCTTTATAACAGGTTCTGAGAAATCTCTATAATGTGGATTTTATACTATTTAGATGGCACACAAGTGAATGTTAAAATGGACCTATAATTACCTTGCATGAATTTTACATGAAAGACTTAGGTGAGCTAATGTGATATTGGAACAAGATTACATAAAAGGCCTTGAAATCCTTATTATTTAAGGTTGGTTATGGGTTGGATTTGGTTGATCCTCTTTTGGATTTGGTTTCAAGCTATACATGTGTTCTATGAAATTTGAACATGATAAGAAATGAATAATCCAAAGACTAATTTGATGCACATGTTATACTCAATTTCGAGAGGGCGATGATGAAGTGGTCAAATGGAGCTGGAGGTGGGAGTGGAATGTGGGCTCGAGTGGGAGGTGGTAGGCTAGGGTAATAGGGTTACAGAGTGGGAGGGGGAGGCAACTATGGGGAGGATGAATCTGATGCACATAATAATTAGTTTCAATTTCGAGAGGGCGATGATGAAGTGGTCAAATGGAGCTGGAGGTAGGGCAACCAAGGGCTTAGGGAGTGGGAATGGGGGCCCGAGTGAGAGGTGGTAGGTCGGGGTAATGGGGCTACAGGGTGGGAGGGGTGGCGGAGGCAACTATGGGGAGGGCGTCACTGGAGCATAGGATGGTTGCGACAAAACATGTGTGTTTCTGTGTGAGCAGGAGAAAAAAATCAAGTAGATCAGCAAGGGTGGAAAGGTGGTTGATAAGAGATGCATGCATGGATGGGCAAAACAGTAAGGGTAAAGTGGTGATCTTATGTGGAGAGGTCCATTGCATAGGCTTTAGACGTAGCACTTGTTAGAGAAGCTAAATAATATATCATGTCCGGTTTTATGGTTAGGATCCTTATGCATTCCAATCAAATATTTAAGTACTCTCCTTCTGTCTATGGCATGATATATTCACGTACCAACACATGACATACGACATGGAAAGATGCACTCCTGCCTATTGGCATGCTTTTGCACCCTAAAGCACACTTCTTTTATTTTTAATTTTTTGACATCTATGCTACTTGTATTTACTTTTTAGTGATTGTAGACATTTAACACAAGTTTTGATGCTCCCATTAAAAATCTAACATCCTATATTATGATATTGCTTGTGTTGATTGCCGACAAATAGTCATGATTTTTTTTTTGTTTATTTGAACTTTATCATATGCCTCAACTAACATGATTAAGTTATATTTGTCATGTTCCGATTAATAAAAAGTGAAACGCCTAGACATCAAGGTACATTTCACATGAACATTGTAATAAATGTCAAGTTCACTATTAATAGGTATACAAAAAGAAAACACATGAATGATTGATTAGCCCCACGAAGTCGCCACTTTAGCCCGTTCCTAATTATTATATATTTTTATAATAATAAATATATTTGTATGGAGGGTCGATCCAGAATCTGTGGTAGGTTTCCCCAGCCTGATTCTTTATCATGTCTTTTGACTTGGCCCGACAGGTCAGGACTCAGGCCCCCTCACCAAAGGGCAATATTTACAAGCCTACTCTCTAGTGGTGGTTACAATATTTTGTGTACGAAGGAGAAGACACACACCCCTCAACCCCCACCCCCACCCCCACCCCCACCTACCACTACTACCACCACCAAAAATAAAAAAGCAAAAAAAAAATCCATGTAATGTTATGCTATTAGGGCATCATCTTGCCTCCTCCGAGAGATCTTATCTATGTACTCTATATGATATCCCTTTGGATTTCAAGAGCAATGTTAGGACATGTTTTCATATTAGAGTCGGAAGTATGGGTCAATAGTTGCTTTTACATCGAGATAAACATATCTTTGAAAGTTACAAAGTTAACACAATATATTATTCTTTCACAGAGGATGCTCTTCTAGTGCTCATACTTAGGGTTTGAAATCTTGGTTGATATCGGTACGTACCGGTTTTGCTTGGTTCAAGATCGATATATCACCCGATCCCGATACCTGGCCCGTACCGGTCGGTACCGGTACGTATCGGTCGGTACTGATCGGTACGGCCGGTACAAACATGTTTATTTTTATTTTTTATTTTTTTGGATTTTTTTCCTCAACCAATATTGGTCCGTATCAGCCGGTACCGGTACGTACCGGTCGATACATACCGGTTCGGGGCCGACCGATACCGCGACCGATATTGTGATTTTAAACCTTGCTCATTCTTCCATTCAAAATCCTTAGACCTCTCTGGCATAACTGAAGGATCCACATAAGACATGATGGAGATGAAGAGGTGTGATGTGAGAATACTAGATATATTAACTAAGTAACTAAGTACAAAGTGTAAGCAAATAATATGAAAATACTATATGATATAAGGGTAAAACTATAAAATTTAGTGGCCTAGGTGGAGGTGAGTTGAGTCGGTGGTTGTGTGTTGTCCATCGGCATGTTGGACGCATAATGGCTTTGATCTCTCATCGTCGCTTCCTCGTCGTTGCTTCCTCCTTGGACTTAATTCTTGAGAGTTTGAGGAGAGAGCTTGATTGATCCTCTGGAGAGCCTTGGTTTGGGATGAAGAGATTTTGGACTCGGAATATTTGGAGGTAGCTTTGAGAAGGAAAGAAGTCAGTAAGAGGAGGTGATGATTTTTTTGGATTGGGGGTGGGGGGTTTCTGCATTAAAAAATATTATTTTATTACAATAGTAAGAACACTAGATAAAATTGTGTGGTCGCATGCGATTTTACAACGCATATGTGGTGCAATGTGCAATCACACATTTATAACAATTGTTGTGTGAGCACAAGGTATGCAGTTAGGTGTATAGGACGGCACATGTTGCATATGATTACAACGGGATCCTATACATTGGAAAATTTGTCTCTTAGAGGTGTCTATTGATCACTCTTTTATATTTGCACTCTATACTGTTACCCAGTACACCACTTGTGGAGTGGTCGGCTTCTCAATGCACTAGGGTGGGAAAGATTTATCCGCGTGGGGCTAAGTTATTTACCATTATGCCGATTCCGGTTACTCACTCTGCAATCCTCTTCACTTATTTACCCCTAATCATATGATAAGCAAAACATTATCGTGATAGTGACACGCATCATTAATTTTATATTGTGAATAGGTTGACCATTTAGATTATACTTAAAAATAAATAATTTTTTTTGGAAAGTTGACTTGTTATTACTGGTTTTATTGATCACATCTTTCTATCATTTTGATAACACTTGCTATTGTTCCGCGTCATACAGCAAGGCACCAAGGTTCAGGAGGCCGATGCGCTACAGGCCATACTATTGAGCGGTCCTATCTTTTTTACCGCACCACCGACTCCCTCTGCGATGGCTCTGCCTGGTGTGTTTGGGAAGTTAGATTCGTATCGGTGCATTTTCAACACCATGGAACCGTATGCGTAACCTGTATGATCTTCCGATCGACGGCACGATTTGATCTCCTTAACCAGCAGTCGTTCGGGGGATCTAAACCCAAGTGATATCTGAGGTCATCGATCGAATGTAAGTCTTGTCGGGAAAAGAGACCTTTGCTCGTACCCGTGGTTGTTTATGGATCTATTGCATCGGATTGAAAGACGTTATTTGATGATGGCTAAGAGCTTATGATCATTCGATTAAAAATAGGTACTTGTTAACTATATGCCAGAGGACTGAGAAGATGGCTGGGTTGATTCCAACCTTCACTTTGCAGATGATACTTTACTTTTCATTTCCTGCCACATTTGTCACTTTAGAATGCAGGAAGAGATGAATTCTCTCTAGAAAAATGATGGGTTGGTGGAACTTCCCAAGGGCAGGAAATGGGTATTTAAACTGAAGAAAGATGGCAATGAGAAGGAAACACAAAGTCTTTGATCAGAATAAAGGCGTAGACTTTGATGAGATTGTCGCTCCAGTGGTGAAGATGAGTTCTATTCGAGTTGCCTTGGCTTCGAACAACTAGCTTGGACCTTGAGCTACCCTCTCTTGAATCTCTCTCGCAAGATCTCCCTCTTTCGTTTGGGAAGTGCATCGGGACTGAAGACTAACCTTCGTACTTCCCCCTTTCATTGTACACAGATTACTTTGGTCATCCATTGACTGGCCGAAGATTCACAGGAGGCTTTGCTGATAGAATCATGGAAGGTTCTCTCTCTCTCTCTCTCTCTCTCTCTCTCTCTCTCTCTCTCTCTCTCTCTCTCTCTCTCTCTCTCTCTTCATGTCTATTATCTATCATTTTTTCTACTTTCCAGCATGGGTCATTGATTCGCATTGACAAAATTCACCTGTTGGTGGGAGCTGGAGAAAACGTTCTACTGGCTAGATATTATCGATCGACAGGAAAAATTTCACCTTTCTAGAGAGGGATGATTAAGATCCGCTCCTCGTTCAAAGCAAGGAAATAAGCTCATCCTTGGAAATGGCTCGAAGATCAGAATCTGGACTGATCCCCCAGCCAGTGGTCAGTCCAGAATCTGATGAGAAAAATCATAGATATGCCGATATCGGACACCCATCCTGCCAGCGCAACAGCCTGGATGCAGACTAGGTGGCTGTGATTAAAAGACGGACAGAGGGCCGCACATGTAGGGCTGCGCAAACGAGCCTGGTCGAGACGAGCTTTGGTCTGTCGAACTTGCACGGTCAAAAAGCTGAATCGTTCAAGCTTGGCTCAAGTAGTAACCAACTGAGCTGAGCTTTGGAATTCTTGAGCCTAAACGCCAGGTGCTTAGCTCGATGAAAAATCGAGCAAACTCGAATGAGCCCTTACCGAGCGTCTTGGTGAACCCTGGATTAGGGTAAACGCTCGGACGATAAATATTGAGCATATTCAAGCCTTCTATGAGCCTATTCACAAGCATGTTCATACGCTTGGTCTATTTGAGAATGGCCCCCTTTTCTCTAAAACGTCTAAACGTAAAGAAATTTTTTTTTGCTGGACCAGCTAAGCGGTTAGAGGACAGGGCGCTGGAGATCTTCGGACCGAAGAGGCAGCATAGTTGCTTATTTATTCAATTCCATAATCCCATGAACATGATATCAACGGTCATGATTTACACACACAAACAAGGCACAACGGTAATGTGGGAAAGTTTACTGTACAGTGTTTATACGTAGAGTCGAACATGAAACCTCCAACATGAGAAAGAGGAAGTACCACCATTCTGGAACCGTCCGTTTCTATTCCCAGTTCGATATTTTAAAACTAACGGATAGTATTTGCTCCCGTGGAATGAAGGACTTGGGAACAATATTATATCACTCTGCGCATTTCTATACTAACCGGAAGGCTGAACCATAGAACTACAATATGAAATAGTAATTGATGGGAATATCCTCTTCCGGATGAGGTTTAAGCGGAACAGCTGCTACTCATGCCAAACACCCTCATAGTTGCTTATTTATTGAAGTCTATAATCCCATGGACATGACTTCAACGTAGGGCTGACAATTTTGGACTCGGCACGAAGTTAGTGGGTCTGGGTCAGGGCTAAACGGGTTCGGGTCATAAACGGATCGACACGATAGACCCATTTAATAAACGGGTCGGGTCCGGGTTTAGGGTCTGGACACGGTAGACCTGGGAAGACCCGTTTAAAATTTACCGGGTTGTATCGGGTCGGGTCGGGTCGGGTCTACCCGCAATCCGATACTATAATATATAGTATCAACGAGTCTATCGGTAATGTCAGGTTGAGTCAGATCGGGTCGGATCGGGTCAACTGAATAAACCCGTGTGGTAAACGGGTCTTATCGGGTCTACCCGTTTATAAACGGGTCGGGTACGGGTTTAGAATCTAGACACGATTAGTTAAACGGGTCGGGTTCGGGTCTAGGGGTTTTGGACATGACACGAACCCGACCCGACCTGACCTGATCCATTGCCACCCCTACTTCAACGGTTAGGATTCACGCACACACAAACAAGACACAAAGGATTTGAGAGAGTTCGCTCCACAGTGTCCATACTGACAGTCGAACAGAGAACCTCGAGAAAGCACCAACAGGCCCAAGAGCCCGTTCGTATCTAAACCCTAGCATTAGGCCAACAGCCCAAGAGCCCGTTGGTATCTAAACCCCAGCATTAGGCCAATCCTGTTAGCGAGAATGCTCATAAAAGCCAGTGTGCAGTGAGTAAAAAACTGAGGCGGCGGTCACATGCCGGATGCAGAATGTGAAAGGCAATTGGATGCAGCGCGAGGAGATCGAGGCCGACCAGTCTCCCCTCCAAGCGTGCTCCCCCCCCCCCTATTAGGAAATCAAAAGCTCATCAACTTTTCTATAAAGCATGTGATTATCAATGCCAACTGAGGGGGACACCTTTGATTCCCAATTACCGACCTCCTTCTAGGGCTGCAACTCGGCGGGTTGAGGGGTTAATCCAGGTCCAATCCGAGGGGTTGAATTTTCTGTCCAAATCCAATTCAAACCGAGGTCATGTTGAACTTTCCTAGCCTAGGCCCGATCCAGGATCGGATTGGTCGAGTTGTGCAGGTATGTTGTGTTGGAAAAAACGATCAAGAAACAAAAAATACTCGCACAAAATAACACAACACGATATAGACTGAGGCGCATGTAAACACGCTTTCTTTAAAGCGTAATTCACATCCTATAATCGCTGACACGTCTGCTTGCGAATCCCTTTTCAGGATACAACAGTTTTGTGGGACTGCACTGAGCACTCACACTCATGAAGAATCCACTTCAATGAATCTGGATACGGGATTTTCTGGTAGAGAAATTAACACAATAAAAAGAAAATGTTAGCGTGATCCATCATCACCTATTGGAGTTCATCCAACTCTCTTTTGGAGTGATCAATAATCATTTTCGGAGTTAATTATTGGCCTGGATGTATAGAGCACGAAGCACCCCTTGATACCAAACCGAAGCTTTGACTCGCAGGCGAACGGTTATGAAACCGCCTAGGCAGACACCCTTTGGTCCATTTGTGCCTACTCGTTACTTTGCACTAAACGCACGATCACACCGCACCTCGCCACGGATACCCATTTTCTCTTTTATTTGACTAAAATAGTTTCCGATAGGGTTCGATCACTAGCCTCTAACCTTGCAAGCCTCAATGCTAACCAAGGAGTCACAACCAACTTGTGGTAACCATTTCCACTAAAATAGTTAAATATTAAATCCATTTTGAAAATCTCCAACATGTTGTTCGGTTTCAACATAGTAGAGGAGAAAAAAAATCAACATATAACAGTTCTTTTGCTATAGTGCGACACATAAAATAGTATTTTGCTCTAGGATGATGGCCCATCGTTTAATAGATAAATTACCTCTAACGGTAGCCATTAGGAGCGGGATAACCACACATCAAAGTTCCACCACAACGTGATCGCATCTTGTATCCAACGGTTGATCCAACTGTTGGTGTCTAATCGGACCATCTCTTACTAGATGTCGAGTTTTGGTTTGGGTTAGATTGCTTGAAGCCTTTGCCCAAGAACAATCCAAATTGAGATTGGGTTGGGATTTTTCTACCAAGCTCAATCCATACATTAAAATCTCAACCCAATCCTGCCCAAATTCGGGTTGGCCCTCCCAAATTGCAGCACTACTTTTGTTTAGCATCAAGGCAAACTCAAGAAAAATGAGTTTCTTTCTCCACCTCTCCACTCTCCTCTCACCTCGGCGGCGAATAGGGTGCATCCAGGAGGGACCAGCACCGGGAGTAGGAGCTACTTGGCGGTGGCGAATGGGGTGGCTCCAGGAGGGACCAACACCGGGAGTAGGAGCTACTTGGTGGCGGCAACTACGTACTCCGAGGGTCTAGACTCTCTACTTGGGGAGGCCGGTTCGACGAGGTCCACTCCGCTAGGATGGCGACTTTGGTTGACAGCATGGTGGTATTAGACCCCGGCAAGCTGCTGGCTTTGCAGGAGAAATGGAAGCAAGCGTTGGTGGGTAAATTTCTAGGGCCGAAGATGTTGGGAAAAACAATAGAGTTCTATTCTATTAGCATGCAAAGGTTTATGGAGATTTAACTAGCTAAGGATGGGAAGCTAAGGCTTTCTATAGATATGCAAAATAAGGGAAAGAAGAGAAGGAGATTGAACGACTTATCGAAAGAAATGAGCCGAGACTTGTGCTTGCACAATGCCCTGAAAACTAGATCGCCGCCGTAGGATGGTGCTCCCGGCCTCCGACGACAAGCCCCCAGGGTTCAACGACTTCAAGCTTCTCCGCACCAAGGAGAGCTCGTAGGAACTCTCAGGGAACTCCAAAAACAATAGTTGCAAATCAATCCGATGGCGAAATGGGTTGAGGATGATGAGCCGATCACGACCTCTTGTTGCTCCTCTTGTTGACTCTCAAAGAGTTGAGGTAAACTTCAGCTCTATGAAGAGGTAGTGCTGCACTCCACCTTAGAAATGATGGACGGGTCCACCACAACAAGGTTGTAAAGAGAGGTAGAGAGAGAGAATGGAATCGTGTGTTTTGAAGAGAGAAGTCCCGGCCTAAATATATAGGCAAATCCTCTCAACCACTTTTCCACTACGTGGCCCACGTTGTCCACTACCAACAGATCAGATCTCAACAACCAAAACAAAAAAAACAATATTCTGTTACACTCGTTCCCACAAAACCACTCGTTCCCACAAAACCGGCAACTGAAGAGATTTGAAAGTATTCAAAATTCAAAAACCAACAATCCCCCACATGAAGGATTTTAAATCTCAAAAAATAATTCAAAATAAAAATTTGGAGTTCCATAGGAATGTGCAATCACTGAGGTGTCTTTCGACTTGAACCGCAGTTAAGAGATTGTCTGTAGGGTTTACTAACTGAGTAGTGACCTAAGTCTTGAACTGCTCAGTTTGAATAGTAGACCTAGTCAACAGGCAACTCACACATCCTTAAATCATCATTGAGTTCCTCTCTCGGTTGTGCTCATTCACGGCCATGAGCTCTCCCCGGTTTTAACAAGCGCTCTAGAGAATTGGCCCCAATTCTCATAGGAAGCGGCCTCACTTCCACACTCGTATAGGTGCAATCTATAAAGAGTGATCTGTATCTATTCACCCCACTGGTATTCCAGCTATAGACAGCATTAAGAGTCTATGACTCAGCCTCACAACGATACAGAATGTACTACCACATCATAGGGAGGGGTAATATGCTTGGTAGCACTCCCACAAGTTCCTCGGATAACTTGTTATCCCATTGAACCTTGTTCTTGGGATCTCCAATCACAAAGGTTGGGTTACTGTTATCGGAAACTTATTAATTCTTAGGCCTCAGCCCCATCCCCCTCGATGTATTTAGAACTAGCTCTCTAGCTAGTCCCTTAGTTAAGGGATCTGCTAAGTTGTCTTTTGACCTTATATAGTCAATGACAATTATCCCTTCTTTTATCATCTGTCGCACAGATTTATGTCTACGACGAATATGTCGAGACTTTCCATTATAGGAATTGTTCTTGGCCCTCATTATAGCTGCTTGGCTATCACAATGAATAAGAACAGCAGGAATAGGTTTTGGCCATAAAGGAATATCCATAAGAAAGTTCCTTAGCCATTCACCCTCCTCACTAGTCTTATCTAGGGCTATGAACTCCGATTCCATAGTGGATCGAGCTATGCAGGTTTGCTTGGATGACTTCCAAGAAACTGCACCTCCTCCAAGGGTAAACACGTACCCGCTAGTGGATTTGGTTTCCGAAGAATCTGCAATCCAATTAGCATCGCTGTACCCCTCTAGGACAGCAGGATACCTACCAAAGAAAATGCCATAATCCAAGGTATGTTTTAAATACCTCAGAACTCGAATTAGAGCATCCCAATGCTCCTTATTAGGGTTAATAGTGTATCTACTGAGTCTGCCTATCGCATAGGCAATATCGGGTCTCGTGCAGTTCATGATATACATAAGACTGCCAATTACCCTTGAATACTCAACTTGTGATACACTTAACCCTATGTTCTTCTTCAGGTGTACTGAAGGATCATATGGCGTTCTGGCAGGTCTACAGTCAAACTGACCAAACTTCCTAAGCACCTTCTCTATATAGTGGGACTGTGATAGAGCTATGCCATTGGAATCTCTCAAAATTTTGATTCCTAAAATGACATCTGCAGCTCCTAAGTCCTTCATATCAAAGTGCCTGCTTAGAAGGTTTTTGGTTTTCACCACAACTTCCAAGTTGGTTCCGAATATCAACATGTCATCTACATAAAGGCATATGATCACGCAAGTCTGATCATTGACCTTAGTGTAGATGCACTTATCTGATTCATTAATCGAGAACCCACTCGAAGTCAATACTTGGTCAAACTTTTCGTGCCACTGCTTTGGAGCCTGTTTGAGACCATAAAGAGATTTCTTTAGTCTACAAACCTTCTGCTCTAAACCTTGCACTACGAAGCCTTCTGGCTGATCCATATAGATCTCTTCCTCTAATTCACCATTCAGGAATGCAGTCTTTACATCCATCTGGTGAATCACAAGGCTATGGATAGCGGCTATGGCTATAAGCACCCTAATGGATGTAATCCGGGTCACAGGAGAGTAAGTGTCAAAGAAGTCCACTCCCTCTCGTTGCCTATAGCCCTTTGCTACTAACCTCGCCTTATATCTCTCTATAGATCCATCTGCCCTAAGCTTCTTCTTGAATATCCATTTACACCCAACAGTTTTGCAACCAGGAGGAAGCTCCACTAACTCCCAGGTGTCGTTGGATGTTATGGATTCAAGTTCACTGTTAACAGCTTCCTTCCAAAAGATGGAGTCAGCTGAGGTCATGGCTTCAACATAACTAGTTGGATCATCTTCCACTAGATAAGTGATGAAGTCAGGTCCAAAAGAAGTACCAGTCCTAGCTCGTTTGCTCCTTCTAGGTTCGTTCTCTTCCTCGTCTGAAGAGTCGATCCTACACCTAGGAACAGACCTCTCGAGCGTGCTGGACTCCTGAGGCCTCTCAGACCTATCTTTATAAGGAAACCGATCTTCAAAGAACTCGGCATCCCTAGTCTCGATGATGGTATTATCATCTATATATGGGCTCTTAGAGTGGGTAACTAAAAACCTATATGCACTGCTATTATGGGCATATCCTATGAACACAGAATCAACTGTTTTAGGACCTAGCTTGGTCCTCTTGGGGTTAGGTATGGATGCCTTCGCAAGACACCCCCACACTTTAAGGTGTTTATAGGAAGGCTTCCTACCTCTCAAGATCTCATACGGTGTCCGCTCAGACTCCTTAAATGGGATCCTATTTAGAATATATGCTGCAGAAAGTACAGCCTCCCCCCACAGGTTCGTAGGTACCCCTGAACTGATCATCATGGCATTGACCATGTCCTTTAAGGTCCTATTCTTCCTCTCAGCTACTCCATTAGACTGAGGGGAATATGGAGCAGTGGTCTGATGAATTACACCGTTGTCTTCACAGAACTTAGTGAAGTCTCCGGACTCATATTCACCCCCTCTGTCCGACCTAAGGACTTTGATCCTCTTCCCTAACTGATTCTCCATCTCAGACTTGTAGGATATAAACTTGGTCAAACTCTCGTCCTTACTCTTAAGGAGAAATATTGAACAATGTCGAGAACAATCATCGATAAAAGTGATGAAATATTTGTTCCCTCCTCTCGTAGTGTAACCCTTAAGGTCGCACACGTCTGAGTGGATTAAGTCTAGGGTTTCTAGGCTACGCTCTACATTCTTAAAAGGTTTCTTGGCATATTTTGCCTCTACGCATATGCCACACTTTCCATCCAAGAATGGAATACATTTAGGTACGCTACCTAAGTTAACTAACCTTTTAAGTGATTTAGAGATAACGTGTCCTAGTCTAGCATGCCACAGATCAAAAGACTCAGATAAATAAGCAGAAGATGAAGCTTTATTATCATTAACGAAAGAGGTTACATTCAACTTAAATAAGCCCTCATCAAGGTAACCCTTTCCCACAAAAGACCCTCCCTTAGTCAGGACAAATTTGTCTGACTCAAATACAAGCTTGTAACCCTTCTTGCTCAGCATCGCTCCGGAGACCAGATTCTTCCGGATGTCTGGGACGTGCAACACCTCCTTCAGAGTCAGAAGATTTCCGGATGTGAGCTTCAGAATCACGTTCCCTTTTCCAGCGACTCGAGCAACCGAGGAGTTCCCCATGTACAGCGATTCTCCTTCTGCCGCAGATGTGTAAGTAGAAAATGAGCTCTTCGACCCGCAGATATGCCGGGTAGCTCCCGTATCCACCCACCAGTCTGCAAGGTTGCTGACTAGGTTGACCTCCGTCACCACTGCTGAGAAGTAGCCGCTCTGGGCCACGTTCGCCTCGGACTTGTTCTTCGGCCGATTAGCTGCATTGAAGCGGCACTCCCTAGCCAGGTGACCTGGCTTGCCGCACACGAAGCAGTCTCCATTCGGCTTCTTTTTGAACTGGGGTTTGGATTGCTTGTTCTTCTCAAATGGCTTGCGAGCTTGAACCTTCTTATTGGAAGACTTTCCCTCCACGAGGTTGGCCTTTCCCTTTATCATATAGGCTCGCTCCCTTTGCTCCGACACTCGGTTGTCCTCCTCTATACGGATTCGGACAACGAGGTCTTCCAGGGTCATCTCCTTCCTCTTGTGCTTCAAACTGTTCTTGTACTCCTTCCACGAGGGAGGCAACTTCTCGATGATAGTTGCCACTTGGAATCCCTCGCAGATTTTGTAGCCCTCTGCGAGGACCTCATGGATGATAATCTGTATCTCCTCTAGTTGGGAGACCACAGACTTTCCATCTTCCATTTTGAACTCCAGGAGCTTCCCGACCACAAACTTCTTAGAACCGGCATCCTCTGTGGCATACTTCTTCTCTAAGGAGTTCCACAGATCCTTGGCGGACTTACAGGTGAAGTATACATCATAAAGGTCGGGAACTAGACAGTTAAGGATATAATTCCTACACAGGTAGTCCTGCCTCTCCCAGGAGTCTATATCGGACTGGTTCGAGGAACCATCCGATTCAATAGAAAGATTAGGCTTCTCTAAGCTAATGAGATCGACAACCTTAAGGACAGTCAGATAGAACCGAAGTTTCATCTGCCATCGCTTAAAGTTCTTGCCGTCGAAAGGTTCAGGCTTCTCACTAGACTTGCTAGGTTTCCTCTCCATCTCAGAAGTCATCTTGGAAGAATTCCTTTTGACTTTTCAAAAGTTTGACGGCCAGGTCAGCTCCAGGAAGGAGGTGGAGCACTTGGCTCGCTTAAATACCAGGCTTCCTAGGGCAATTTAATGCCGGTTTGTCAAGCTTTCCTTGACACCGTCAAACTTAAGAAATTTCAAAGAAAAACTAACAGGTGACGAGAGACTAGATCTAAACACTCTCGAAATAGGGACTAGATCTAATCGGAATAAAAAAGAATAGAACACATAAATAACATCTAGTTTTCAGATTGTTGGGAAAAACAATAGAGTTCTATTCTATTAGCATGCAAAGGTTTATGGAGATTTAACTAGCTAAGGATGGGAAGCTAAGGCTTTCTACAGATATGCAAAATAAGGGAAAGAAGAGAAGGAGATTGAACGACTTATCGAAAGAAATGAGCCGAGGCTTGTGCTTGCACAATGCCCTGAAAACTAGATCGCCGCCGTAGGATGGTGCTCCCGGCCTCCGACGACAAGCCCCCAGGGTTCAACGACTTCAAGCTTCTCCGCACCAAGGAGAGCTCGTAGGAACTCTCAGGGAACTCCAAAAACAATAGTTGCAAATCAATCCGATGGCGAAATGGGTTGAGGATGATGAGCCGATCACGACCTCTTGTTGCTCCTCTTGTTGACTCTCAAAGAGTTGAGGTAAACTTCAGCTCTATGAAGAGGTAGTGCTGCACTCCACCTTAGAAATGATGGACGGGTCCACCACAACAAGGTTGTAAAGAGAGGTAGAGAGAGAGAATGGAATCGTGTGTTTTGAAGAGAGGAGTCCCGGCCTAAATATATAGGCAAATCCTCTCAACCACTTTTCCACTACGTGGCCCACGTTGTCCACTACCAACAGATCAGATCTCAACAACCAAAACAAAAAAAACAATATTCTGTTACACTCGTTCCCACAAAACCACTCGTTCCCACAAAACCGGCAACTGAAGAGATTTGAAAGTATTCAAAATTCAAAAACCAACAGAAGATCCCCCTGGAGATCTTACGGCGGCGAATCGAACAACGGTGGCCGTGCGTGGGCAAGGTGCATGTTATGGACGGCAGGCCGGAGGTTGGGGTTGTTGGGTCGGGGGTAGCTGGGGCAGGGGTGTGCTCGGAGGGGCAGGGTCTGCGGCCGTGGGTTCCTTCTCGGAGCAGCGCGAAGGAGCAATGGGGGTGTTGGGGTCGGTCTTTGGACCTTGGATGGTGGTGGCGCGTCGGCCGAGGTGGAAGACGGCGGGTAGTCAGGTGACACAGAGGGGTAGTCTGGGGGCAGGAGGTGGCGAGGAGGTGCAGGGCGACGGTTTGGGGCAGGAGACTTGAATCGGAAGGCAGCCTTTGGGCGGTGGCCGGAGGGGAGGATGACAGGGTTTCGTGCCCCGACACCCATTCCGGTGGCGGTGGCGGTGGCGGCGTCGGCAGAGGCGCATCCGGATCAGGGTTTCGCCTCGGGAGCTAGGGGGGTCTCGACAGTCGTCCGAAGGGGTGAAGAGTCATCCGTGTCCTGGTCAGCAGGGATCACATGCGGGTAGGGGTGTAAAAAAAGCCCACCAGTCCGAATCCGGCCCGACCCGTCCCGGCCCGAACAAACCATGGGCCGGGCTCGGGCCGCCACCTTTAGTCTGCAGCCCAGAACGAAGCCCGGCCCGAAAGCCCGATATAAATACTATGTACTTATTATATATAAATATAAACAATTATGGTGCAGTGGTTATAGTTCATTAAACATATCTTGTTTTAAGCTCTAACCCGGCCCGGCTCGAAATTCCAAATATATATATATATATCGGGCTCGGGCTCAGACTCTTGGCCTGAGGCTCGGCCCAGCCCGATGTGCCTGACGGGCATATACAGGCTTAACATCTCTAGGTCCAGCCCAGCCCAAAGTATTTTAGACCCGGCCCGGCCCGTTTAACACCCCTACATGCGGGTGCTCCAGACTCCCGGTTTGGTAGATTGGGGTGACTCGGGTCCCCCTCTGGTGTTCCGTCTAAGAGTTGCATGGCATCGTAGGGATGGCAACAGTGCGGTTTAAAGTGGAAAGCCAAACCGTATGGTGCGGTTTTGGTTTGCCAAAATCTAAAACCGTCGCGGTGCGGTGCGGTTACGGTGTTGCGGGGTGGTTTCGGTTTTGCCCAAAACCGCAAAAAACCGCACCGTTTAGACCATTACAATGTTAAATTGCGGTGCACCACACGCATGGTGCGGTTTCGGTTTTACATATGGTACATCATCACGGTACGGTGCGGTTTCGATGTTGCGGTGCGGTTTCAGTTTTACCCGAAACCGCACCGTTGCCATCCCTACATGGCGGTGCCTATGTCTCTAGAGTACCACGACACCCGTCTTTCCGTGCTCCCCTTTCATCGGGGTCTCTGGAAGCTACACATGCTATGGCGGTTGAACTCATAGATGGAGGTAACATGTGGACCCTCGGATGGTCTGTTGGGTGGTATATATAGTCTGCTTGTGGCGGCAGGAGATCAGGATGGTCATGACACTTTACCGATTGGGTTAGGGCTTACATGTGGTGGTTAAATTCACCAAGCTAAGCCCTGCCTTCCTTTATGTGGTATATGCTAGTACGTCGGAGAGAGCTGGTTTGAATTGGCAGTTATGGGAAGGATGGATATCCTGTGGTGTGTTATTGTAGACTTCAACTGCGTGCTCTCACCGGAGGAGTGGTAGGCCGGTTTTGGGTTCACGTAGTGGTCGAGAGTTCTTACGGATGATCCAACTATGCGGATTTCATGATGTGGGGTTCGGGGGGGGGGGGGGGGGGGGAACCTTCACTTAGTGTAATAACTGGGGCGGGGCAGCCCGTATTTGGGAGTGACGGGACAGATGCCTGGTTAATTCTCGTTGGACGGTGGAGATCGATGATACGGCAGCGAGTCACCTTCCGAGGTGCGTGTCCGACCACTTACTTATATTGGTTACCACCTCGACATAGACAAAACCAGCGAAGGTACTGATGGTGCCAAAAAATATCACCGGCTCGTCTTCCACGTGGCAGCAACAGGGGAGGACACGACGAGACGACAGAAGTCCTCAAGAAGATCACCCTTGTTCTTTGGGCACACCTTGGGTGACCTTGGGTGACTAAAGAATAAGCCTCCCCCCCTCTCGCGGATGAGCTCGGGATTCAAGGCCAACCCCGATTTTTGGTAATGATGGTGCAAAAAAATATCACCGGCTTGTCGTCCATGTGGCAGCATCAGGGGAGGACACAACGAGACAACAGAAGTCCTCAAAGAGATTGCTCTTGTCTTTGGGCTCACCTTGGGTGACCTCGGGTGACCAAAGAAGAACCCCCCCCGGATGAGCTCGGGATTCAAGGCCAATCCTGATTTTTGGGTAAGCAGCATTGTGACCAAAATAGGTCTTGGAGTTCAAAGAACACTCCCAAAGAAGCCAGTCTCGGCCTTCACAAACCCCTCGCAAGCGAGGTTCCCCCTTTGAAGCACTCATCTTTTGTCCACTGTTGGATGTAAGATCCATTGTAAGCTCACCCAGGAGCTCGCCTAATAGCACGCGATCAGCTCGCCCGTGGCTGATCGCCTACCTCAGTGCACCAGAAGCTTGCTTCATCCACACGTGGTCAGCTCGCCCACGGAGGAGCCACCTTTTGGAAGAGCAACGAGACGGAAAGGTTCTGAGAAAGCCCAACAGTAATGGCCACCTAATAGCTCGCTCGCCGAGAAATCGCCTAGACCGCACACTATCAGCTCGCCCGTGGAGGAGGTCGTCACCTGCTTGGGAGTTGAAGAATACTTCCGAAGATTCAACATCCACAGCTCGCTTAGTCTACATGTGATTATGTGACGACCAAGATCCAATAGGCCAAGAGCCAAGAGCCAAGACTCCTGAGACTGGTATGCCAAGATGGATGAGGTGAGGTAAGGTGAGGTGAGGTGTACAAGGCCACGAGTTAGCCCCACATCGCCTGGAGAGAAGGAAATCATGAGCTACTTATATAATTTCCCCTCCCAAACATGGAAGACGCGTTTTAAAATTGTGCGCCGTTACGAATTTCGTAAGAACTCCATAGTTCAGCGTGCTCGAGCGAGAGCAGTACTAGGATGGGTGACCTCCCTGGGAAGTTCTCGTGCGGGCACAGGCAAAGCGGATAATATCTTGTGTGTTTGGGGAGGATGTTATAAAATGGTATCAGAGCCGGTTCTCCTCGCAATGCGGGGGTCTAACCCTACACGAGAACGTGTAGCCCTAAGGGGGGTGGATTGTGACAACCAAGATCCAATAGGCCAAGAGCTAAGAGCCAAGACTCCTGAGGCTGGTATGCCAAGATGGATGAGGTGATGTGAGGTGTACAAGGCCACGAGTTAGCCCCACATCGCCTGGAGAGAAGGAGATCCTGAGCTACTTATATAATTTCCTCTCCCAAACATAGAAGTCGCGTTTTAAAACCGTGCGCCACTACGAATTTTGTAAGAACTCCATAGTTAAGCGTACTCGGGCGAGAGCAGTACTAGGATGGGTGACCTCCCTGGGAAGTTCTCATGCGGGCACGGGCAAAGTGGATAATATCTTATGTGTTTGGGGTGGATGTTACATAATAGCTTGTCCACGGTTAACCCTGTTCCTAGCTTACCCAATATCTCGATCAGTCCACACGTGATCAGCTCACATGCAGAGAGATCGCCTCTTGCTAAAGAACGCTTAGAAAGATATCCACGAATGCCTACAGCTCACCCAGGATCTCAACCTGATTGCACGCGGAAGAGGTCTCTCCTGGCTAACGCCCACAGCTCGTCCTGACCGCCCGCGATCGGCTCGCACGCGGAAGAGGTCGCCTCTGGCTGAGCTTAAAGAACCCCTCGGAGGATTCAACGCCCATAGATCGCTCGATCATATAACAGCAAAGGAGTTCATCTCCTTGACCGCAGGGGTTGCCTATAGTAAGGTGGTAACAATTTGACAGATGTCACCACCCCCGTGGAACTACGTGGACGATTGCGAGCCACATTCGCTGGCCAAGGTCGGTTTAGAATGCCCCAGACTAGAGCCTTCCAGAATACCCACCTGGTCTAGACCGCCACCGCTTGGCAGGCTAAAGACAAAGGCCATTAAGGGCCAATATGGGCTGGCACGTGAAGGTGTATAAGGTGCGAAAAAGAGCAGCCACGTGTCAAACTCTGGCTGTCTACAAAAGGTCTATAAAGCTACGATCCTCGGCTCCAAAATACAGGTTCGAAACTCAAAAACCCATACATTTCCTGCTTCTAAGCCTCCTCTCTTTCGAGCCATCACTAACTTGAGCATCGGAGGGTCTGCGCTCCTCACGGAGCCAGCCGTTCTCATGTTTTTCTTGTCTTGCAGGTCGAGCACTCGAGCCAACAAAATTTTCTCCCGACAAGTACCGTGGAGGTTTCTCCAACTTTTGGTTGGCCAAGGAGGGGTGTGCAGAGATTGTTATGCGCAATTGGATCAATGGTGGTACATGCACTGCAAATCTTCCTTTTTGTGCAACGAACTCTTCAGTAGATTAGGGGAGTGAGAGTACGTGGGAGGACTCAAGGTCTCGGAGCCGCGGAGGATCTGGGAGGCTTTGGTGGAGTTCTTTTGACAACGATGGACCCGAGTCGTGGAGCTGCACCTCGAGCTTCTTGCGGACTGCCCAGCTTGAATTAGCCCGACAGTGAATGAATTTCTCATTCGGATGCTCGACCACGGGGAGATTAGCCATGTGGTGATGGCGGCCCCGGAGAATAAGGCACCCGGAATTGATGGGTTCAACACGGATTTCTATAAGGCTTTTTGGGATACTATTGGGGACGATGTGGTGCGGGATGTGCAACGTTTCTTTCGGACAGATATCATGCCAGTCGGGTGTAACGATACGACTGTGGTACTCATCCCAAAGGTATCCTCGCCTGTTACCCCTGCCGACTATAGATCGATTAGTCTTTGTAACCACCGGTACAACATTATCTCCAAAATCCTCTCGAACCGACTATGCATCCTTTTACCATCCCTTATTCGAGAAGAGCAACATGCCTTCATCCCGTGGAGGCGTTAGGGATAATGTCCTCCTAGCCCAAGATATTCTTCATTCGTTACACTTAGCACCTCGACGGCAGTATACAATGGCAGTTAAGGTTGACCTGGATAAAGCTTATGATCGAGTACAATGGGAGGCAATGGAGTTTATACTTCATCGAATGGTTTCTATAGTACCAAGTGTAGCTAGGTCATGCAACGTATTCGTACCACATCACTCTGATTGTTGGTGAATGGGGAGGAGTCTGAGGTGTTTCACCCTAGTTGCGGCCTTCAACAAGGAGATCCATTGTCCCCGTACATATTTCTCTTAGTGGCCCAGGTCATGCAATGGGAATGACACAAGAGTATCCTAGTGGGGGATCTCGAGGGTGCTGATTTATGGAGACTCTGAGTGCTTCCGCGGTCCACATATTTTTATGGAAGTTGGTACATGGCGCCTTGCCGACGGCGTCTATACTATAACATCGAGCCTGTCTAGGATTTGGGTGTTGTCCTGGTGTGGCGAAGCTGAGGAAAATGTGGTTCATGTCTTCTGGGTTTGCCCTAAGGCTCACGAGTATTGGCTGGCGGTAAAACGACATACGGGTCTCAATTTTTATGCAATGGATGTATTGCAGCAGGGGTCCTGGGATGTGAGGCATGGTACCAGTCCTGTTTCGGGAGAGGTGTTGGCGGTGGCGATGTGGATGTGGTGGAAGGTTAGGTGTGACAAAGTATTTAGACAAAGAATAGTGATTCCATAAGGTGTCTCGTACATGCTATAAGGGAGGTGGCCCCACAAGGTTAGGCGGAAAACTTGGATGGGGTACCTATACTACATAGACTATAATAGTGACTCTATAAGGTGCCTCGTACTGTAAAATATCCCCCCTCTTTCTCTCTCTCTCTAAACATTTAAGGCAATGTTTTTTTGAGTGAGGGATCCTTCTTTGGTATTCGTTTTCAGTCGAATTCTCCTCCGGTCGGTCGGCCACCCGACATGTGAATCACACTCCAGCCGACTGCCCAATCATCATGCATATGTGATGCACTCTGGGCACACACCGAAAAGACAATCGGGACCGACCGACCGGAGGTGATTTGAACTCGTTCCCTTTTCCCTCTAACTTAGAACATTACTTAGTGGCATCCCATTTGTCTTTCGTCATATGAAAAGAGTGGTGTGGTTGATGACGAGAAGGCAGTCAGTAGCAATCTGTGTGAATGCTTTAAGAATCCAACGAGTGCTGGGTTTGGGGGGTGGTACCCCAAGACTTTTGGACTATAGTAATACAAAAGTTTAGGGAACATACATTTTTTTTCTTTAAAAAATGGGCAAATTATGAAAATCTTACCTGATCAATGCAACTCATTCTCTCCCTCCCTCTCTCTCTCTCTCTCTCTCTCTCTCTCTCTTTTAACAATTTGAACCCTAAGCTATGCTCCATTTGCATTTAACCCCTTTGCCCACTTTTTGTCCCAATGATATATATATATATATATATATATATATATATATATATATATATATATATATATATATATATATATATATATATATATATATATATATATATATATATATATATATATATATATATATATCCTTATCAATTTTCAATAAGATTTAAATAGTTTTTTAAATATTTAACTTTTGCTTACTAGGACAAGGATATTTTCGGAATAGTTTGACGGAGGGGGGCTAAATGCAGATGGAGCCTCGAGGTTGTTAAGAAAAAAAAATGATGGTCCGATATGAGATGAGGTGGATAGTTCAGGGGAGGTTTTTATAATTTACCCTATTAATTTCGTCATGTCGAAAAAACAAACTTACTTTTTACTTAAGGTATGGAATGTTTCTTTTATTGTTATATTAGGAAAGTAATTGGACAATGTAGGAATTCCGATGAGAGAATGAAGATAGAAAAGATTGAGATATCCAGATGAGATTGTATTGCTACCGCTCGTGATCAGTGTTAAAATTCACATTTTTATTTAAAGGGCATCAATATAAGCAACGTAAGGCTTTCCTATGCAGTGGTGCTTTTGGAATTGGTTCTACTTTCTCACTTCTTTTTTTTTTCACAATACTGAGTCGGGTTCTTCTCCAACCAATATCAAATAGAACATACTGAACAAAAGCTTCACTACAGGTGTGGGAGCAATCTTGGTCAGGGAAGGCCAGGACAACGCCTTGCATATGGGTAGCAAGAAATCTCTCAATCCCATATAACACATATTCTAACATCCCCCTTCAAACACCGAGAGTTTCCTAATAAGAAACCGAAAATGAGGAGAGGGATGTGAATTCGTGAAAAGATCAACAATTTACTCATTCGAAGAGACATATGACAGAGAGATGGCCCCAGCCTTGTATTGCTCTCGAGAGAAGTAACAATCAAGCTCAATGTGCTTTGTCCGCTCATGAAACACCGGATTGCTGACAATCTAAATAACACTCTTGTTGTCGCAATGAAGAGCCGTGGAACCTGAGGTAGCAACACCAAGATCTCGAATAAGACGCCGGAGATGAACAATCTCCTTAGTAGTAGTGGTCATGGCACGAAATTCAGCCTTAGTATTGGAGAGAGAGACAACCTTTTGCTTCTTGCTCTTCCAAGAGATAAGAGAGTCCCCAAGAAACAGACAATATCCAATAGTCGAACGATGAGTAGTCGGGTCGCCCGCCCAGTCAGCATCAGAGTATGCACGAAGAACCATGGTTGAGGTTGCTGAGAAAAAAAGTGACCGAGTGGTAGTGCCACGAAGGTACCGAAGAGCCCGTAGAAGAGCAGCATAGTGAGCAGAGTGAGGAGCATCCACAACTTGACTGAGAATACTGATGGCATGAGTAATATTTGGTCTGGTGATGTAAAGGTAGACTAGCTGACGTACTAACTCTCGGTACTTGGTAAGATCGGAAAGGGGCTCACCATCGGCGAGACGGAGCTTCACATGAAGCTTAAGAGGAGTGTTGACTGTACGACAATCAAAGAGTGCAGCCCGAGTAAGAATGTCAGCTGTGTACCTTTGTTGAGAAAACAGAATCCCCCGAGCACACCGAGCAATCTCCAGGCCAAGAAAGTAACGCAATGGGTCAATATCTTTCATCTGAAACTGACTACTGAGATGCTGCTGAAGAGAGGTGATGGCGCTGGAGTCATCACTAGTAAGAATTATGTCATCGATATAGAGAAGGATGATGGCTTGGCCCTGAGGGGAATCCGCACAAACATAGAGTGATCCTGGAAGCTCTCCACAAAGCCGATCTCGGTAACAGCCCAACGAAAATGCTTAAACCAAGCACGAGGTGCCTATTTGAGGCCATAGATAGCCCGACGAAGACGACAAACATGCTGAGAAGGAGTGCTAAGCCCGGGAGGAGGCTGCATATAGAAAACCTCAGAGAGATCACCGTGAAGAAATGCATTCTTCGTATCCATCTAAAACAGGGGCCAATCTCTAGCAGCAACAACAGCAAGGAGGGTCCGAATAGTGGTCATTTGAGCCACCGGAGCAAGGTCTCATCATGATCAATCCCATACTCCTGAGTAAAGCCTCGGGTAATGAGACGGGCCTTGTACCGATCAATAGAGCCATCTGGACAACGCTTGATCTTGAAGACCCACTTGTAGCTGATGGGCTCAATACTAGAAGGCAAAGTCACAACCTCCCATTTATGAGTTTATGCAAAGGCCTGAAACTCATCGGTCATAGCTTGCCACCACATAGGGTACAATAGGGCCTCTCTATAAGAACTGGGCTCTCTGTTCGTGTGAAGGGAAGTAAGGTAGGCAAAGAATTGAGGCGAGTAGGCAGTGATGGTGGCAAAACCAAAGCGGTCAGGGGAATAGCCAAAGTGGTCGGGTGGATGACGCTAGTGCTGGGGGTAGTGAGGAGGAGTGCGAGGATCCACATCCAGGTGAGGTAGACTGCTCGAAGTGGACGGGGCACCAGAGGAGTCATTGTCAGGCAAAGACGTTACAGGTAGCGGGTCAGATGGACAAGGAAATGAAGAAACAACAGTAAGAATAAAGTGGTCAGGGTCATGTGGTAAGAGGCCCCAGAGTCCATAATCCAAGGTGCATAGGTACCCGAGGTGGCAGAGAAGATAGAGAAACCGGAGGAGCCAGAAGGACTTGAGGCAGGCTGTAGAAGGAGCTGCTCAAGGTACATATCGAGATGCTGAAGGCGATCCATCGTAATAGCTACAGTAGAGGTGGGGCCAGGAACAATAGTAGTGATGCTGCAACTGCAGCAACAGGGCGACCACGGTGAAGTGGACCAACATGTTTCTCCGGGTGGAGAAGCCAACATGAGTCAATTGTGTGCCTCGTCTTGCCACAATGGGTGCACCACCGAGTATCAGTCAAACCGGTGGGACGAGAGGCACCCCAAGAAGAAGGAACGATAGGAGGAATTCTCGGGGGAGGAGTAGCAGCTAGAACCCCCTCAAAGCTAGAGGGGACAGGGGCCCTGCGGGTAACCACGGTGCGAAGACGCATCTCCTCGGTAAGAATTTCAGTGACAACATCGAGACGATGAAGCGGATCTCGATGAATCAGCTGATCCGCAAGGGGAGAGAACTCCGGGCAAAGAGCCATTAGAAATTAGTAGAGCTGTCGCCATTCTCGAAAGAGCTGCAAATCACGCCAGGAGGCACTAACTCAGGACACCAACAAAGGGGACTCCAAGACCTGAAGCTCATGCCAATAGCCGCACATAAGGTTATGAAACTGCTGAATGGTCTGCTCCCCTTAATGAGTAGACTGGGCCTGAGATAAGAGCTGATGCTTGCGGGGTCGGCTTTGCTCCACAAAGCGCTCAATATGGTTGGCCTAGAGCTCTGCAGCAGTAGAGAAGGTGACAAGATTTGCATGAAGAGAGCGATCGATCGAGGCAACTAGAAAAGCGCGAACTCGTCAATCACAAATACTCCAAAAGTCAGAAGCCATGGAGTCAGAGGTCGCTGTAGGAGCAGGAGTAGATTCGTCAAGGTGTCCGTATAAGGCACGACCATCCAGAACGCTCTAGACTGTAGCCGACCACGCAGTCCAATCCACAACGGTCGCAAGGGGAAAGTTCATAGAGATTGGGAGAAAATCTCTTGTATGTTCGATAGGTGTCATCGAGAACTGAACGGAGGACACTCCGGACAGAGCGGAGGACAACATTGTGGGCTAATTGGAGGATGCCATTAGGGAACGACATCAGTGCAAACTCTGGTGCGGGATAGGGCTCTGGTGCAGGATAGTGTTCCGATACGGGATAGGACGCAGCAGTGCGGGATAGATCCGGTGTGGGATAGGACATAGCAGCGGTATGGGATAGAGCACAACAGTGGTGTGGGATAGGTCCGGTACAGGATAGAACTGTGTGCGGGATAGATTCGGTGCGGGATAGAGCAGCAGTACGGGATCGGACGGTGTGTGTGGTGTAGGATCGGACGGCATGTGCAGGCCAGAGCAAGCGGTGTGGGATACCGGGATCTGGTGCGGGATATCAGGATCCGGTGCGGGACCGGGGCACATGGAAGAGAGAGTGCTGGTGTGAGACAGGGGCGTAGGGGAGAGAGAGAGAGAGGGTTCTTGTGTAGGATACCTGGGGATAGAGAGAGGGATCCAGTGCGGGATACCCGGACGGGGGTGCAGGGGATAGAGAGAGGACTCGGGTGCAGGACAGGGGCACAAGGGTGAGGGGCGTAGGAGAGAGATGGATCCACCGCTTGGAATCAAGAGACTGGCTCTGATACCATGTTACAAGAAAGATGGCATTTGGAGAATAACCGGTATTCTCATTAGGCACATAGCCAATCTATATATAGACATAAATGGGTATGTCCGTGGGATACCCCGCGTCTAGCAGTGGGAGACTATAATGTACACACATAACACACATTCTAACACCACAATAACCACATCTTTATCACGATCCTCGTATCCTCTCATTATGAAATCTCATACTCCCATATATCATAATTCCTACTAATTATGTAGAGGATAATTATAACATGCTAAGATCCATATATCAAACGTCAATATATATGCAATAAAATGTTACACGTAAAGAAGTTACATAGGCAAGATGCATGTCACAAATGAAGTGTACCTAAGCATTAGCTTCATCAATGCAGGAACGATTATGATGCTACTCGCACGAATCACGCATCCCATATCCCCATTGGAGAGAGAGAGAGAGAGAGAGAGAGAGAGAGAGAGAGAGAGAGAGAGAGAGAGAGAGAGAGAGAGAGAGAGAGAGAGAGAGAGAGAGAGAGAGAGAGAGAGAGAGAGAGAGAGGGGGGGGAGGGAGAGGCTGCCATGTGGCACCAAAGGTCTCATAAGAGAAGTATGGATTGTACACAAGCAAAGCTACCACTCATCGTACTTATATACAAATAGTAGCATAATAAACTCTTGGTCACTTTGACTTACCACCTTACCTTAATTGGCCAATTGGACGTACTCCCTAAAATGATTTCAATTAGAGTTACCTCTAAAAAACACAAATTAACTTTCAAAAATTTTGACTTACCCATCCAATGCCTAAATGATATTTTGAGATAACCCCATTTCCTTCTAACTATTACAAAGAAATTTTGGGGGGTTAAGCCAAAGTTGGGGGTAACTCTAAATCATTTTAGGTGGGTATGTCTAATTGGCCTATTTACACAGGGGTTTAAGTCAAATTGACCCTAAACTCTTTTTAACATTAGACTGGTAAGAAAAAAAAAATCTTCAATACTTTGTGTTGATTCTTTCATCAAATAACTCAATAAATGTTAAATGGGTATAATATGCTCCCAAACTATTTACATCAAAGGTTCCAAAGAACTACCCACCAGGGGATAGGAGAGTTGGCAAACCAACTGATGCTTTGGAAGGTGCTTCATGGGGTTCTACCAACAAGTGAATTACTCCACCATCGGCTACACCTATTGGGTGTGTGTTTTAAAACCACACAAAGGAATGGGCTTTTAGTCCCATATTGGTAAGGGGAAAAATCCCCTACCAACTTAAATAGGATTGCCCACTTCCCCCCACTGGACATCACACTAGAGGAGGGGCTCCACTAGCTCACACACGCGCGCGCGTGCGTGCCGAGCCGGGCCGGGCTTGGGCTTGGGCATGGGCGGCGTGTGTGTGCGCGCCCGCGGACCCGGACACGATAGCACCTCCGAAATGGGCTGGTCCGCACCTGCCCTATTTTTGCTTTTTGCTTTTAAGTCCTCCACTATTTATTATTTACCATTTGGGACACTAGCCGTTACGCGAGAAGCGCTGCATGCTAGCCGTTACGTACAGGCTCGCTGCGAGCTGTAACGTGCGATGTTAATGGGCTTAATCGCAGCCCATTAACCGCTCCCCTCTTTCAGCCTCCCATTAACAGCCCGAGGCCTATATAAGGCCTGGTGCAGCCATGGGATATATACACTCTGAAAATCGGAATTCCTCCCTGCTTACTGTCTCTCCCTCTTTCATTCTCTCGTCGTGGTGCTGTGGTGCTGCCCCTTTGTTCCGAAGAGACTACCTCTCTCGGACTAAAGCTCTGCTGCGGTGCTGCCTCCTCGACTCGAGATGATCGTCATCGAGTCGCTGGGTTCCTGAAAGTCTACGAGGTTCGCAAAGCCTTCTTGGAGTCGTGCCGACGAGAAGGAGGTCGCCTGACCGGGGTCGTCATATCTCCGAGAACCATTGCCACGAGACCCGCACGAGGGGGGCAATAAGTTTCTTGGGACAGTGCCTAGCACGTTTCGACCACAGGCCAGAGTTTCTAACTCTAATTTTGTCCTATCATTCTAAATTAATCAATTTGCATCTAATAGAGAAACCTAAATAATTAGAGATAGAATATTTCTCTCTTTTAGAAAAGTTCGGCAAGGTGAATGACGGTTCCATAGAACCCGCTCTGCCTTGGCAAACAATTTCTAAAAGAAATTTGTGACTTGATTTTGCTTGCGTGAAAAATCATATTTGCTAAATATTCAATTAGTTAATATAAAGTACTTGATTAAATCCTAAATTTGCTAGTTTAGAACGATTAGATTTCCAACAATCCAAGAAACTTATTGTAATTTAATCGTTCATAAGTTATTTTCCTTGCAACGTGCTCACTAGTCATCTGTTAGCCTACGTGATCATCTATTAGACTTTATTCCGTGCTACCTATTAGTTGCTACTAATTACAAAACTATTTTCTACAAAAGTAAATTAGAAGCATAGATTATAGAAAAGACTAAAAGTCGTCATTGAAATATTCCACTACCTACGGTGTCTAGAAAGGCTTGTCAAACCGGCATTAAATTGCCCAAGGTAGCTTGGTATTTGAGCGAGCCTAGTGCTCCACCTCCTACCTGGAGCCCATCTGGCCGTTAGGATTTGGAAGTTTCATTTGGACTTCTAAAAGTCGAATCTATCTAGGTGTACTTTAAAATTGACAAAACTTATTTTTCAATTCACAGATTACAACTCCTAATTTTGGTCCGAAATGGCCTCACCAAACCGTGAAACCCTTAGTGCCAAACCCGAAAAGTTTGACGGGTCTAACTTCAAGAGGTGGCAGAACCAGATGCGATTCTGGCTAACCACACTTGGGTTACTGTCAGCCATAGGTGAAACCGCACCAGGAATATCCAACGGGTCTAGCCAAACTCGTCGTACCCGAGCCTCCACTTCTCAACCTGAATCTGAACCAACTTCTGGTATTCCCACTAGGACCCCAGAAGAAATCAACTACCATGGCCTTCATAGGATCCTAGGGGCCTTATCTGATAGACTATATGATATCTACTATACCATCCAAAACCCTAAGGACCTATGGGATACCCTAGAGCGTAAGTATGGCCTAGATGATGCTGGAGTAAAACGCTTCAAAGCGTCTGATTTCAACAGCTTCAAAATGGTTGACTCCAAACCCATGAATGATCAGATTCATGAGTTTGAGAACCTAGTCCAACATCTAAAGACTAATGGTTCCACCCTTGATGAAACCTTCCAGATAGCGTGTCTTATAGATAAACTACCTGCTTCTTGGTCTGAATTCTCTAAGCACCTAAGTCATACCCAAGGTGACCTAACCCTAACTCAAGTTCTAAACTCTATTAGAATTGAGGAGCAACATAGGCTCAGGGAAAAGGGATCCTCTGAATCCAAATCCAAGAAGAAATGGTCCAACGCCACCCGGCTCCCAAGTCAATATGGTGACCTCTGGAGCTGGCTCTTCTGGGACCGCTTTCAGGTCTGTTCTCTTCACCCCTGAAGTTAACATGACCTTTCAAGCATTTGATTGGTGGATTGACACAGGAGCTAACATTCATGTTTGCTCTGATCAATCTTTGTTTTCCACCTATCAGGTCTCAGGTGGAGGAGCTGTAAGCATGGGGAACAATGCTGAGGCTCGTGTGCTAGGGATAGGACGGATCGACCTGAAGCTGACGTCGGAGAAGACCCTGACCCTGCGCGGAGTCCACTACGTTCCGGAGATTAGGAGGAACTTAATTAGTGGGTCCTTATTAGTCCAACAGGGCTATAAGCTTGTATTTGAGTCCAATAAGGTTGTAATCACCAAAGGAATGAATTTTATTGGAAAAGGATTTCTTTGTGATGGCTTATTTAAATTAAATGTCTTTAATCCTTCGTCTACAATTCTGAATGTTGAGTCTTCGGTCACTTGGCACCAAAGACTAGGTCATGTAAATTATAATTCTATTAAGAAACTCATGACCCTAAATATCATTCCCAAATCCGATACTAGGAATCTCGACAAGTGCGAGATATGCGTAGAAGCCAAACAACCTAAGAAATCTTTTAAAACCATCGATCGAGACTCCCATATACTTGAATTAATTCACAGCGATGTCTGTGATTCTGGGAGAACCTCGAGAGGTGGCAATAGATATTTTGTAACGTTCATAGATGACGCTTCAAAATATTGCCACCTATACCTTATTAAAACTAAGGATGAAGTACTCAGTAAATTTAAAATTTACAGAGCTCTGGTTGAAAACCAATTAGACGAAACCATTAAGATCCTTAGGTCAGACCGAGGAGGGGAGTACACCTCAAATGAATTAAGTGAGTACTGTGATGACTATGGAATACTCCATGAAGTCACAGCTCCTTACACTCCCCAATCCAACGGTGTAGCGGAGAGAAAAAACAGAACCCTAATGAACATGGTTAATTCCATGTTACTAAGCTCTGGAGCGCCAGAGAACTTGTGGGGGGAAGCCTTAATGACGGCATGTTTTATCCGTAACCGCATTCCTTTCAAACACAATGACTTGACCCCATACGAAGTATGGAAACATAGAAAACCCAACTTAGAATATTTAAAAGTGTGGGGGTGCCTAGCTAAGATAAAAATCACCGATCACAAAAGGAAGAAGATAGGACCTAAGACTGTAGATGCCATCTTTATTGGCTATGCTTCAGACAGTAACGCTAATCGTTTTTTAGTGTTTAACTCTGAAATAAGCGAAATAGCCAATAACACCATAATCGAAGCAAGAGATGCTTCATACTTCGAAAATATCTTCCCTTATAAGACTAGGATCAATACTAATCCCAATAACCAGGCTTCTAGTTCTAATCAGGTGACTCAGATCGAACCTGAAGTCCAATTAGAACCTGAAGACCAGATTGAACCGGTAATCCAAACCGAACCTAGGAGGAGTAAACGTGCCCGTGTAGAGAAAGTCTTTGATGACTTCTATGCACTTATGGTGGAGAACTCTCCCTCCACCTATACAGATGCAATGAAGTCCATAGACTCACCTTTTTGGAAAGAAGCCATAAATAACGAGATCCAATCCATACTTCAAAACCATACCTGGGAACTCACCAATTTACCTCCTGGTTGTAAAACCATAGGATGTAAATGGGTGTTTAAGAAAAAGCTTAGACCCGACGGTACCATAGATAAATTTAAGGCACGACTTGTAGCCAAGGGCTTTACCCAAAAACCCGGGGTAGACTACTTTGATGTCTACTCACCTGTCGCTAGAATAACCACGATTAGGATCCTCATCGCCTTAGCTTCAATCTATAAGCTAGTCATACATCAAATGGATGTTAAGACTGCTTTCTTGAATGGCGATCTTAATGAGGAAATATACATGGACCAACCCGAGGGATTTACTGCACCTGGACAAGAGGGAAAGGTGTGTAAGTTAATTCGATCCCTCTATGGTCTTAAACAAGCCCCAAAACAATGGCACATGAAATTCGATGAAGTTATCTTATCCTATGGATTTGATATCAATTCAACGGATGAATGTGTATACCATAAAGTAAATGGTAGTAATATTATCATCTTATGTTTGTATGTTGATGATATTCTGATATTTGGTTCAAACATACAAATCATAAATGATATCAAACACTTTTTGTCCCAAAACTTTGACATGAAAGATCTAGGACAAGCCGACGTTATTTTGAACACTAAGATCATTAGGAAGAACAATGGTTTAGTGTTATCCCAATCCCACTATGTCGAGAAAATCCTTAGGAAATTTTACGACCCCGATTGCCAACCAGTATCCACACCATATGATCCAAATACCCATCTAACAAAGAATACTGGACTTCCTAGACTACAGAGCGAGTATGCTCAAATCATAGGATCGCTAGGTTTTCTAGCAAACTATACTCGACCCGATATCGCCTACGCGATAAATAGACTTAGTCGTTATACGTCTAACCCGAATTTGTCCCATTGGAATGCGTTAGAAAGAATTTTTAGATATCTTAAGGGAACCATATCATACGGTCTCCACTATAGTGGATATCCAGCTGTATTAGAGGGATACTCTGATGCTAACTGGATTAGTGACTCAATAGATATTAAGTCCACAACCGGATATGTATTCCTACTAGGAGGTGGAGCCATATCTTGGAAATCCACCAAACAGACTGTTATAGCTAGGAGTACCATGGAATCAGAAATGATAGCGCTAGATACCACTAGCACAGAAGCAGAATGGCTTCGAGATCTTCTATATGAGATCCCATTGATAGAAAAGCCTTTACCGGCTATATCTATCCATTGTGATTGTCGATCAGCTATTGATAAATGTAATCAAGAAAACGCTGACGTGAAAATAAATCGACATCTGAAAGTGAGACATAGATCTCTCAGATATAAGATGAAAAATCAAATAATTGCCCTAGACTTTGTTAGATCCGAAAAGAATTTGGCGGATCATCTAACTAAGGGCCTATCTAGGACAGTGGTCTTAGAATCGTCGAGGGGGATGGGATTAAGCCCATAAGAAAAATCACCGCAGTAGGAACCCAACCTCACGGAGGTTCAATGGGTAGAAACAAACTGTAGTAGTGATTGAAAATAAGGAGCACTGAATAAATGCTCCCGTGCCTATGACGTCAGTGCTTATTAAAAGCAAGGGGTAGGATGAGTTTACAACTCTTAATAAGTCCAAGACCCATGAGGCGGGGTGTCGCCTTGCTCACACCCCTATTAGGACTTACCTATATGTATGTCGTTGTGAGGCCGCAACTCTGGGACCAGGGCTGCTCCCTAGAAACATACAAGAAAAGATATCTGCGCAAGGCCATTAATAGCGCAACCCGCTTAGAACCATCGAAAACTGTACTACGTGTACTACTTGTAGAAACCCGATAAATGAGACTGGTTCAAGGCGTAGTCCACCAAGTCCTCACGGATGTATACAACTGTACTAAGTGGAGGTTCAAACCGGAAGGTACCTACACCTACTGCGTAGTATAAGGAATCCAGCAAAGTCCTTTTACTTTATATTTTGAATTTTTTTTTTAAATTATTTAATATTTAGTGGTTTTAAACACATGTGGGGGATTGTTGGGTGTGTGTTTTAAAACCACACAAAGGAATGGGCTTTTAGTCCCATATTGGTAAGGGAAAAAATCCCCTACCAACTTAAATAGGATTGCCCACTTCCCCCCACTAGACATCACACTAGAGGAGGGGCTCCACTAGCTCACACACGCGCGCGCGTGCGTGCCGTGCCGAGCCGAGCCGAGCCGGGCTTGGGCTTGGGCATGGGCGGCGCGTGTGTGCGTGCCCGCGGACCCGGACACGATAGCACCTCCGAAATGGGCTGGTCCGCACCTGCCCTATTTTTGCTTTTTGCTTTTAAGTCCTCCACTATTTATTATTTACCATTTGGGACACTAGCCGTTACGCGAGAAGCGCTGCCTGCTAGCCGTTACGTACAGGCTCGCTGCGAGCTGTAACGTGCGAGGTTAATGGGCTTAATCGCAGCCCATTAACTGCTCCCCTCTTTCAGCCTCCCATTAACAGCCCGAGGCCTATATAAGGCCTGGTGCAGCCATGGGATATATACACTCTGAAAATCGGAATTCCTCCCTGCTTACTGTCTCTCCCTCTTTCATTCTCTCGTCGTGGTGCTGTGGTGCTGCCCCTTTGTTCCGAAGAGACTACCTCTCTCAGACCAAAGCTCTGCTGCGGTGCTGCCTCCTCGACTCGAGAAGATCGTCATCGAGTCGCTGGGTTCCTGAAAGTCTACGAGGTTCGCAAAGCCTTCTTGGAGTCGTGCCGACGAGAAGGAGGTCGCCTGACCGGGGTCGTCATATCTCCGAGAACCATTGCCACGAGACCCGCACGAAGGGGGCAATAAGTTTCTTGGGACAGTGCCTAGCACGTTTCGACCACATGCCAGAGTTTCTAACTCTAATTTTGTCCTATCATTCTAAATTAATCAATTTGCATCTAATAGAGAAACCTAAATAATTAGAGATAGAATATTTCTCTCTTTTAGAAAAGTTCGGCAAGGTGAATGACGGTTCCATAGAACCCGCTCTGCCTTGGCAAACAATTTCTAAAAGAAATTTGTGACTTGATTTTGCTTGCGTGAAAAATCATATTTGCTAAATATTCAATTAGTTAATATAAAGTACTTGATTAAATCCTAAATTTGCTAGTTTAGAACGATTAGATTTCCAACAACACCTTGGGTTCGGGGGTTGTCCGTAGTGTGATGAGCACAGGGAGGATTTGGAGCATGTGTTCTGGTCTTTCCCCAAGGCTCGAGCATATTGGGGTTGCTTCTTCCAGCAGACTGGACTTGATTTTTGTGCCCTGGACATCCTGCGACCTCCGGATTGAGGGCAGTGCGGTGGTGGGGGCCCTGTGCCTAGTGAATACTTGGGCATGGCTATGTGGGGTTTATGGAAGACGTGTGATCGGCTGTTTCAGCATAAGATGTGTTTGCCCCTGGGGTTGGTCAACCCAAAAGTATCTTCGTCAGCGAGGCGTCGGGGGCTCAGGATAATCGCTGGTTCGAGAGGTGGATTTCGTGGTGTGGACGGATGTGGTGTTCAGATCACAGGAGGTCTTGGGGAGTGGGGCATGGGTTATGGCGTCGGGAGCGGGGAAATCTGTGCGGTGGCATTCCATTGCAGGGTCAACTCCCCTCTCCAAGTAGAGATGTGGGTGCTGAAGGGGGCCTTTCAGGAGCTAGCCAGGAGGGGTCCAAGTAAAGTTGTTCTCACATATGCTTCTCAAGCCAGAGATGTGTTGGTGCTTGGTCGGAGTGTGTGTGTGGATATTTTTCCGCTAGTCGTGGTATGTTTGTTAAAGTGGCATCACCTTCCTGACACCCAGGTCCACAAGGTTCCAAGGATTGCTAATAGTGAGGCTCACTGGCTGGCCTAGAAAACCCTCTTGCACGGCCAAGAGGGGTTCTGGGACGTAGAGTTCTCTGAAGTGCTAGTCGCCCTAGTTGGGAAATACCTCAAGGCCATGATGACATGACCATCGTCTCTTGTACCAAAAAAAAACCTTCTCCCCTCGATTTACACAGGAGTGAAGTGGGAATTGTTTAGTGGATCGGGCTTCATTTTCGGAGAAATTAATCCGAGCTTGAAGTGGGTCATTGACTGAAAGGTTTCAGGGACACCCGTCGATTTCTAAAAAAAAAAAAGGGGTTCCAAAGGACTTGACCTATTGCCCATGTGAAAGGAGAGATTCCGGCCTTTAGAAGTGTGCAATTTGTAGGATCATTTCCATCATGGCAGACAACAATTAGTGTAAACAATGCTAGTTTTCACTGTGAGGCCCACCCAACGGGCGCCCATGGTTTAGGCCGCAGACTAACTGTGAGGCCCTTCTTGTTGGATTTCAGATGATAAAAAGAAGTAGCGAAGAAGAACACCATTAGAGATTTTCTTATGAGCAACACACGGGGAGGTGGAGTGCAGGGATTGGTGAAGGAGAGTGGGGCTGTCAGGCGAGCATGAAGGGCTGGATGAGCATCGAAGAAAGATCAGAGTAGAGTTAGGGTTAGTGTAATCGCACTGAAAACAACTGAAATCGGTCACTATAGGTGGTAAGTCTCACACCCTTTGACCATGGATAAAATGGCCATTTGGACCTCATGTTAGCTCACCCTGCTTAAGTCACTTTTGGTTGATGGGTAGTAACAGAAGAGTGATTATGCACAACTTGTAATGGTAGGGTCTATTTGCAAATATGAGGTTATAGTAAGGGTGGCAATGGGTCGGGTTGGGTTCGTGTCGTGTCTAGTTTCGGATCGTGTCCAAAACCCCTAGACCCGGACCTGACCCGTTTAACTAATCGTGTCTAGATCCTAAACCCGTACCCGACCTGTTTATAAACGGGTAGACCCGATAAGACCCGTTAGAGCCGTTTACCCCATGGGTTTATTCAGTTGACCCGATCCAACCCAATCCGACTCGACCCGACCTAACCCGATAGACCCATTGATACTATATATTACAATATCGGATTGCGGGTAGACTCGACCTGACATGACCCGTTGAATTTTAAACGGGTCTTCCCGGGTCTACCGTGTCCAGACCCTAAACCCGGACCCGACCCGTTTATTAAACGGGTCTATCGTGTCGACCCGTTTACGACCCGAACCCGTTTAGCCCAGACCCAGACCTAGACCTGCTAACTTCGTGTCGGGTCCGAAATTGCCAGCCCTAGGTTAGAGCATCTCCAACGGTCTCCGAGCAGACCTCCGAAGGGTAACGTGGCACGCGGAAGAATTTCGACCGCTCTGAGCGGGCCTCTGAAAGCCTATGTGGCATGCCACGTAGGCCAAGTGCAGCCAGGACCTCCGAAGCCCTCCACATACAACAGAGGTCCTTCGGAGCCTCCAAACGAATAAAAAATTCTGTTTTTTTTTTAAAAACCACCCGGACCTTCATAAATTATTTTATATATATATCAAAACATGTACTTTTTAACAGATTTGGTGTAAATTTGGAGACTTTGGATAACTTGTAAATATATAAGGTGTGATGCAAATGGCTCGGATATCCCGTTCGGAGGCCGAGCTGAACCTCCCAACTAGGATACCTCTCAATGAGGTGGCAACAAAAAATGAGCCCCACGTTCTTAGGAGGTGCTCCTTGTTCGGAGCCGGTTAGAGATGCTCTTATAGGGGTTAGTACGCAATCAAACTAGTTTGTGGGGATCGATTTATGCAAAAACGCTTTTAATATTGTCTGCTCCACTCCTTTTCACCAATCCCTACACGCCACCTCCTCATGTGGGTAGTCGTTTCCTTATTGATGGTGTAAGCACGTCAATCACCATCCTTTGTTGTGTTGCGTGGAACATAATCAGTAAAGGTGGCAATGGGTCGTGCCGGGTCGGGTTTGTGTCGTGTCCAAAATCCCTAGATCCGGCCCCGACCCGTTTAACTAACTAGTGCATGCCCGTGCCTGTCGGCACTGCAGCGGGCCGTCTTCGGCGGCAACACACCCTCCGGGCATCACCACCCCCACCGTTGTATGCGACAACAACACACCTGACCGTCTTCGGCATGCCCGTGCCAATTGGCACGAAGCGGGAGCCTTCGGTGCGACCAACCAACCCCCAACTCCGTTACCCCGGGGGGAGAGAGAGAGAGATAGAAAGAGACCGTGGGGAAAGAGAGAGAGAGAGAGAGCAAGGCCGTCTCGATACAAACTGAGGCATAAGGCGAAAGTTCTAAACGCGAAGTTAGCGGGTTTAGATTTGGCCTAAACGGGTTCGATCATATAAGGGTCAACCCGATCGACCCGTTTATTTAATGGGTCGGGTTCGGGTTTGTACTTATAGCCCGATTGACGCGACTTGACCAGTTTACCAAATGGGTCGTGTCAACCCGAACCGACTTGAGCCAACCCGACCCAATCCGATCAAATCCGGCCCAATCCGACTTGTCTTGACCCAACCCGGTAGGTTTACATGGGTTCTGTTGAGCCAACCCGAGCCAACCTGACCCGACACGACCCGACCTGTTTAGTAAACGGGTTAAACGGGTCGGGTCGGGTTTGGGTTTAAGTTGTTGACCCGTTTATTAAACGGGTCGGGTTCGGGTTGGGTGTTTTGCCCTTATATCTATGTCTCAACCCAACCCAACCCAACCCGACCCGGCCCATTGCCACCCCTACTTGAAGGCAGACGTAGGGCCGCAACTTGGGTGGGCCAACCAGAACCCAACCCGAGCCCAACCCAAATTTGGGCGGGCTAACCTGAACCCAACCCGAGGCCAACCCGAATTATTTCTCCTCTACCATATTTAAGCTGATCAACCCATCCCGCACAACCTGATCAACCTGGCCAACCCGACGGATTAGGCTAGGGCTAAAGAAATTCAAACAGACCTTGGGTTGGGTTGGGTTGGGGGTACAAAAGATGCTAAGTTAGGGCTTTGAGGTTTGGGGTACAAAAGAAAAGGGCAATGTTGGTATCAAAGGGTCGCTCAGTAAGTTATTGAGAAACGATAGGGAGACGGGGGCTAGTTACAGATTTTTGGGGTATGAATAAAATTTCCCAAAGATTAGGATAAATTACACTTTGCCCCTTGTAGTTTTGCTAAAAAACACTTAACTCCCATGTAGTTTATTTTGTTCCAAATCGCTCCCTAAAGTTTGAAATGTTAGCACAATACACCCTTTTGTCAACTACATAATTTCCTTGTTTGGTGATTTTTATCTGATCGAAACTGGATTGAAGGGGGCAAAATGTTGTTTTATAGCTATAAGGAGGTTTAGTGTTTTTAAGTTAAAATTCAGGGGTCAAAGTGTTTACTCTAAAGATTCTTATGTTAATTGAGATTTGAGAGTGATTTTTGTGAGGGATTTCGGGTGATTTTTATTGATCGAAACTGAATTGAAGGGGGCAAAATGTTGTTTTATAGCTATAAGGGGGTTTAGTGTTTTTAAGTTAAACTTTAGGGGGCAAAGTGTAATTTACTTTAAAGATTCTTATATTAATTGAGATTTGAGAGTGATTTTTGTGAGGGATTTCGGGTGATTGGGTTGCCTTATTTGTGAGTCAATTAATTCTGTATTAATTGAGGGACTTCCCTTGTGAAGAAGTGATGGGATGAGCCCCATTCTATGGTTAAATCAAGAGATGATGATCAAATCTATTCGTCCATTTTTGTCTAGTCAGCAAGTTGTTCCGTTTTGTCTAGTCAACATGTAGACCGCCGTCCCTTGTTATATAGATGGTGTCTAGACGCTAAACCCGTACCCAACCTGCTTATAAACGGGTAGACCCGATAAGACCTGTTAGACTCGTTTACCACACGGGTCTATTCAGTTGACCCAATCCGACCCAATTCGACTTGACCCGACCTGACCTGGTAAGACATGCTGTACTATATACTACAGCATCGAATTGCGGGTAGACTCGACCCGACACAACCCGTTTAATTTTAAACGGGTCTTTCTGGGTCTACCGTGTCCGGACCCTAAACCCGGACCCGACCCCGTTTATTAAATGGGCCTACAGTGTCAACCCGAACCCGTTTAACCCAGACCCAGACCCAGACCTGCTAACTTCGTGTCGGCCCAATCGTGTCGGGTCCAGAATTGCTAGCCCTAATAATTATTGGAATTTAAAGGGGAATTTTTTCATGATATTTTTAGGGGAAAATCGGTGTTAGGTCCAAAAAACAGAAAGTCCCATCTTAAGTTCCTATTTACAGTAAGTCCACTGGGATAACTATTGCATAAAGTATGATCCTCTGTGCATTGTTTTGATTGCAAATGGTCCAATCTTAACCGTTTTGGATAACGATTTTTTTAAAATACCATAAATACGTATAGTATCCTTTCACATCAAATAATGATATATGATATATGACACGTTTTTTTTATAGCAATAGTGGTACGGATTGCTACAATGATTTCACTGTAGCTGCTACAATGATTTCATTATAGATGCTACAGTGAAATCACTGTAGCAACTCGTGATTTCATTGTATCTGCTACAATGATTTTGTAGTTGTTGTTATGTGAAATCACTGTAGTTGCTACAACAAAATCACAGTAGCAACCAGTGATTTAATCGTGAATGAGAAAAAGATATTTCTACAGTAAAATCACTATAGCAAAGTACTCAATTTTATGTAAATAATACGTAGTTGAATTGAGTATTATATTGTATATTTGAGTACCATGCATAAGTTGCTACAGTGATTTCATTATAGCTGTTACAGTGAAATTCATTGTGTCAGCTAAAAATGCTTCCCTACAATGAATAACTGTAGCAAAGTACTCAATTTTATTCAAATAATACTCAATTTTATTAAGTATTATTGCGACTAAAATTGAGTACTATAGTAATTTTACTGTAAGAAAGTGTTTTAAGCAGTCACGAAAAAAGCACTATAACAGCTACAATGATTTTACTGGCAAAGATACTCAAATATATGCCAATAATACTCAATTGAAGTGAGTACTATTGCTGCAAAATTGAGTACTATTGCTACAGTGATTTCACTATAGCAACATATTTTTTAGCAACCACAACAGAATCACTATAGCGCTATAGTGATTTCACTATAACTGCTATAACGGAATCACTATAGTGCTACAGTGATTTCATTGTAGCTGCTACAATGGAATCATTATAGCGCTACAGTGATTTCACTGTAGCTATTACAATGAAATCACTGTAGCTGCTATAGTGGTCTCATACTAGGTCTCGAAACTGTACGTTTTGTAGAGATCGGATGAAGTTATATAGACAATGGTATGTTGGTAAATTCGGCAACTTAACTAAGGCTATTTTAGTCTTGTATTAACCAAAAGAGCTATTGCAAAAAATCTATTGAAATGTGGACCTGAGCTTAGAGGAAAAGGTTGTTGAGACCCATCCTAAAATGAAACTCTTAAAAATGACTGTTTGCATTCTGCTCCGTATTTTTATAATTTAGCCAATATTGTGTATCCCAAGCTATATAAAGCTGATTAGGGTTGCATCTCAACCGTAACTGTTGTTCTTTCTGTTTTATTTTCTTCTAAGAGTATAGTGGATTTTGGTACAGCTTTATGGGTTTTTTTTTTTGGCGGACTGCAAATAGTTCTTTTTAAGGGTTTCATTTTAAGATAGGTCCTGACAACCTTTTCCTCTAAGCCCAGGTCCATATTTGAACAGATAAGTTACAAAAACTCTTTTGGTTAATGCAAGACTAAAATAGCCTTAGTTAAGTTGCCGAATTTACCAACCTACTATTGTCTATATAATTTCATCCGATCTCTATGAAACGTACATTTTCGAGACCTAGTGTAGGACCACCATAGCTACTACAGTGATTCTGCTATAGCAGCTACAATGAAATCACTTTAGCGGCTATAGTGAAATCACTGTAGCGCTATAGTGATTTCGTCGCGGCTGCTAAAAAAGACTTTGCTACAGTGAAATCATTGTAGCAATAGTACTCAGTTCAATTGAGTATTATTAGCATATATTTGAGTATCTTTGCTACAGTGAAATAACTGTAGCTATTATAGTGATTTTTTCGTGACTGCTAAAAATACTTTTCTACAGTAAAATTAATATAGTACTCAATTTTAGTCGCAATAATAGTGTGGGCATCGAAATTAGCCGACGGGTCGAACCCGATTTTCACACGTAAAATGGGCTCGCACTCGATGACCTTCGGGTCGAACCCGACTCGCACATGCAACTTGGGCCCGCACACAACGGCCCACATGCGGAAATCCGGCCCATACACAACGGCCCACATGCAACTTGGGCCCGCACACAACGGCCCGCATGCAAAATTGGGCCCGCACACAACGGCCCGCATGCAAAATTGGGCCCGCACACAAACGGCCCGCATATGCACTCGGCCCGCGTGCAAATTCGATTCGCGCGCCGCAACCCAACTCAAAGTAAGCGGGTCCCACCGGACCTGCTACCCGAACACAAAGAGGGGGGCCCACCGGCCCCCCCTTCTAGAAAACCGTGCCCCCCTCTTCATGGAGAGGTGGGGCCGACCATAAAAGAAAAAGAAAAGAAAAGAAAAAGAAAAAGAAAAAAGAAAAAGAGAAGAAAAAGAAAAGAAAAGAAAAAGAAAAGAAAAAAAAGAAAAAGAAACCAAAAACCGCCTCGATGCGGGGGGAGGTGGCGTAGATCCACGACGATCCCTCGATCCAACGGACAAGATGACGTTGTGTCGCCATCCGATCCAAAAGTGCAACAAAAATAACAACTCAATCTTTAAAAGATCGAGTTACATCTAGCCCGTAACCACCCCAACTAAAAAGGAGGGGATCGGGTTTGTTTCCTTGGATAAAGGAACAATATCTTGATGGTTATGGGGGGAGATATCGGATGAAACAAAAAGATTTCAGCCATATCTCCCCCAACCGCCCCCCATTTGCCTATAAATAGAAGGGGTGGGGGAAGGCACAAAGGGTCCGAAAGCCGAAGACGAAAGAGCTCCGCAAGAGAAGCTCCAACGCTCAAAGACCGAAGGCTTCACGAGGCACGGCAAGCACGTCCTACGGGAATCCTTGACCCTTCAAGTCCTCATCAACGTGAAGACCTTGCACTCGGAGATCAAAGCTTTGACTCCTCGCACGAAGAAGAAAGCATGGAGAAGAAGACCCGGAGCCGTCATCACCCGATTGCTCCAACGATCTTTATTAGCTCCGAAGACGCCATAAGCAAAGGCCGGAGAAGAAGATCGAAGCCGACAACACCCGTCGTCTTCAACAAAGGCATCAACTCCTTGCACGAAGAAGAAAGCCGGGAGAAGAAGGCCTGAAGCCGGTGCTACCCTTGCCGCCTTCGTCAACCAAAAGCCGACGCTACAACCGTCGTGCTGAAGTCGGTGCTACACCCGCCGTCTTTGTCAACAAAAGCCGACGCTACAACCGTCGTACTGAAGCCGGTGCTACACCCGCCGTCTTCATCAAGAAAAGTCAACGCCACAACCGTCGCACGGAGATCGGTGCTACACCCACTATCTCCGCAAGAAGCTTTCAACTCCGATCCAGCCAAATACGCCCGGAGAAGAAGCCAACCGACGCCACAACCGTCGAGGAAGCCGGAAGAATAAAGAAGCCTTGAAGAAGCATCGCCGCTCTAGAAGAAGATCGAGTCAAAGCTAAAGTCAAAGCCAACGCCAGAAGCCGAAGCAGACGCACCGGTAAAGCCCGCGCCAAAGCAACGCACGTGCCAAAGCCAAGCAACTACGCCGGTCACGAGCAAAGCACCGCACGTTCTAGCCGATACGACGCAAAGTCCGGAAGAACTAAAGCATCGCAAGTCTCTACCCGTCTACGTTCAAGCGCAAGCGCCAAAGCCAAGCAAAAACCAGAGCCACGCCAAAGCTACGCCAAAGCCGAAAGCTAAAGCCAAAGCTGATGCCAAAAACACGATCGACGTCGCGAACCGACGATCAAGGACGCCAAGGTCGAGCAAGGATCGAGGAAGACACGAAGACCGAGGAACAAAGCCCAAAGCCTCCCTAGCCGAGAAAGCGCGAAGCACGGACGGGACAAAATCAACGGCGGGAACTCCTTAGCCTCTCAAAAACCCTCACCCTGTAAAGACCCCTGTCCTGGGCAACCCCTTCAGAGCTCTCGCACGAATACCACGTGAAGACGCGGATCAAAGGGACCCTCCAGAGGATCTCTCCCACAATCTCCTGATCAAAAACTTGTAATCTCGTGTGATCCGCAATAAAGACGACCCGAATCTTTTTCCGCGCTCACAGATTTCTGGCACGCCTGGTGGGACCTCCTCTCCTTTCATCCGTACGTTTGAAGGAGTTGCTTCAAGTTCGCCATGGTCGGAACGAATGATGATACATTTGCTCCAACAAGCCTCTCACCTATCGCCGAGTCTCCACTACTCCAACACGGTGATCCAGAAAACCCGGAGGATGCCATTCCCCCGGTAGTACGCGTCTACACTCGGCGTACTCAAACTCTTGCGGACTTCTTCACGCCAGAAACTGCTGCCGAAGATGCCCGCCAAGGCGCCAATGAGGCCTTGGTGCATGAAGAAACGAGCCTCAATCCTGGAACATCTGTCCAGAAATTTGGGGAGGACCAGCCCCAACCCCGAGCCCGTTCGGGTTCTCCAGCGGACTTTGCACCTCCTTTGCCGGGGGCAAACATCCGTCATCAAGCAGAAGCAAGTCAGCGTAACTATGTCTCCGACGACGATGGCGAGAGTGCGGGCATGCAACATCGAGACGTCCTGCGACATCATCCTCCGTCCGCTCTCCAGCTCCAAGTCATGCAAATGGGTGAACACATGACTCAGCTCACCCGACTAATAGAAGAGAAAGATCATCACATCAACACCTTGCTTCAAAGGCTGAGTGCCTGGGATGTCGCAACATTCGGTCAACCTCCTGCTTCTCCAGTAACTGCTCCAGCTCCGTCTCCAACCCCCCGTTCCTGCAGAAGTTAGCCCGGCAATACTCAGAACTACTCCAGCACTTTCCTCGGCTCCCGTGTCGGTCTCGGTAGCCGCACAACCTTCAGTGGCAGCAACGATGAATGCCCAGCAAATACAAGCACTAGTGGCTGACATGATGCGTTCCCACGGCGGCAGCCTACCTCCGATTACGGCAGCATATTCGAAGCCTTACACTACAAGGATCCAGCAGCTGCGCTTCCCTACCGGGTTCCAGCCACCAAAGTTCCAGCACTTCGACGGGAAGGGGAATCCAAGGCAATACATTGCCCACTTCGTCGAGACTTGCAACAACGCCGGCACATACGGCGATGAGATGGTGAAGCAGTTCGTTCGCACCCTCAAAGGTAATGCTTTTGACTGGTATGTTGACCTTCCTCCAGGATCCATTGACAGCTGGGATCAGATGGAAAGAGAATTCCTCAACCGCTTCTACAGCACTCGGCGCATCGTTAGCATGACCGAGCTTACTGCCGTCAAGCAAAGGAAGGACGAATCAGTAATCGACTATATCGATCGATGGAGGAATCTCGCCCTGAATTCACGAGACCGTTTGTCGGAAGACTCGGCTATCGAGATGTGCACCCAAGGCATGCACTGGGGCTTACTCTACATCCTCAAAGGGATTAAGCCTCGGTCCTTCGAAGAACTCGCAACTCGAGCCCACGACATAGAGCTCAGCTTAGCAAATCACGGGGACTCAAAGACCAAAGACTTCCTAAAGGTGGAAAAGAAAGACAAACCGCCGGCACCCAAATCGAAGCAAGTTAACGTCGCCGACATCGCCTCGGCCTCCAAGCCACTCAAAATCAGCGGTAAGTCGGATCAAGAAAAGGGAGCTGCCATACCACCGCCTCCACCCCAAAGACAGTCAAAGATGACTCTAGAAGAACTTGAGGCCAAAGAGTATCCCTTTCCAGACTCGGAAGTCTCCTCCATGTTCGATCAACTGCTACAAGAAAAGATGATCGAGCTTCCTCCTTCAAAAAGGGCCGAACAGATGCATCGGGTCAACGATCCGCTCTTCTGCAAATACCATCAGCTGGTTAGCCATCCTATTGAGAAGTGTTTCGTCTTCAAAGAAAAGATCATGGCACTCGCAAAGCAAGGAAAAATCGAGATCGACTCCAGCGACGTTGCAACAGCAAACATGACGTCCATCACCTTCGGTTCGTTTCACCCAGTACTCGTTGCTGCCCACCAGAGAAGGCCCAAGTTGCGCATCAATCGCCAAAGGCCAATTGCAAAGTTAGCTCTACGACGGAAAGTCTCAAGACGACAGCAATACGCTCCTAAGCTCGCTGAGGAAGAAACATCACTGCCCTGGGGGCAATCGTCGCCTACATCGACATCTCTCTCAAACAAAGCTATGTCCCAACGGAATCTCCAGACAAGGTACGAGCAAGGAGACCCGGAGGTCGGTCTGTTAGGCCAGCCTTTAGGTAAATTCGACTACTACGTCCTCTATTCCAGACCTTCGCCTGTCTCAATAGAAGAAATCAAGCCCACCGGCTGGGAGTCAGAAGGCGAACCACCAAGGTCCCCAGAGGAGCAAGGCTCCCCGACTCATGGAAAACCCACAAATCTCCAGACAAGGTACGAGCAAGGAGACCCGGAGGTCGGCCTGTTAGGCCAGCCCTCAGGTAAATTCGACTACTACGTCCTCTATTCCAAACCTCCGCCTGTCTCAATAGAAGAAATCAAGCCCACCGGTTGGAAGTCAGAAGGCGAACCACCAAGGTCCCCAGAGGAGCAGGTCTCCCCGACCCATGAAAAACCTACAGCTGCCATTCCAGACCTTCACCTTGGTAACGAAGAATCCACTGATGAAGATGCCTGGGTCATGTTGCCTCGCAGACGAAGGCCATGGATGCCAAGAAGTCGCAAGCTCGATCGGGTAACAAGAAAGCTTCCGGAACGAAGAACTTACAAAAAGAAAAGCAAAACTCCAGGAAGGAAGGCATTCAAAGTACTGCCAGCAGATCCTGATGATCTCCTTCTGCAAAACCCTCCAGAACCGACAACGTTGCAAGAGTTCTTCCCCGATTACTTCCTCCCAGCTAATCAGCAGCACGAAGCCTCCTGTTGCATGATTGAGATTCACGTGGCACCGGAAGAAGAAGATAGGATCAAGCCTTCCAAAGAAAGCAACATCGACAACGAGGAGGATGATTCCGACAAAGACAGTACTGCTGCTTACGACGAGGCAATCCTGCACTTGCCACTCATAGAAGCGCTACACCTCCCAGAGAAATCTCGCCTAGCAATGGCCGAGGCTTTGACAGACCCAAACAGCTACAAAAGAAAAAAGAAAAATGCCGAGAAGGACAAAACTATTATCTCATGTAACGCAGCAATAACTTTCTCGGACGAAGATCTGCAGCTCGGAGCACGACTGCACAATCGACCTATCTATGTCTCGGGATACATCAACGAGAAGCCGGTAAATCGAATCCTGTTGGACTGCGGCTCCGCCGTCAACATCATGCCTATCCAAACAATGCGCCAGCTCGGTATCACCACCGACCAGCTCTCGCAAAGCCAGCTGGTCATTCAAGGGTTCAACCAAGGAGGACAGTCCACCATAGGGATCATTCGTCTAAAACTCTCCATCAGTCAGCTTGACACGACGGTTCTTTTCCACGTCATTGACTGTCAAACATCATATCACCTTTTGCTGGGAAGACCGTGGCTGCACGAAAACGGTGTCGTAGTGTCTACCTGGCACCAATGCCTCAAGTACTACGAGGAAGGTCTGGAAAAGTGCATTGTTGCAGACGACAAGCCATTCAATGAGGCTGAAGCGCACCTCGCCGATGCCAAGTTTTACCAAGCAAAGGACCTTGTTGCAGAAGTCCTTCCAGCTAAAACTCCTCGAACTCAGAAAGCTAAAAGGATGGAGCAGGATGAAGCTCTGCCAACTCCAAATCCAGTACCACCATCTAAGGCGATACACGAAGTCAAATAAGTGCTAGCGCCGAGACGAAGAATGCGCATCAGCTCCAAGCCAAGATCCATGAAGCATACTCCATTACCTGTCCAAGCTACGACAGTCTTACGCCTCACGCCTCAGTGGCTTCGCAAAGATGAACCACCACCTTTTGCCTCGCCAAAAGGGATGGTCCAGCCGCTATCAGAAGCTAATGTCATCACTCTGCAAGAGATGACACTGCCACTACCCAGCCTAGGGCAAGCTTCAAGTTTGCCAAAACCCATAAATCCCTTCGAATCCAGCCAACTCATATTCAAGCCAAAAGGAAGCTGGGGGCAAAATGCCGCCAAGCTGCTCTTCAAAGCTGGCTATGACAAAGACAGTGCTGCACATATGAGTACGCTCCTGCCAGCTCCAATACCACACGAGATGACTAAGACTCAAGCCCATTTACTCCAGGGTGGCGAGCAGATCCCACCAAATCGGTGAGGCATCGGCTCTCGTCAAACCCCGATGGTCATCAAGATAACAGGAGAGAAGACCTTCACCTCTAACTACATTGAGGTGAAGTTGGTAGATGAAGCGGAAGAGGGATCGTCAGCCTCCGATGCATGCTCCACCAATATCATTCATCCCGCTACAAAGGGCGCCAAAAGAAGGCGATATCGAGCTCGACGTCGAACCATACCTCAAAAGCAAAAGAAGAGCATCAAAAACCAGGCAAGTCAAAATCCCATATCAGTATTCAAAAGACTTGGGCCAATCGGACAAGCAAAGCGAAGGTCAGTATTCGACCGTTTGGGAAAGCCACCCACTGAGGTGAGAAAAATCATTCCCACCCACCCACCCATGTCATTCTTTCAAACTGCCGATGTTCCCGATATCATTCTGGTCTCTCTTAATCATATCACAATTGCGGACTCCTCGGTCGACGACACTTCTACTTCGGACGACGAGTTGTCAGATGCACCGCCAGTCCTCGAAGAAGGGGGGTAATCTACCGTCGACGATCTGAAAGAAATCAACTTGGGGACACAGGAGGATCCTCGACCCACATTCGTAAGTGCACTCCTGACTCCTGAAGAGGAGGCCGCATATATCAAGCTACTCCAAGAATACAGAGATGTCTTCACATGGTCCTACAAGGAAATGCCGGGACTTGACCCCAAGATTGCAGTACACCAGCTTGCTGTCAAACATGGAGCTAGCGCTATCAAGCAAGGACAAAGACGCTACCGGCCGGAACTGGTACCGCAAATAGAGGGCAAAGTCAACAAGCTCATTGAAGCCGGCTTTATCCGAGAAGTTAAGTATCCAACGTGGATCTCCAGCGTGGTCCCAGTCAAGAAGAAGAACGGCCAGATCAGAGTATGCGTGGACTTCAGGGACTTAAACAATGCATGCCCCAAAGATGACTTTCCACTGCCAATCACAGAACTAATGGTGGATGCGACAACAGGCCATGAAGTACTAACCTTCATGGATGGATCCTCGGGCTACAACCAGATCCGGATGGCGCCCAAAGACGAAGAGCTTACGGCATTCCGCACGCCAAAAGGGATCTACTGCTACAAAGTCATGCCTTTCGGCTTGAAAAATGCAGGAGCCACTTACCAACGAGCCATGCAAAAAATTTTCGACGATATCCTTCATCAGAATGTAGAATGCTACGTCGACGACCTCGTGGTAAAATCAAGACAAAAGTCAACACATCTTCAAGACCTCGAGCTAATCTTCAAGCGACTTCGAAGGTACCAACTCCGCATGAACCCGCTTAAATGCGCATTTGGGGTCTCCTCGGGAAAGTTTCTCGGCTTTGTCGTACGCCATCGAGGCATCGAGATAGATCAAACCAAGATAGATGCTATCCTCAATATGCCAATCCCGAAAACCGTGCGAGACCTCTGAGGTCTCCAGGGACATCTAGCATATATCAGAAGGTTTATCGCCAACTTAGCTGGAAAATGCAGGCCCTTCAGTCGCCTCATGAAGAAAGGAGCAGCATTCAAGTGGGATGAAGCTTGTCAGGAAGCCCTCCAAAACATCAGGGATTACTTACTCAAGCCCCCGGTTCTGACAGCACCAGTTCAAGGGAAGCCATTGGTCCTTTACATCAGCACCCAGGAGCAGTCCTTGGGGGCACTCCTGGCTCAAGACAACGAGCTAGACAAGGAAACAGCATGCTACTATTTGAGCCGCACTCTCATCGGCGCAGAGCTAAACTACTCCCCGATTGAGAAGGTCTGTCTGGCGCTCATCTTCGCTACAAAAAAGCTGCGACACTATATGTTAGCTCACGCCATCAGGCTCATCTCAAAAGCCGACCCGCTCAAATACATCATGTCGAGACCAGTGCTCTCCGGACGTCTGGCCAAGTGGGCTTTGCTCCTCCTTGAGTTTGACATCACCTTTGTCCCTCGTAAAGCGGTCAAAGGTCAAGCTCTCGCAGACTTCCTAGCAGAATACCCCCTTCCAGCAGAATGAGAACTATCGGAAGATCTCCCAGACGAAGAAGTATTCTGCATCGACATCGCCCCTTCTTGGAAAATGTTCTTCGACGGTGCGGCTAGGCAAGACGTAGCAGGAGCATGAGTTATCTTCGTCACACCAAACGACGAAGTACTTCCCTTCTCATTTCTACTATCAGAGCCATGCTCCAACAATAGGGCGGAATATCAAGCTTTGATCATTGGCCTCGAACTCGCCAATGATATGAAACTTCAAGGGCTCAAAATTTTTGGCGACTCTCAGCTCGTCATTCAGCAAATATTGGGAGCATACAAGGTTAACAAAGAAGATCTCGTGCCATTGCACCTACGAGCTCTGAAACTCCTTGGTACACTCAAAGATGCTTCAATCCAGCATGTTCCCATAAACCTTAATCAGCAGGCTGATGCGCTTGCAAATTTAGCGGCTACACTTCCATTCCCAGAAAAAAGCCAACTCATCATCCCTATCTGTAAGAGGATGGTGATCACCGAGGAGGACCTCCCTATGGGAATCCCGGACCAAGTCAATACAGTACACGTTTTTGTGACCGACAAGCTAGACTGGAGACAACCATTCATAGACTTTCTTGTCCACGGGAAGCTCCCTGAAGATCCGAAGCGTAAGGTCGACATTCGCCGGTGGTCTCTGAAATTCTTCCACTTCAACAATGAGTTGTACCGTCGAAGCTACGATGGTGCGCTCCTGAGGTGTCTTGCAAAAGAAGAAGCGGAAACAGCACTAGAAGAAGTCCATGCCGGGATCTGTGGCTCACATCAGTCCGGTCCAAAGCTGCACTTCCGCATCAGGCGGATGGGGTACTACTGGCCCACTATGATCAATGACTCCCTCGAGTTTGCAAAAAGATGCCACACTTGCCAGCTGCATGGCGACTACATCCGTCAGCCTCCGGAACCTTTGCATCCAACCATCGCATCATGGCCCTTCGATGGATGGGGACTCGATATTGTCGGTCCGCTACCCAAGTCATCCAAGCAGCATCTTTATATCCTGGCGGCAACAGATTACTTCTCCAAGTGGGCTGAGGCAGTACCATTGCGAGAAGTTACCAGGCACTCTGTCATCAACTTCATCCAGAACGACATCATCTTCCGGTACGGCATCCCTCGCTATATCGTTACGGACAACGGGAAGCAATTCAAGAACGCCGCTGTCAGCCAATTTTGCGCCAAGTTCGATATCAAGCAAAGGTGTTCAACCATGTACAACGCCTCTGCCAACGGCCTAGCTGAAGCTTTCAACAAAACACTCTGCAAACTTTTGGAGAAAGTCGTCTCAAAGTCGAAGAAAGACTGGCATGAACGCATGGGTAAAGCGCTATGGGCATATCGCACCTCTTTTCGCACGCCAACACAGGCGACTCCGTACTCGCTGGTATACGGAGTAGAAGCTGTCCTCCCACTTGAACTCCAGATCCCGTCACTCAGGATAGCCGTCCAGGAAGGCCTCGTCAACGGCGACAACGCTCAACTTCGCCTAGCAGAATTGGAAGCCCTGGATGAAAAGCGCCTCGAAGCCCAGCAACGCCTGGAATGCTACCAAGCCAGGCTGACCCGAGCCTTCAACAAAAGGATTCGCCCTCGATCCTTCCAAAAAGGAGAATTGGTACTCGTGGTCAAACACCCCATCATCCTTTCACATCGAGGAGGAAAGAAGTTCGACGCCAAGTGGGATGGACCGCACGCTGTCAAAGGGTTCTACTCCAACGGTGCATATCTTCTCACCACGCCAGAAGGGCTCACACTCGGCCCCATCAATGGCAAGTACCTCAAAAGGTACTATGCCTAAAAGCAGGGCTACATTCCTTGCAAAAAAAAAAAGGAACTACGTGTGACTTGATCCCTCTCAGTAGGGTACGTAGGCAGCCTGTAAAGGTTCAGTCCAAACAAAAGAAAAACACAACCAAACTCTGCCATTCCAGAAGACAAGTCCAAAAAAAAAATAGATGCATGATATTAAGTTATCACCAGATAAAGAAAAGCAGAACTACAAGTCTGTTCAGCAGAAATGACAAGAAAGAAAAGGAAATGCGACATTGCTAGTAAAGCGAATCGAATTCTTTGAGACGTTGGAGCAGCTCGCCGCCAGTAACCTTCATGCGCTGCAACTCTGAAGACCGAGAAGCTACCCGCTCCCGATGCGTCGCCAGCTCGATACGCTGCTTTGCCAGGTCCGCTCCAGAAGACTTCTCGACCGTCTCAGCTTTCTCGAAAGATGCGCGAGCAGCCTCTAGCTTCTTCCGCGCCCGAACAAGGCTCGCAGTGGCAAGTGCATGCTGCGCCTCCAGTCGACGCTCTTCGTCCTCGGCCTTTGCTAGTATCAGGGGAAGGTCATCTTCCATCGAAGCCTGTTTCAAGCAATGAGCTTCACTATCCGCCAAGAGAGCACGCATCTGCGCCTCAAACAAAGAGCCATCTACCTGGAAGGCCGCCAGGTTCTTGCAAAACTCAGGCCCCTCAAGAACCCACCAGCTGCTCAAAGCATCAAAGCCCTCTTCCTGGAAGGGTGCGAGCGTCGTCTGGATATACTTCCGACAGCTCTCCAAAAGAAGCACAGAGAGAAGGTCTCGCGAACTGCACTTTCTCCTGTCGGCTTCTGAGTGCACAGGCAAGGTGGGCTCCGGTCCTGAAGGCTCAAGTGAAGGAACCGCCTCCTGGACCATCGTCGTGATAACAGTCAGCGGAACCACCAGAGCCGAAGGAGGAGACACAGGCAAACCTTCCGACAAAACGACAGCGGGAGTAGTCTCTGCCGGAGTACCGGACCTAACTAGAGGAGTCTGCTCTCTCCCTACACTGGAGACCTCATCCTCCTCCCCAAAGCCCAACTGCTCCACGTCAATATCGTCCAGGTTGACAGCACTGCCGGCAAAATCTGCTCCACACTCTCCCAAAAGCTCCAAGTTATCCCAGGGAACATCTAGCCCGCCACCTTCAATCAACGTTGCTCTGATGGGAGAGCACTCCTGCCCAACCCCCTTCGGGGCAGACTCGCAATCCGGTCCAGCAGACCCTGCCAAAATAAGAGCTGAACAACTCAGCTAACGAAATAAGAGTACACGCACATAAATTCATAAAGAACTAGAAACAAGATATACTTGCAACATCCGATGAAGCTACCCCAGAAAGAGGGATTACCTCATCGGCAAAAAAGCCCTGGCTCTCCCTCTCGAGCTGGCTCTGCCTCGCCAGCACCAACCAAAGCTGCCTCACACAAGAGATCCAACTTTCTCCTCTTGGGAGAAGCACACCCACTCCAAGAAGCCTGAGTCTCAGGAAGACTCTGGACCTTGGAGGACGGAGCCATCTCAATTTCTTGTACAGAAAGTGAAGCCTGGGAAGTACTCCCTCGATGGCCACAAGATCTCTCCGATCGTTGCTCCTCGGACCAAAGACGGCGATCCTCTGACCCCGCCAAAGAGTCAAAAGAAAAGTCAGCCCGCTCGCTGCTAGCAAGAACGTCCAGCGGAAGGCTAGCCAGGAGGGGGAGCACTGACACGTTGACCCAGCGGTGATACTCAGGAGTTGCAGCACCCTTTCCGCCTGACTTGATCCCCGGCGAGAAAATACACCCGGTAAATCTGTCATAAAGCGCTCCCCAGAGGCGATACGCTTCCTGCGGGGTGTAACGTGACTGCATACGCAAAGAAGTCCCAGGCAACTCCTGGCGAAAACCCTACTGTCGAGCAAACCGGTGGGGAGAGTACCGTGCCACCTCCACTACGTCCTCACGACGCCAAACGAGATACCCGGGCCTGCAACTCACCATGCTCCAGTACAAGTGCTCGGGCATTTCCTCCACATAACAAACCAAGGATCTTGTAGAAGGTGCAAGTGCATTCTCTGATACAAATTCAAAGTCAGAAGGGCCCATACGTCTCAAACACTCTCGGGCACTAGGCTTCGGACGCTCCCACGCGTAATAAGCGTTCATCACACCTCCCACACATGGAAGAAAGGGCACCGAGGTCGAAGGTCCACGCGCTGTAAAGATCCCCTTCGGAAAGTGAAGCCCGATCCAGCCATAGAGGTAATGCAGGGGGCAAAAGGAGTTGGCTCTGCCTACTTCCCTTCTTGCATTACCCGCACTCGATAAACTCCAGTAGGTTCCACTATGCCCTCCGTACAACGAGCAGAGGATCGCCGGCGCCAGGTTAAGAAACTCTCCATTTACCATCCGAGCAGCTGCAAGGAAGGTCCCAGGATGTATCACATCCCCTTCCCAGGGTAAAGCAAAGCGGCAAAGGAAAAGTACCAACCCCGCTGACCAGTAAGTAGCACGCCAGGCATCGCTGCATTCCTCAAGTCCCAAAACTTCCCAAGGACGTTGCGCCCCGGCCATGGAGCACCATTCTTTTTTCAGAGATTCAATCGGTCGCCAGAAAGTGCCAGGCGCCGGCCTCTTTGACGATTCATATCTCCACATCGGGTGACTCGAAGGGGGAGCGTGACGATACTCTCCTCGAAACCAGAAATCCACCCAATCTGAGTGGAGTACCCGGTCTGACCGCTCACGCGCCGCTATAATAGCATATGCCTTGAAAAGCAAAAGGCAGAAGCTAGGAGACTCGTCGGGGTCCGTCAAGACCTCCAGAGAAGGAACCTCCTCCTGATAGTAACTCCGAACTTCTGGACACCCAGAGATGACATGCACGTCACGAAGGGTGATCCCGATTTCATCAGCTTCGGTCAAGAAGGTGTTGGTCTCAGGGCACCACTGCTCACACAGAGCCCGGTACATACCGTCCGGACAGCTGTACTCCCAACAAGCCGGCTCCACAAACCTCGCCAGACGCTCCATCCCTGGTTCTGCCTCCAACGCGCCGGATAGCTCTCTCATCCAGTCCCGGAAACCTCCCAGATACGTGACATCTCCACGCGGTTGAATCCCCACACCCCATCGCGTATGGCGAGAGCATATCTTCAAAGCAACAACAGGGACCGGAACCGACTCCTCGCCAGTATGGTGGAACGGTAGCCCCAAACTAGGTCGGACGATTTGCCGAGAAGATCCTTCGTCAGTAAGAATACGCTCGCCAAGTTTCAACACGCGGCAAGAGCCGTCGGCCACGCCATCCTCACAAACTCGCTCGTGCGTCAAAAGGTGAAGTACTGACAGTCTGGCCTCCTGTCTCGAAGCACGGTGGTGGAAGACTTGCGTGAAAGGGAAGCGAAGATGCGTACTCCCGTGGGAGACCGCATCGACGATCCAGCCGGAACTCGGAAAGCTCTCGTAACGACGAGACCTAAAAAAGAAAGAAGACAAAGCTCAAGTCAGATAGATTCCGAAAACAGAAACGAAGAAATCGGGGGGGGGGGGGGCCTTGAGCAAATAAAGAAGAATAGAGGGGGGTCACAGCAAAAAGCCGCGACCCTCTCCTCCTCTCTCCTGTTAAAACTAGCAGGGGGGGCCTTGAGCAAATAAAGAAGAATAGAGGGGGGTCACAGCAAAAAGCCGCAACCCTCCCTTCCTCTCTCCTGTTAAAACTAGCAGGGGGGGCCTTGAGCAAATAAAGAAAAATAGAGGGGGGTCACGGCAAAAAAAGCCGCGACCCTCTCCTTCTCTCCCCTATTAAAACTAGCAGGGGGGGCCTTGAGCAAATAAAGAACAATAGAGGGGGGTCATGGCAAAAGGCCACGACCCCCTCTCTCTATCTCTCCTATTAAAACATGCAGGGGGGGGTGCTGTCGTCCTCGACCAACACCGGCCACCGCACCCCCCGCCGGCCCCCGCAGCCCCGGCCGCCTCCGCCTCCGACCCCGCGCAGCCCCGCGCCTGCGCTCGCCGCACCCCGCGACTCCGGCCGCCGCTCCCTCCGCCCGCACCCGCTGCGCCCGAGCCCACTGCACCCGCCTCCGGCCCAAGCCCGTCGCGCCCCGCCTCCGGCCGCGCGCGCCCGTCGCGCCCTCCCTCCGGACCGATCCCGTCGCGCCCCGCCTCCGGCCGCGCGCGCCCGTCGCGCCCTCCCTCCGGACCGAGCCCGTCGCGCCCCGCCTCCGGCCGCGCGCGCCCGTCGCGTCCTCCCTCCGGCCCGAGCCCGTCGCGCCCCGCCTCCGGCCGCGCGCGCCCGCCTGCGCCCTCCTCCGCGCCCGCTTCCCGCCTCCAGCCCACGCGTCGGCCGCATCCCGCAGCCCCCGGCCGTGTCCCACCTTCGGCTCGCACGTCGGCCGCACCCTGTAGCCCCCGGTCGCGCCTCGTCTCCGGCTCGCACGCTGACCGCACTTCGCACCCCCGGCCGAGCCCGCCTCCGGCCTGCGCCCTCGCATGCCCACGACCCCACCATGAAAACAAGAAGAAGAAGAAGAAGAAGAAGAAGAAGAAGAAGAAGGAGGAGGAGGAGGAGGAAGAGAACGCGCCTTGCTTGCGACCCTCCGCCGTCCATGGGCCGGCGATCTTCTCTCCTCCGCGAACCCCATGGCATGACCGCCTTCATCTTCCGCGGCATCGTCGCAAAGCGAGAAACCCTAGCAGAGCTTTCGCCTCCAAGCCGCCGGGAATCGCTGATAATGAAGAGAAACGAAAACGGGGGGCCTTATAAAGATTTAATCCCACACGAATACGCGACTCAAGTCCAAGCGCTACGCGTTTCCCGCGGGCGCACTCGAACTTGAGGGGGCATTTGTGGGCATCGAAATTAGCCGACGGGTCGAACCCGATTTGCACACGTAAAATGGGCTCGCACTCGATGACCTTCGGGTCGAACCCGACTCGCACATGCAACTTGGGCCCGCACACAACGACCCACATGCGGAAATCCGGCCCATACACAACGGCCCACATGCAACTTGGGCCCGCACACAACGGCCCGCATGCAAAATTGGGCCCGCACACAACGGCCCGCATGCAAAATTGGGCCCGCACACAAACGGCCCGCATATGCACTCGGCCCGCGTGCAAATTCGATTCGCGCACCGCAACCCAACTCAAAGTAATCGGGTCCCACCGGACCCGCTACCCGAACGCAAAGAGGGGGGCCCACCGACCCCCCTTCTAGAAAACCGTGCCCCCCTCCTCATGGAGAGGTGGGGCCGGCTATAAAAGAAAAAGAAAAGAAAAGAAAAAGAAAAAGAAAAAAGAAAAAGAGAAGAAAAAGAAAAAAAAAGAAAAAGAAAAGAAAAAAAAGAAAAAGAAATTAAAAACCGCCTCGATGCGGGGGGAGGTGGCGTGGACGTCTACACAGCCGTAGATCCGCGACGATCCCTCGATCCAACGGACAAGATGACGTTGTGTCGCCATCCGATCCAAAAGTGCAACAAAAATAACAACTCAATCTTTAAAAGATCGAGTCACATCTGGCCCGTAACCACCCCAACTAAAAAGGAGGGGATCGGGTTTGTTTCCTTGGATAAAGGAACAATATCTTGATGGTTATGGGGGGAGATATCGGATGAAATAAAAAGATTTCAGCCATATCTCCCCCAACCGCCCCCCTTTGCCTATAAATAGAATGGGTGGGGGAAGGCACAAAGGGTCCGAAAGCCGAAGACGAAAGAGCTCCGCAAGAGAAGCTCCAACGCTCGAAGACCGAAGGCTTCACGAGGCACGGCAAGCACGTCCTACGGGAATCATTGACCCTTCAAGTCCTCATCAACGTGAAGACCTTGCACTCGGAGATCAAAGCTTCGACTCCTCGCACGAAGAAGAAAGCGTGGAGAATAAAACCCGGAGCCGTCATCACCCGATTGCTCCAACGATCTTCATTAGCTCCGAAGACGCCATAAGCAAAGGCCGGAGAAGAAGATCGAAGCCGACAACACCCGTCGTCTTCAACAAAGGCATCAACTCTTTGCACGAAGAAGAAAGCCGGGAGAAGAAGGCCTGAAGCCGATGCTACCCCTGCCGACTTCGTCAACCAAAAGCCGACGCTACAACCGTCGTGCTGAAGCCGGTGCTACACCCGCTGTCTTCGTCAACAAAAGCCGACGCTACAACCGTCGTACTGAAGCCGGTGCTACACCCGCCGTCTTCATCAAGAAAAGTCGACGCCACAACCGTCGCATGGAGATCGGTGCTACACCCACTATCTCCGCAAGAAGCTTTCAACTCCGATCCAGCCAAATACGCCCGGAGAAGAAGCCAACCGATGCCACAACCGTCGAGAAAGCCGGAAGAATAAAGAAGCCTTGAAGAAGCATCGCCGCTCTAGAAGAAGATTGAGTCAAAGCTAAAGTCAAAGCCAACGCCAGAAGCCGAAGCAGACGCACCGGTAAAGCCCGCGCCAAAGCAACGCACGTGCCAAAGCCAAGCAACTACGCCGGTCACGAGCAAAGCACCACACGTTCTAACCGATACGACGCAAAGTCCGGAAGAACTAAAGCATCGCAAGTCTCTACCCGTCTACGTTCAAGCGCAAGCGCCAAAGCCAAGCAAAAGCCAGAGCCACGCCAAAGCTACGCCAAAGCCGAAAGCTAAAGCCAAAGCTGACGCCAAAAACACGATCGACGCCGCGAACCGACGATCAAGGACACCAAGGTCGAGCAAGGATCGAGGAAGACACGAAGACCGAGGAACGAAGCCCAAAGCCTCCCTAGCCGAGAAAGCGCGAAGCACGGACGGGACAAAATCAACGGTGAGAACTCCTTAGCCTCTCAAAAACCCTCACCCTGTAAAGACACCTGTCCTGGGCAACCCCTTCAGAGCTCTCGCACGAATACCACGTGAAGACGCGGATCAAAGGGACCCTCCAGAGGATCTCTCCCACAATCTCCTGATCAAAAACTTGTAATCTCGTGTGATCCGCAATAAAGACGACCCGAATCTTTTTCCGCGCTCACAAATAGTCAATAAAACTGAGTATTATTTGAATAAAATTGAATACTTTGCTACAGTGATTTATTGTATGGAAGCACCGGCACGGTGAATTTCACTGTAGCAGCTATAATGAAATCAGTGTAGCAACCCGTGCTCGGTACTCAAATACATAAAATAATACTCAATTCAACTGAGTATTATTTGCATAAAATTAAGTACTTTGCTACAGTGATTTTACTGTAGAATTATCTTTTTAGCATCCACGATGATATCACGAGTTGCTACGGTGATTTCGTTGTAGCAACTACAATGATTTCACTGTAGCAGCTACAGTGAAATCACGAGTTTGCTACAGTGATTTCATTGTAATAGCTGCTGTGAAATCACTGTAGCAGCTATAGTGATTTCATTATAGCAGCTACTGTAAAATCACTGTAGCAACCTGTGCCACTATTGTCGTTAAAAAAAAAACTTGTCATATATTATATGCAGTTATTTAATGTGGAAGGATACTATGGGTATTTATGGTATTTTTTAAAAAATCGTTATCCAAAATGGTTAAGATCGAATCATTTGCAATCAAAACAATGGACAAAGGATCAGATTTCATGCAATAGTCATTCCGATAGACTTACTGTAAATAAGAACTTAAAATGGGACTTGTAATGACCGGCATTCCAGGGTGTTTTCGCCCAGAGCAACCCAGTTTTATATAATATTATTTTAATATCTTTGATGGTGAAGCTCTTAGATGTGCTTGAACGGGACCAGGTAGTGGGTCCCTAGGAAGGGTCACGAGGCTGCATAGGGGGTGTAGTCACATGACTGGAGAGCACGTGTACCAAGGCATAGCAAAAATACTATATAATAATAAAATAAATATCGTGGCGAGTCTGTCGGACCCGGCAAGATTCGTGAGCCAGCGCGACTCGACATGAGTTGAGTGCGAATCGGGGCGAGTCAAGCTCGGCGCGAGCCGAGCACGAATCAAACGCGTCTACTATAAAGATAATAATAATAATAATAAAGAAAAAAAATAATAAAAATAAAACAAATGAAATAAAACAAAAAAAATTAAAACCCTCACCCAAAACCCAAACCCGACCAGCCCAACCTGTGACTCCCTCTCTCTCTCCTTCTCTCTCTCTCTCCCTTCTCCCCCATCTCCCCGACCTTTCTCTTCTCTCAGATCTCTCCCCCTCTCTCTTGGATCCTCTCTCTCCTCTTCCCTACCCGACCCACCTGACCCGTCAAGCGCGCCTAGTATAAAGATAATAATAATAATAATAAAGAAAAAAAATAATAAAAATAAAACAAATGAAATAAAACAAAAAAAAATTAAAACCCTCACCCAAAACCCAAACCCGACCAGCCCAACCCGTGACTCCCTCTCTCTCTCTCTCTCTCTCTCTCTCTCTCTCTCTCTCTCTCTCTCTCTCTCTCTCTCTCTCTCTCCCTTCTCCCCGACCTCTCTCTTCTCTCAAATCTCTCCCCCCCTCTCTCTCGGATCCTCTCTCTCTCTCTCTCTCTCGGATCTCTCTCTCTCTCTCTCTCTTCCCTACCCGACCCACCTGACCCGTCAGCTGCCCTGCCCTGGCCCCCACACCGACTCATCGCCATCACCCTCACCGCCCCCTACCAGCCGCCCTCCTTGACCCCTAAGCCCGGCCGCCCCCTCTACCCTAGCGCCGCCCCCCTCTACCCTATCAGCCGACCCCCTTCCTCTTTTTTAAAGCCCGGATCCGACCCCCATCGCCCCTCTGATTTCTCCTTCTCTCTTCCCCGTCCGATCTCTCTCTCCCTCCTCTCCCTCCTGCTGTGTGTGTGGCGTGCGGCAGCCGGAGTGCTGCCGGTCGGAAGAGGAGCTGCAGCAGCAGCCGACGACCCCCTGCACCAGGTCGGCCACCTCCCCTCCTTTCCCCTGTTTTTCTTTTTTCTTTTCTGCTGTTAAGACCAGCCGACGAGCCGACCCATCGCATGCCACCCCTTCTTCTCACCTTGCTGCGATGGTTGCCGACGGCCTCGTTGTCGGCAGCCATGCAACAGGCAGCACTCAACCCCATCCGACCTGATCATGCACCCCTGCCTTTTTTTGTGTGAATCCGACGACCCCCATGAGCAACCCATCTCGACGGCCGCCACCCTATCAACGGTGCCCCATCACCCCTCCACGTCGACCCGCCACCTCGCCTCGACATCGATCGGCCCCGATCGCCGGTCGCACGGTCCCGACACCATCTCCGACAAACCCATAACCCGAACCACTGTGACCCGTCGTCCGATCAACCCGACCCGGCCACGTCACAACCGGTCGACGCCGGCAGGCTACCTGGCCAGAATTCGGAGCCCCTTTCCTCTCTCTTTCTCTATGTAGGTGTGCGTGCTGTAGTGGTTGCCGACCACCACCTCAACGACCACCTGTGGTCAGGCAGGCCACAAGCCCTCCATTGTCTCTCTCTTGTGTGAGGATAGGTGGGTGCAAGTGTGTGGGGGTGAGCGCCTCCTACGAACCTCGCCGCCCAACAATGACGAACCCCACCGGCTACTACCCCACCCAATGTTCACCTCGACTCCTCCCCTTTAAGTATACGTGTGTGCAAGCGTGAGCGAGTAGGTGCGAGCACTTTGACCCCAGTAATCATTTGGACGACCGACGCCGACAACTGCGAACGTCTTTCTCAATAAAGCGACCAGAATCCAACCCGAGCCAACCTTGTGGTGGTCTTGGACCACGGAGTTCGTCGGCTAGGATCCGGGCTGCTGTAAACCGAATCGACACCACTATGTGGGTCTCATCTGCACCCCCTTCGGATTGTTGCCAACGGCGAGGCCGGTCAACCCTAGTGCGAGACCCAGGAGCATCGCAAAAACCTCCTCCCAAGCTTGTTCTCTGTAACAATGGGGAGTGGCAGGTTTTATAAATTTGAATGCCCTTAGTAGGCATACAATTTAAGTAATCTTATAAATTTTATTAATAGTTAAATAATTTAAAAACTCTAAATAGTGGCCCCCACCTTGAAGGGAGGGCTCTGTTGGTCCCACTTAAGTGAGTGGACCCACTTCTGTAAGTCGGCCCATTCAAGTTGGTGGGCCCTACTTAAGTAGCAAACCCTACAGCTATATAGTGCATAATGGCCGGAATTATCTCGACAGCTATCCGAAGTCAGAATTCGGTGAAATCGATGGCAACGGATTAGGTTCTCCGAGACCTACCCATTGGCGTCAGTTTGGCCCCCACCAAACATAGTTACCAAATACCCCTACCCTAGGCCGGTTTGACCTAATTTCGATTTGACTGTCAATTCATCGCCCCGAGTCGGAACTTGACAAAACGAGTAGCCATGGACTCAGTTCGATAAGACAAAGCTATTAACGATAGGTTGGCCTAGAATTTATAAATTACCATAAGGTCCCTATATGGGGCCCAGTTTAGCGAATATTTCACCGACCGTAACTTTCAGACGGTACCTTTGGTGCATCGTTTTACTTGCTAGTAAATTTGCGTCCGATGACGCGTAAATTCTCGACTCGGCCAACTCAGGTCTAACCCTGTTTTATTTAGTAACATTAAATACCTTGTTATAATTTTATTAGTAACGTATGAATATATACAAATTACCAGTTCGTGACCGGGACGATCCAACCGTAGACAGAGTAGAGATAGATCAAGAGCAGTTAACGAGAGTTTATGCGTGATAAAAAACCAGGTGACATCTACTCCCCTTCCCGTGGTCTTTGATAGTGGAAAATAAGAACAACTAGGGTAGGTGTCCATGGCATTGCATGCGGGTTCCGCCGGGCATAGCCGCATGTGGTCACGTGGACCCCTCCTTGCATGCAAAGTTGCTAGTCCGGCGACGCATGCTTTAAAATATTATTAAAATAAATATGCTTTAAAATATTCATGCTTTAAAATATTAATTGAATAATTATGCTTTAGAATATTAATAATATAACAATAATTATGGCATTGACACCGTAATTAGGTATTCCCATAAAATAAAAATATAATTTGAATAAATAAATGATTATTAGGACCCATCCTACTCAAAGGAGTGGCAACCCTAATATACTGGTTTTGGGGGAGTGTAGGTTGAATCATTTTAAGAGTGATGTGACTTTTAGCTGTAGTGATATTATGGGTTGCGAGAACAGTGCGGGGCCAGGGTTAAACCGTTGCAAATCATTAACACATGTACCTTTTTATCTATCTAGCTCGGTATATATTTAAAGGTAGTTATTCACTGTGTTGAGTTTTTGATACTTTGTTAAAATAATAGAATATGATAATCTATATTGTAGAAAGATTGGATCTCGTGCGCGCAAGGGCCGTGAACCACCCTGCGCGTACAGCTGAAGATCAGTAGGCTAAGGGGTCACGGGCAATGATTGTGGTAAAGCCAATAGGTGGTGCCCTCGAGTAGGGATTGGCCTAGCAATTCCTGTCCCGAGGTAGTTGAAGACCCTAAAGAAAGCAAGTTGGACGGTAGAGCCCCACCGTGAAAGACAGGAAACCCCTTATGATCATCATATGAGTTATTTGCGCATGGTGTCGAAGTATGCGCGGCGAGAGAGTTGACCCTCTACATCGAAATAAAAGGCCATATAGTAATGCCCGACTAGGGGCAGGATGAACAAAATATCCGGGGTTCACATTAGGATAGAGGTTTTAATAATTACTAATTAATTATGGAATCTTAATATGGATTATGATACCGTAGTGCAGGATAATCTAGTGATATTAGATGGTCATTTTGTTGAATAATTCATTAATACTATAAAATAATGGATGAACCTTAAGTTGGACAATCTAGAGACAATATGTATTGCATGTGAACATAGAATACTGGTAGGATTCATGTATTTTTCTATAAATATTAATATTATGTAATAGGATTGCTAAATTTAATTCAGTTAGCTCGGTTGCCTCATAGTATTAAAGACTACAAGGATGTCACTAGCCATTAATTTGGCTAATCTTCCAATTTCCTATTGGGGGCTACTCTTTTCCACGAGTAGACTCTCCTGCAGGTTCGGAGGTTCAGGAGTAGCAGTTGGAGGCTCGAGGCAGAGTTAGGGTTGCAGTAGTGTTATGTTTCCAGTTTGTCATCTTACAGGCTCTTTATTTTGGCTATGTAATCATTGAGATTAGTATAAGATCATTTAGTCTCTTTTAGCATTTCGTAATTTTTAGAGGCATTGATACAGTTGAATTTTTTTTTTGTAGGCCTCTCCTCAAGACCACAAGCCTAGGTTAGATCATAATGAAAATATAAGAAGAGAATTGACCTAATATGACAAGCCTAGTAGATAGGGCCTACAAAACGATGCATCAAGTTTTAGGGAGCGGGTGAGATACTTGGCTCGCCGCCGGAGGTTTGAGTCCCGTGCTCCCTTAGAGGGATTCCTATCAGCAGGTGGTGGCACTGACAGGCCACACATGCTGAGAGGATAACCCGGTTGAAGGTCGAGCATGATCCTCTCTCTGTCGATAAAACTGTATCTCTATACCTTCTTTTAAAAATAAAATGTTTTTGTAAAAAAAAAAGTTTTAAAATATTCCTTGAGAGAGAGTAGAAGCCCTGTGAGAAACCCTAATTGGAGTAGACAGTTGACCAAACCCTAAAACCCTTGTTTTTTTTCTCAATTCACACCCCAGGGATCGGTTCCAGATTTCTGGGGTGTGACAGGATTAAACACACTGTTTTTTTGACCTAACATCGATTTTTTCTTTTTTTTTCTAAAAGGTTTTTTCCACATAAATTAGGTGTTTAATTGTTATTTGGTTTATTATTCAATATATTTGATAGAGTACGAACCCTAAATTGATATTTTGATTGAGGATTTACCACCTAGTGATTATTTGATTAGGGATTAGACACCAAACTCAATGAATATATTGATTGATTCTTTTTAATAAAACCCATTACATGGCTATACTTAAGTAGAAAACAAAAAAAAAAAATGCATGGCTCAATAGAGATAAACTTAAACAACTAAATACAAACTTTAAATAACAGGCTCAAAGATAAACTTCAATGACTAAAGATAAACTTTTAATAATAGACTCCTGCTGATTAATAGGAGTTTCCTAACAATGTTTTACTTTTCAATTATGCGACTATGGTTAGGGTTTCCTAACACGTCAGACGCTAAACCCACTTCTTTGATTGGCCAAAAAAAAGGCATTTAGTATGTATTAATCTCCAAAACAACAAAGATTTGTGTGCATGCGTGCATGCTATATGACATAACAACCTTCTTGTTCATGCACTCCTATTGACACCATTTTCCAATTCTTAGTCCTAAATGCCATAAGGGGCCTTTATCTTACTACTGTTGGAATTGAATCCTATTATCAGAGTCGCAACAGAAGCAAAGATAAATCCGAGGATCTCATGATGCATGTTCATTACAATCTATCTTTCAAACAATCAATATTCGAATCTATGATCCTAGCATATGTGCGGACCCCCTAGATGCATACTACGATCTACGGAATATATGTATGCATCTAGTTAAGTATTTAGAATCATCATACCTTATGGATCTTTGATCCGAAGAGAATGGAACGATGATGAACCACACGAGAATCGAGAGGGAAGCTGTCGGATAACACCTTATCCTTTGTGAAGGGAGGAACCCACGACGTTCTATCTCTGAGTGCAAGGACGACGCGCCGACGAAGGATGGTACATAGTGAAGTCAATGGCGTGCCTCGAATACCTCCTCTTTCTGTTTCTCTCTTCTTCTTCCTTCTACTTTCCTTCCTCCTTTCTTCTTCTTTTTTCTTCCTCCTTTTTCTTGGCCGAAACCACAGAAGAGAGAGAGGGGCGATCGGATTTCTCAAGGGGAGGGAGAGAAAATTAGGGTTTTTCCTTCTCCCTCACCATGTGCCTTTATAGATCGGTCCCCAAGAGGGGAGGCTGATTTCTCCAAGGGGATAAGGCCATGGGATAGGGTTTTCCTTATCTCCATGACACCTTGGACGAAAACGTCATTTTGTCAGCATACCGGTGATAAAGAGATAGAATTAGGTATGCAAGTCGGAATCGAGTTCCGTCAATGCCTATGAGTTCCTGAAATTATTTTACTCATTTTAAGATCCATATTCAATATGTTCTGAGCTATATTTCAGTATTAACCAAAATACCCCTATGGCCCCTTAACACATGTGAATTAGGTTCTTAGGCTTCGGGATTGTGCTCAATCGTGCTACTTCATATCTAACGTGTCCAATTAAGCCAGGGAACAATTTCTATATGTAACGACAGGGTGAAACCTTCAAGGTTCAGGATCTCTAGCTCCAACCAGATCCCTGATTAACTATTCCAGTGACACACCAAAAGTTTCGCTAATAAGCTCTAATCTGATTAACCCGCGTAGCCACCTAGAATGCGACGCAAGTTGAACTCTAGTGATCCTAAACTTATGTTACTCCCTCGTAACCCTGTTCTCTACTATACTCTGATAATATTTAGCCCCTCCTATTACTGGTGCCTTGATTTGACTCGGGCAGTGTGGAGCATCGTCAGATCCTGATAGATCATTTGACTAGGATATGATGATTTGTCATCTATAACACCACACACCTTTCGATGCTATACCTAGTATCCGGAACATCATCAGTCATACTGACAATCACCAGGCCTGGATTAATTGTGTGGATAGATTGACTCATCAAACGCACCCATCCAACACCGGACGTCTGATAATATATAGGGATTGCATGTCACTCTAGTACCAACTGGGTAACCCAACGTACCATAGTATTAGATTATGGTAGGTCCGTATACATTGGCACATCAAAGCACCACATAACTGGTTGTGTCACGCCCCAGAAATTTGAATATCAATATCTGAGGTGTAAGGGGAAAAATAGATGAAGGATTGGGTTATGATCATAATACTAAGCTAAATTTTAGGAGTCTCAAGGCTTATTTCTACATGTTTTTTTATATATATATTTATGGCACGTCGGTGCCATTAAACGTTGACAGGATTTCCCGCTACGAAAGTACGACTCTACGCTCAAGCCTCCGACGACGAGCCAGGTATCCTCACTCACTCCCTATCACACGGGTAGGCTAATCTGAGGGTCCTATCTACAAGGTTAAATTTTTAGGTCACTTATACCCTATTATATTTTAAAGTGATCTATTCTAGGCTTGGGCCTTGAGGTGAGGCCTACTCAAAAGAGCTTTACAACTAGATCATTTCAATCACTATCTACACTAACAATACCAAAAGGTAAATTAAACCGAATAATATTCTTATTTTAATATCCATGATACAGTCCCAATAAATATAACATAATTTATACAAAGGACTATTGTAAAAAAAAAGAAAACTACAGCTACTAACTCTGCCACTGCCACTATACTCCGTAGTTGCCACCCGTACTCCAGCTCTGGTACCACTCTGCAAGAAAGTCTACTCGTGGAAAGAGTAGAGCCCCAAACGGGGTCAGTCCCAACCACTGATTGGTAAGTAAATCCCCGCTCTAAGGGGGTGTGTGTGTGCGAGAGGGTATCTTTGAAATAAGATTTAATATAACAAGATGAAAAAGAGCGTAACTTAATAATAAACAATCTGAGAGAGAGAAAAAAATATATATATTATGATCCACCACTTAGCTACTGGCTTTTCAACTCCCATCCAATATTGCATTCAACTCTTAATTATAATATGTTTAAAGGCACGTTATAATAGTTTACAATAGTATATGCCATAGTACTAACCATGTATCATATATATATATATATATATATATATATATATATATATATATATATATATATATATATATATATATATATATATATATATATATATATATATATATATACAGTGTTTAGTCGTTTTCAATCATTTAGCAAGCATGGGTCTCAACAAAAGTGTTACTCAACAGCATTAAAAAACTAAACCATGCAATTCTATTTGAACCATACCAAACCCAACATATCACCATAGTCTAATATTAATCATCATACGACTCATGGTTCTATTATACAACATACGAGGAATCATTTACAAAAATCACAAACTATGCGTACGAAAACATAATTCGAAAATAACCTCAGAGCAAGTGAATACTTGCCTTAGATTTTGTGAGATATATTTGTATACTCCTGATTGTCCGATTCGATCTTCTTGTTAGTTGACCTCCGCTCCGCCTCCGGTAGGATTGTCACGATCACAAACTGGTATATTGCACAAATCCATATTACTACTATACAGTTTAAATGAACTCATCGATAATGGGGTTTAGATTATAGACAGGGGTTCGATTTCGTTACCTGCTAGAAATGCCCTCGGTTAGGTATAGGTACAAGTTAACATGCGAATTTAAAATTCAAGGAGCCTCTCGAGCCTATACACGAAAGCAATATTTTGTCTTGCCTCGTCAAATACTGGATTGGCAAGATGAGAACAGAGGGCTGCTCGACAGGGTGCTATAGTCACTACAAGAAAGAGGGGCTTTACCGACGGACATTTTTATCACCGTCGGTAATAATAACCTTTTTACCGACGGTGACAATAATATCCGTCGGTATTATAACTTCAATTTTTTAAATTTTTTTTGCACATTTATTACCGACGGTCAAATAGTATTCGTCGGTACAATTATTTATACCGACGGTACATATATGTACCGTCGGTAATATACTTTATACCTACGGCTACATAAAGACCGTCGGTAAAATGTCACGACGGAACTCAGTGTAAAAACCAAGCCTCTGGGGAAAAATGGAATCCTGAGTTTCGTCGGAGATTATTACCGACGGACTTTATATTTCCGTCGGCATAAATAATTATACCGACGGAGATTATATGGCCGTCGGTACGATACCGACGGTAATTAAATATCCGTCGGTAAAATTGTCCCGACGAAACTCAGGGTAAAAACCGAGCCTCTGGAAAAAAATGAAACCCTGAGTTTCGTCGGCGGTTTGTACCGACGGACTAATTACTTCTGTCGGCATAACTAATTATACCGACGGCAATTATATGTCCGTCGGTACAATACCGACGGTAATTAAATATCCGTCGGTAAAATTGTCCCGACGAAACTCAGGGTGAAAACCCGAGCCTCTGGAAAAAATGGAACCCTGAGTTTCGTCGCTGATTTTTACCGACGGACATTATTATACCGTCGGTATAAAGTAATTATACCGACGAAAATTATAGTTCCGTCGGTAAAAACTCCTTACTTATCCACCCCAGCCTGCACCCTTTTCTTTTTGTGTTTCGACTCCGGCGCGCGCCCCTCTCTCAATCTCTCTCTCTCTCACACCGACCCGACCCCCCGGCGACCCCGTCCCCCTCCGGCAGCCCCGCGATCCCCTCCGGCCACCCATCCCCCTCCCGGCCACCCATCCCCCTCCCGACCTCCGCCCCTCCCCGGCCTCCCGGCCCTCTTTCTCTCTCCCCGGCCTCCTCCCCCCCTCCCCGGCCTCCCTAGCCTTCCCTCTCTCTCTCTCTCTCTCTCTCTCTCTACTTCCTCCCCTCACCTGTCTCTCTCTCTCTCTTGATCTAAACCCCCCCTCCGGCCGGCCACCCATCCCCTCCCTTGCACCTCCGGCCACCCCTCCGCTTTCTCGCGCCACCGACTGCGACACCCATCCTCCTCCTTCTCGAGGCCTACCGACCATCGCTGGTGAGCTCCTCCTCCTCCTCCCTTTCCCCCTTCGGTTAATTTGTGGTAATATATTATGGTAATTTTTATTTAGGTAAAATCATAGGAATTAAATATAGTGTGGTATTGTGGTAATATATTGTGGTAATTTATTTAGGTAATATATTGTGGTAATTTTTATTAGGTAATTTATTGTGGTAGTTTTTATCTTGTGGTAATATATTGTGATTTACAACAATACCATAATTTGTGGTAATATATTTGTGGTAATATATTGTGGTTAATTCCCTCATTTGGTAATTTTTATACTGTTTTAAAACTCGCCGAGTCGACTCGAAACTCGACCGAGTCGACTCGACTCGGTTGAGTTTCGATCCGACTCGGTCCAAAACTCGAGTTTCGATCCGACTCGGCTGAGTTTCGATCCGACTCGAGTTTTGTCGGGTTTTAGCCGAGTTGTCGTTTCTACTCGACTCATTAAGGTTTCGAGTCGAGTCGAGTTTTCGTGTTTTAAAACATTGATTTTTATCCTATCAAAACTGAATTGAATGGGGGAATGGGGGGCAAAATGTAGTTTTTAGACTAGGGTGAGTGTCGGTTTTGTCGGTCGGTTTCGGTGTGGGTTTTATCGGTTATATTTTTTTTGGTTTACGAAAAATCAAAACCGAAACCGAAACCGAAACCGAAATGGTCGGTTTTTGTCGGTTCGGTGTGATATGAGGTATGCTAAAGCCATAAATCTACTCGAGCGACAGAGAGAACCGTCAGACCCCAAGTGTTTACTTGATGAGGCTCCCTGACTTGTTGACTTACTGTCGCATAACTTTGGTGCTATGCCTAGCATTCGAACTATCAGCAGTTCAAATGCTGGCCAGCAACCCTAGGTTTACTATGTGACTAGTCTACTCATCATAATACACTCATCCATTAGGGATGTGGATGGCCTATAGAAGTTTTGGTTCGGTGTTCCATACCCGGGAACCGAAACCGAAATTGTGCGGAGTCTTATAACATTGTTTGAAATTATTCCGTATTTCGGACTTGCGAGCGGGTTCTAATTGGATATTTGACCAATTTACGCTCCGATTCACCGATTTAGAGTCTAAGTGTTGGAAAATCATAAGTTAGCGTGTTTCGGATATGAAATAGGTTTGGATTCGATCCGATCATCATCGGATCGGCATCCGGTAATTCGAAGTTGGAATTATTCCGTATTTCGGACTTGCGAGCGGGTTCTAATTGGATATTTGACCAATTTACGCTCCGATTCACCGATTTAGAGTCTAAGTGTTGGAAAATCATAAGTTAGCGTGTTTCGGATATAAAATAGGTTTGGATTCGATCCGATCGTCATCGGATCGGCATCCGATAATTCGAACTTGGAATTATATTCCGTATTTCGGACTTGCGAGCGGGTTCTAATTGGATATTTGACCACTTTACGATCCGATTAACCGATTTAGAGTCTAACTGTTTCATATTGTTTCATATTGTTTCATATTGCGAGCGGGTTCATATTGTTTTATATTGTTTCATATGTAAATCATACTGTTTCATATGTAAATCAAACTGTTTCATATTGTTTCATATGTAAATCTTAAATCTTACTGTTTCATATGTAAATTAAATTGTTTCAGATGGCATCACGGTCATATGTTCGTAGAGGCAGAGGCAGAGGCAGGGGTGGGGTAGCTCAGAGCGCTCCGGCTGCCACCCCAGGGTCCGAGGCTGAGCCGTCCGGATCTGGTAGTGCTGTTCCTCTCTCCACACCAGCTCCTGCTGTGGTCGCAGCCTCCGGAGCTTCGAGCAGTGCTCAGCACTCGGCTGCAGCGTCTACGCCCACAGGTAATGTTTAGATCTAAAGTTTTATACATGTTGTAAATACTTCTTCAGTACTGATGTATATTTTATTTGCAGGGTCGACCAGGTACGTAGGCGACCGGGGCGTGACGACGGCCCGGCGCTTGTCGGCCTTACGCGAGCCGCTGTCCCTACAGTGGAGCGGCCATACCTTTATGGGCGAGTACGCTTCTGACGCCGCCACGTGGGTCGGCATGATAGTACGGGAGGAGAGGAATGCCCCGATTGTGGGGTTAAGGGGGTGGAAGAACATTGATGCATCCTATAAGGAGAGGATGTATCAGCAGTTTTTGGTACGTTAGTTTTATTAAAGCATTTTAGAATAATATCGTACTTCTTTATAATTTGATTTGATAAAATGACTTGTTTCTAAATTGATTTTACAGGAGAAATTTAAATGGGTGAACATGGAAACCGACACCCATCGGGAGGACTTGTTGAAGACGATGGGTGAGCGATATAGGGATTACCGTCACGAGCTCTACCAGCTCTACGGTTACTTGGTCGGCCAGCCGGCTGAGGAGGTACAGGCTGCGGCCGGGACGAGAGACGCGCCACCGCTGCACATTCTACAGTTTTTGGTCGCTCACTGGGCCACCCCTAGCTTTCAGGTATAATTATAATTTTGTTGATTCGTACTTGTTTTAATGTTATACTAAAAATTTGTATTGATGTTTCAAAATTTAATTGATTCACACAGAGGAAATCTGCTATAGGCAAGCAGAATAGAAGTGCCTCGACGACACCTGCTCCAGTGAAGGGGAGGACCTCCATGCCCCAGCTTGCCCAGCAGCTGGTAAATGATACAAACATTGTTATTATTTAAAGCTCTATACATGTTATATTAACTCGTCTATTTATTTTATATGTCCAACAGACACAGTCCTTGGGCCACGAGCCTAATAGGATTGACCTTTTTGAGGCCTCTAGGAGGCGGCGTATCGATGGGGCATTTCTGGACGACAGGGTTGCCTCGCAAGTGGTAAGTAATTAAATTACTGTTAATATATTCTTATACATATACCATAAAATATCATTGAATATCATTGGTTGTTTTTATATAGGAGAGGATGCGACTTATGGTGACCCCGTCGGGAGAGGCCGGCTCCTCCTCCATCTCAGTATCTGTCGACTCAGCGATGGATACTGTGCTGAGACCTGCCACGCACGGCCGTGTCCTCTGTACGGGCCTTGGAGTCACGCCCTCCTCCTACTTTGGACGAGAGAGTATGCGCTCGAGGGCACGGGACACCCAGACCGGTGCTATCACTCAGCTGCAGTCTGCGCTAGACGCGGAGCGAGAGCAGAGGCAGGCCCTCGAGCAGAGGATGGAGGCGGAGCGAGAGCAGAGGCAAGACCTCAAGCAGAGGGTTGAGGCGGAGAAGAAGGCCCTCGATGAGGAAAGAGAAGCTCGCAGGGAACTGGAGCGTAAATTTAATGAATTCATAAGCCGGTCTAGCGGTGGCTCATCCTCATGATCAGGTACTTACTAATCTTTATAATATTAGCAAAAAATATGAATCTTACTAATTTGAGTTTTGATCATATTATCACACTTATGATTTTCCAACACTTAGACTATAAATCGGTAAATCGAATCGTAAATGGTCTCTCTCTCTCTCATGGTAATGATGTAGCCTCTGTTTTTCTTTTAAATACGGAATAATTCCAACTTCGAATTACCGGATGCCGATCCGATGACGATCGGATCGAATCCAAACCTATTTCATATCCGAAACACGCTAACTTATGATTTTCCAACACTTAGACTCTAAATCGGTGAATCGGAGCGTAAATTGGTCAAAAATCCAATTAGAACCCGCTCGCAAGTCCGAAATACGGAATAATTCCAAGTTCGAATTACCGGATGCCGAGCCGATGACGATCGGATCGAATCCAAACCTATTTCATATCCGAAACACGCTAACTTATGATTTTCCAACACTTAAACTCTAAATCGGTGAATCGGAGCGTAAATTGGTCAAATATCCAATTAGAACCCGCTCGCAAGTCCGAAATACGGAATAATTCCAACTTCGAATTACCGGATGCCGATCCGATGACGATCGGATCGAATCCAAACCTATTTCATATCCGAAACACGCTAACTTATGATTTTCCAACACTTAGACTCTAAATCGGTGAATCGGAGCGTAAATTGGTCAAATATCCAATTAGAACCCGCTCGCAAGTCCGAAATACGGAATAAATCCAAGTTCGAATTATCGGATGCCAAGCCGATGACGATCGGATCGAATCCAAACCTATTTCATATCCGAAACACGCTAACTTATGATTTTCCAACACTTAGACTCTAAATCGGTGAATCGGAGCGTAAATTGGTCAAATATCCAATTAGAACCCGCTCGCAAATCCGAAATACGGAATAATTCCAAGTTCGAATTATCGGATGCCGAGCCGATGACGATCGGATCGAATCTAAACCTATTTTATATCCGAAACACGCTAACTTATGATTTTCCAACACTTAGACTCTAAATCGGTGAATCGGAGCGTAAATTGGTCAAATATCCAATTAGAACCCGCTCGCAAGTCCGAAATACGGAATAATTCCAACTTCGAATTACCGGATGCCGAGCCGATGACGATCGGATCGAATCCAAACCTATTTCATATCCGAAACACGCTAACTTATGATTTTCCAACACTTAGACTCTAAATCGGTGAATCGGAGCGTAAATTGGTCAAATATCCAATTAGAACCCGCTCGCAAGTCCGAAATACGGAATAATTCCAAGTTCGAATTACCGGATGCCGATCCGATGACGATCGGATCGAATCCAAACCTATTTCAGATCCGTAACACGCTAACTTATGATTTTCCAACACTTAGACTCTAAATCGGTGAATCGGAGCGTAAATTGGTCAAATATCCAATTAGAACCCGCTCGCAAGTCCGAAATACGGAATAATTCCAACTTCGAATTACCGGATGCCGAGCCGATGACAATCGGATCGAATCCAAACCTATTTCATATCCGAAACACGCTAACTTATGATTTTCCAACACTTAGACTCTAAATCGGTGAATCGGAGCGTAAATTGGTCAAATATCCAATTAGAACCCGCTCGCAAGTCCGAAATACGGAATAATTCCAACTTCGAATTACCGGATGCCGATCCGATGACGATCGGATCGAATCCAAACCTATTTCATATCCGAAACACGCTAACTTATGATTTTCCAATACTTAGACTCTAAATCGGTGAATCGGAGCGTAAATTGGTCAAATATCCAATTAGAACCCGCTCGCAAGTCCGAAATACGGAATAAATCCAAGTTCGAATTATCGGATGCCGAGCCGATGATGATCGGATCGAATCCAAACCTATTTTATATCCGAAACACGCTAACTTATGATTTTCCAACACTTAGACTCTAAATCGGTGAATCGGAGCGTAAATTGGTCAAATATCCAATTAGAACCCGCTCGCAAGTCCGAAATACGGAATAATTCCAACTTCGAATTACCGGATGCCGAGCCGATGACGATCGGATCGAATCCAAACCTATTTTATATCCGAAACACGCTAACTTATGATTTTCCAACACTTAGACTCTAAATCGGTGAATCGGAGCGTAAATTGGTCAAATATCCAATTAGAACCCGCTCGCAAGTCCGAAATACGGAATAATTCCAACTTCGAATTACCGGATGCCGATCCGATGACGATCGGATCGAATCCAAACCTATTTCATATCCGAAACACGCTAACTTATGATTTTCCAACACTTAGACTCTAAATCGGTGAATCGGAGCGTAAATTGGTCAAATATCTAATTAGAACCCACTCGCAAGTCCGAAATATGGAATAATTCCAAGTTCGAATTACCGGATGCCGATCCGATGACGATCGGATCGAATCCAAACCTATTTCATATCCGAAACACGCTAACTTATGATTTTCCAACACTTAGACTCTAAATCGGTGAATCGGAGCGTAAATTGGTCAAATATCCAATTAGAACCCGCTCGCAAGTCCGAAATACGGAATAATTCCAAGTTTGAATTATCGGATGCCGAGCCGATGACGATCGGATCGAATCCAAACCTATTTCATATCCGTAACACGCTAACTTATGATTTTCCAACACTTAGACTCTAAATCGGTGAATCAGAGCGTAAATTGGTCAAATATCCAATTAGAACCCGCTCGCAAGTCCGAAATACGGAATAATTCCAACTTCGAATTACCGGATGCCGATCCGATGACGATCGGATCGAATCCAAACCTATTTCATATCCGAAACACGCTAACTTATGATTTTCCAACACTTAGACTCTAAATCGATGAATCGGAGCATAAATTGGTCAAATATCCAATTAGAACCCGCTCGCAAGTCCGAAATACGGAATAATTCCAAGTTCGAATTATCGGATGCCGAGCCGATGACGATCGGATCGAATCCAAACCTATTTTATATCCGAAACACGCTAACTTATGATTTTCCAACACTTAGACTCTAAATCGGTGAATCGGAGCGTAAATTGGTCAAATATCCAATTAGAACCCGCTCGCAAATCCGAAATACGGAATAATTCCAACTTCGAATTACCGGATGCCGAGCCGATGACGATCGGATCGAATCCAAACCTATTTCATATCCGAAACACGCTAACTTATGATTTTCCAACACTTAGACTCTAAATCGGTGAATCGGAGCGTAAATTGGTCAAATATCCAATTAGAACCCGCTCGCAAGTCCGAAATACGGAATAATTCCAACTTTGAATTACCGGATGTCGAGCCGATGACGATCGGATCGAATCCAAACCTATTTCATATCCGTAACACGCTAACTTATGATTTTCCAACACTTAGACTCTAAATCGGTGAATCGGAGCGTAAATTGGTCAAATATCCAATTAGAACCCGCTCGCAAGTCCGAAATACGGAATAATTCCAAGTTCGAATTACCGGATGCCGATCCGATGACGATCGGATCGAATCCAAACCTATTTCATATCCGAAACACGCTAACTTATGATTTTCCAACACTTAGACTCTAAATCGGTGAATCGGAGCGTAAATTGGTCAAATATCCAATTAGAACCCGCTCGCAAGTCCGAAATATGGAATAAATCCAACTTCGAATTATCGGATGCCGATCCGATGACGATCGGATCGAATCCAAACCTATTTCATATCCGAAACACGCTAACTTATGATTTTCCAACACTTAGACTCTAAATCGGTGAATCGGAGCGTAAATTGGTCAAATATCCAATTAGAACCCGCTCGCAAGTCCGAAATACGGAATAATTCCAAGTTCGAATTATCGGATGCCGAGCCGATGACGATCGGATCGAATCCAAACCTATTTTATATCCGAAACACGCTAACTTATGATTTTCCAACACTTAGACTCTAAATCGGTGAATCGGAGCGTAAATTGGTCAAATATCCAATTAGAACCCGCTCGCAAGTCCGAAATACGGAATAATTCCAACTTCGAATTACCGGATGCCGAGCCGATGACGATCGGATCGAATCCAAACCTATTTCATATCCGAAACATGCTAACTTATGATTTTCCAACACTTGGACTCTAAATCGGTGAATCGGAGCGTAAATTGGTCAAATATCCAATTAGAACCCGCTCGCAAGTCCGAAATACGGAATAATTACAACTTTGAATTACCGGATGTCGAGCCGATGACGATCGGATCGAATCCAAACCTATTTCATATCCGTAACACGCTAACTTATGATTTTCCAACACTTAGACTCTAAATCGGTGAATCGGAGCGTAAATTGGTCAAATATCCAATTAGAACCCGCTCGCAAGTCCGAAATATGGAATAATTCCAAGTTTGAATTACCGGATGCCGATCCGATGACGATCGGATCGAATCCAAACCTATTTCATATCCGAAACACGCAAACTTATGATTTTCCAACACTTAGACTCTAAATCGGTGAATCGGAGCGTAAATTGGTCAAATATCCAATTAGAACCCGCTCACAAGTCCGAAATATGGAATATATCCAACTTCGAATTATCGGATGCCGATTCGATGACGATCGGATCGAATCCAAACCTATTTCATATCCGAAACACGCTAACTTATGATTTTCCAACACTTAGACTCTAAATCGGTGAATCGGAGCGTAAATTGGTCAAATATCCAATTAGAACCCGCTCGCAAGTCCGAAATATGGAATAATTCCAAGTTCGAATTATTGGATGCCGAGCCGATGACGATCGGATCGAATCCAAACCTATTTTATATCCGAAACACGCTAACTTATGATTTTCCAACACTTAGACTCTAAATCGGTGAATCGGAGCGTAAATTGGTCAAATATCCAATTAGAACCCGCTCGCAAGTTCGAAATACGGAATAATTCAAACTTCGAATTACCGGATGCCGATCCGATGACGATCGGATCGAATCCAAACCTATTTCATATCCAAAACACGCTAACTTATGATTTTCCAACACTTAGACTCTAAATCGGTGAATCGGAGCGTAAATTGGTCAAATATCCAATTAGAACCCGCTCGCAAGTCCGAAATACGGAATAAATCCTAGTTCGAATTATCGGATGCCGATCCGATGACGATCGGATCGATTCCAAACCTATTTCATATCCGAAACACGCTAACTTATGATTTTCCAACACTTAGACTCTAAATCGGTGAATCGGAGCGTAAATTGGTCAAATATCCAATTAGAACCCGCTCGCAAGTCCGAAATACGGAATAATTCCAAGTTCGAATTATCGGATGCCGAGCCGATGACGATCGGATCGAATCCAAACCTATTTTATATCCGAAACACGCTAACTTATGATTTTCCAACACTTAGACTCTAAATCGGTGAATCGGAGCGTAAATTGGTCAAATATCCAATTAGAACCCGCTCGCAAGTCCGAAATACGGAATAATTCCAACTTCGAATTACCGGATGCCGATCCGATGACGATCGGATCGAATCCAAACCTATTTCATATCCGAAACACGCTAACTTATGATTTTCCAACACTTAGACTCTAAATCGGTGAATCGGAGCGTAAATTGGTCAAATATCCAATTAGAACCCGCTCGCAAGTCCGAAATACGGAATAATTCCAACTTCGAATTACCGGATGCCGATCCGATGATGATCGGATCGAATCCAAACCTATTTCATATCCGAAACACGCTAACTTATGATTTTCCAACACTTAGACTCTAAATCGGTGAATCGGAGCGTAAATTGGTCAAATATCCAATTAGAACCCGCTCGCAAGTCCGAAATACGGAATAATTCCAAGTTCGAATTATCGGATGCCGATCCGATGACGATCGGATCGAATCCAAACCTATTTCATATCCGAAACACGCTAACTTATGATTTTCCAACACTTAGACTCTAAATCGGTGAATCGGAGCGTAAATTGGTCAAATATCCAATTAGAACCCGCTCGCAAGTCCGAAATACGGAATAATTCCAAGTTCGAATTATCGGATGCCGAGCCGATGACGATCGGATCGAATCCTAACCTATTTTATATCCGAAACACGCTAACTTATGATTTTCCAACACTTAGACTCTAAATCGGTGAATCGGAGCGTAAATTGGTCAAATATCCAATTAGAACCCGCTCGCAAGTCCGAAATACGGAATAATTCCAACTTCGAATTACCGGATGCCGATCCGATGACGATCGGATCGAATCCAAACCTATTTCATATCCGAAACACGCTAACTTATGATTTTCCAACACTTAGACTCTAAATCGGTGAATCGGAGCGTAAATTGGTCAAATATCCAATTAGAACCCGCTCGCAAGTCCGAAATACGGAATAATTCAAACTTCGAATTACTGGATGCCGATCCGATGACGATCGGATCGAATCCAAACCTATTTCATATCCGGAACACGCTAACTTATGATTTTCCAACACTTAGACTCTAAATCGGTGAATCGGAGCGTAAATTGGTCAAATATCCAATTAGAACCCGCTCGCAAGTCCGAAATACGGAATAATTCCAACTTCGAATTACCGGATGCCGATCCGATGACGATCGGATCGAATCCAAACCTATTTCATATCCGAAACACGCTAACTTATGATTTTCCAACACTTAGACTCTAAATCGGTGAATCGGAGCGTAAATTGGTCAAATATCCAATTAGAACCCGCTCGCAAGTCCGAAATACGGAATAATTCCAACTTTGAATTACCGGATGTCGAGCCGATGACGATCGGATCGAATCCAAACCTATTTCATATCCGTAACACGCTAACTTATGATTTTCCAACACTTAGACTCTAAATCGGTGAATCGGAGCGTAAATTGGTCAAATATCCAATTAGAACCCGCTCGCAAGTCCGAAATACAGAATAATTCCAAGTTCGAATTACCGGATGCCGATCCGATGACGATCGGATCGAATCCAAACCTATTTCATATCCGAAACACGCTAACTTATGATTTTCCAACACTTAGACTCTAAATCGGTGAATCGGAGCGTAAATTGGTCAAATATCCAATTAGAACCCGCTCGCAAGTCCGAAATACGGAATAAATCCAACTTCGAATTATCGGATGCCGATCCGATGACGATCGGATCGAATCCAAACCTATTTCATATCCGAAACACGCTAACTTATTATTTTCCAACACTTCGACTCTAAATCGGTGAATCGGAGCGTAAATTGGTCAAATATCCAATTAGAACCCGCTCGCAAGTCCGAAATTCAGAATAATTCCAAGTTCGAATTATCGAATGCTGAGCCGATGACGATCGGATCGAATCCAAACCTATTTCATATCCGAAACACGCTAACTTATGATTTTCTAACACTTAGACTCTAAATCGGTGAATCGGAGCGTAAATTGGTCAAATATCCAATTAGAACCCTCTCGCAAGTCCGAAATACGGAATAATTCCAAGTTCGAATTACCGGATGCCGATCCGATGACGATCGGATCGAATCCAAACCTATTTCATATCCGAAACACGCTAACTTATGATTTTCCAACACTTAGACTCTAAATCGGTGAATCAGAGCGTAAATTGGTCAAATATCCAATTAGAACCCGCTCGCAAGTCCGAAATACGGAATAATTCCAAGTTCGAATTATCGAATGCCGAGCCGATGACGATCGGATCGAATCCAAACCTATTTCATATCCGAAACACGCTAACTTATGATTTTCCAACACTTAGACTCTAAATCGGTGAATCGGAGCGTAAATTGGTCAAATATCCAATTAGAACCCGCTCGCAAGTCCGAAATACGGAATAATTCCAAGTTTGAATTACCGGATGCCGAGCCGATCGATGACGATCCGATCGAATCCAAACCTATTTCATATCCGAAACACGCTAACTTATGATTTTCCAACACTTAGACTCTAAATCGGTGAATCGGAGCGTAAATTGGTCAAATATCCAATTAGAACCCGCTCGCAAGTCCGAAATTCGGAATAATTCCAAGTTCGAATTATCGAATGCCGATCCGATGACGATCCGATCGAATCCAAACCTAGCTATTTCATATCCGAAACACGCTAAGTTATGATTTTTCAACACTTAGACTCTAAATCGGTGAATCGGAGCGTAAATTGGTCAAATATCCAATTAGAACCCGCTCGCAAGTCCGAAATACGGAATAATTCCAAGTTCGAATTATCGGATGCCGAGCCGATGACGATCCGATCGAATCCAAACCTATTTTATATCCGAAACACGCTAACTTATGATTTTCCAACACTTAGACTCTAAATCGGTGAATCGGAGCGTAAATTGGTCAAATATCCAATTAGAACCCGCTCGCAAGTCCGAAATACGGAATAATGCCAAATTCGAATTATCGGATGCCGAGCCGATGACGATCCGATCGAATCCAAACCTATTTTATATCCGAAACACGCTAACTTATGATTTTCCAACACTTAGACTCTAAATCGGTGAATCGGAGCGTAAATTGGTCAAATATCCAATTAGAACCCACTCGCAAGTCCGAAATTCGGAATAATTCCAAGTTCGAATTATCGAATGCCGATCCGATGACGATCCGATCGAATCCAAACCTAGCTATTTCATATCCGAAACACGCTAAGTTATGATTTTTCAACACTTAGACTCTAAATCGGTGAATCGGAGCGTAAATTGGTCAAATATCCAATTAGAACCCGCTCGCAAGTCCGAAATACGGAATAATTCCAAGTTCGAATTATCGGATGCCGATAATTCTACGATCGGATCGAATCCAAACCTATTTCAAAATCGAAACACGCTAACTTATCATTTTTTAACGCTTAGACTCAGTTATAGATATAAATCATTTTTTTAACAAATACATGTTAATTGCAGGAGCAGGGCGGCGTCAGGGGATCGATGAGAGCACCAGCGTTGGTGGTGGGCGGGCGTGGTTGAGATAGGGCGGCATCAGGGGATCGATGAGAGCACCGGCGTTGGTGGCGGGCGGGGGTGGTTGAGATAGGACATGTATCATCTCTCAGTTCTGGATTGTGTAAATATTATTTTGTAATATATGGTTATTTTTTGTTCTTGTCTATAATTGTCGGCCGGGAACTGTGGTAATATTTGATAATTTGCTGTAATTTTTTATCAATTTAGGTAATATTTTATAAATTGTGGTAATATTTGATAAATTGTGGTAATATATTGTGGTATTGAATCACAGGAATTAAATAACATTATTTAGGTAAATTTATTAAAAAAAAAAACATACTTATTACCGACGGAAATTAATTATTCCGTCGGTAATAATATTTTTATTTTTTTTAAATTATTAATGATTTGTCGACGGCATATAATATCCGTCGGTAATATATATATTATTACCGACGGGTAATATATATATCCGTCGGTAATATATATAGTATTACCGACGGTTATATGAATTTGGTCGGTAATATATATATTATTACCGACGGGTAATATATATATGTGTCGGTAATATATATAGTATTACCGACAGTATAAAATATACCCGTCGGTAAAATGGTTATATATTACCGACGGATTCTTATATTTCGTCGGCAATACTAAATTATATTAGTTTTAAATTGATTAAATATTACCGACGGCGTTAATATTACCGTCGGTATTAATTATTATTACCGACGGTAATATTTGGTCCGTCGTATTGTTTTCCCCGACGCCTTCTTTCCCGACAGCAAGCGACGGAAATATCTTCCGTCGCTATAGAATATTACCGACGAAATTTTAATATTACCGACGGATATTGTCCGTCGGTAATAACTGTTTTTTTTGTAGTGAGTGCGCACAAGGGTTACTCGATAATCATGGATAAATCCGGATAGTCACTTGGTTTGGCCTCATACCCTCACACGATCATAATCGCTTAGGCATAAGCTATATAAGAGTACTACATTACTCCTATCATCTTCTTTGTATTAAACCAGAGATAGGGATGAGGATCCCTCAACGGCTACAGTCGTTTCGGGCAATCCTAGCTAGCGCTCGGGTGGTCCAAAGACTACGACGTAGCGAGGGAGAAGGAGATCGGGCCTCTAATTTGCCAATTGATGTTGATGATGATACTACGAGGAAGAGGGATAGGGAGTTGCGATCAATCGCAATCGGAGGGGTTGGCATATATAACTGGTGGCTGAGGTGCAAGGCAATGCACGGCCGAGGGTGGTCAGTGTCACCTGGTACTTGGCTACCGATAACCATCGAGGTGAGTGAAAGGGGCGACCTACACCGGGTCAGGCCTCGTCGGTTGTACAGCTGCCGGCAACATGACCGACGTCCATGACCGACTCAAAAGCAAACTAAAAAAAAAATGGGCTGGTCTGACTACACCAAGAAGGGAGGGAGAGAGGAGGAAGGAAAAATGGGCGAGGCTTGGCTTGGTCGGGTCGAGCCTTGCCGACTGCATAGTTGCCACTGAGTCGGTATCAATGGCTGCAACAAGTACGTGGGCCACAAGGGCTGGGGTTGGACCAATCTCAACCGAATCGAAAATGAAAGAAAATAGAGAGGGAGGAGGGGCTGACCTGATCGGTTTCCTTACTCCGGCAGCTCCTCCTCCTTGCTCCTTTTTGGCCGACCGGCCTTCTCCGGCGCCGGCTGCCGCTCCTTTCCGACCGCGCGCGTAGACCACCGGAGGGCAAGAGAGAGAGAGAGAGGGGGGAGATCGGAGGGAAAGAGAAGGAGATCGGAGGGGAGAATAGGGAGATCGGAGGGAAAAAGGGAGATCGAAGGGGAGGAAGAGGGAGATCAGAGGGGAGAAGAGGGTCAACTGAAGGAGGGAAGGGGTCAGTTTAGGGTTTCTTAAAGAAAGGGAGGACTAGCTGCCTGTACGGGGAGATTGGGGCTGGGATTTCAGGGATCGGGGGTGAGGAGAGAGTAGCGCAGTAGAGGGGAAGGTAAGGGGAGAGCAGGGGAGAGACGGGGTCGGGATGGTGAGGGTGAGGAGTAAGCGGCTGTGAGAGAGAGAGAGAGGGAGAAAGAGATAGTGCGTCGGGTTTGGGATGGGTTGGGTGGTCGGGTCGGTTCAACTTTTGGGTTTTTTAGATTTAGATTTAGGTTTTTTTTTTTTTTTTTCTCTTGAGGCAGTCAAGGGCACTCATACCGGACCCGTGTTGTGCCGTGACCTGCCGGCCAGTGAATCTCGCCGGGTCCGATCGAATCACCAAATTAGCAACTTAATTATTTATTTATTTTAAGTGATTTTTGTGCACCGAAACACCTGCACACTGAGACCCGTTGCCTCGCGACCTGGACTCGGAACCCATCTTCCGATCCGACTCAAGTCTGGTCCAACATATTCCATGTACCAACATAACAGTTAATCAAGAACAATGTGCCATCAGCAAATGCCAGTTCTGGAATTTTGGGTATTACAGGTTGGCTCAGTGTACGTAATCCCTTAGGGTTAAGGACAGATTATCTATCATAGTAAGACAGTTTATGTATCAGTGTCTGAATCACTGAACTGTGCACTATCTTGGTTCATGTTCAACACGATCATCGTGCTTGGTCAGGTGAATAGAAATTTCATGTTCCTGTGGTAGAGACTTCACCACATCCTCTGCCTGTCAATAGTTTATTTTCGGTGAAGCGATAGGTATCACCAAAGCTGTGAGCTAGTTCTAGGTCTACACAGAATCGATCCACTGGGTCTCCCAAGCATGGATCCACCATGTACCTCAGTGGCCTACTATGTTCCCTAGGGTCCTTTATTATATATGAATTAACATATACCAAAGTAGTATTCTAATTAAAGTAATAACCAAAGTCATCTTTATTAATGTTAATATAGAAAATTCACGCTTAAGTTACACAAGCTACAACAATCTCTCACTTGGCATAGTGGGGAATAACAGTTTTAACTCCCATGGCATCCATGTGCTTCTCGAAAGCCTTAGTCGGTAACGTCTTTGTGAAATGGTCCTTCATGTTATCTGCAGACGCCACTTGAGCTATTGTAACCTCCCTTCACTTATGCAAGTCCCGAATAATGTAGTATTTCCTCTTGATATGCTTACTCTTATGGTAATATCTTGGCTCCTTGGATTGTGCTACTGCTTCACTATTGTCACAGTAAAAGACAATAGGATTTTGAGCTCCCGATACACATTCTAAGTCTGTAAGGAACTTCCTGAGCCACACCGCCTCCTTGGCCGCCTCGCACGCCGCAACGTACTCAACCTCTATCGTTGAATCCGCAATGCATCCCTGCTTCACGCTCCTTCAACCGACAGCTCCTCCTCATAATGAAAACACAAACCCTGACATCGATCTCCTAGATTTCAGATATATTGTAAAGTCAGAATTTGTGTATCCAATCGATGTCAGTTCCTGTGAAGAGTAAACTAACTCATAATCTCTCGTCCTACAGAGATACTTGAGTATACGTCATAGCAGTCCAGTGCCCTGAACACGGATTTGACTGATATATCTGCCTATCATGCCTACTGCATAGCATATTTCTGGTCTCGTGCACTGTATGACATACTCAGACTCCCTACAGCCGAATCATAAGGTATCTTTTGCATCTCTGCCCTCTCCTCAGGAGTCTTATGACCCTGATCCTTAGACAATTTTATTCTATATCTAAATGGAACTAGTCCCTTCTTGGAGTTGTGCATACTGAATATAACTAAAATAGAATCTATGTAGGCTGATTGTGACAGCGAGAGAATCTTGTTTTGGTGATCTCAAGTTACCTTGATTCTCAGAACATAACTCGCTTCACCCAAATCTTTCATGTCAAATTAAGAGGACAACCACACCTTCACTGTAGATAATATTCCAACATCGTTTTCAATAAGCAAGATACGTCTATGTAAAGAACTAGAAAAAACTACTGTAGTCCTTTCGCTCCTTTTATAAATACATAATTCATCCATATTTTGTTCAAATCTATAAGACTGGATAGCCTGATCAAAACGCGTGTTCCAACTTCTGGATCCTTGTTTCAGCTCATAAATGGACCTTTGCAACTTGCACACCAGACTTTTTTGAGCCTTTACGATAAAGCCTGGAGGTTGAGACATATAGATATCTTCTTCCAAATCCCCGTTGAGGAATACGGTTTTGACATCCATTTCCCAGATCTCCCAATCATAATGGGCTGCAATGGATAAGAGGATCCGGATAGACTTAAGTACAGCCACTGGCAAAAATATTTTATGACATCGATGTCCCAAAACTCAGTCTAGACACTTGTTACACCACCTCACAATATTAAACCTGCTGGGTGTAAGTGGGTGTACAGAAGAAAAAGTGACCCAGATGGTACCGTTGAGACTTACAAGGTTAGACTAGTCGCTAAGGGTTATACCCAGCGAGAAGGGATCGATACTATCGCTTCATCGTAGTTCAGAGGATCATCCTCTTGAAACTCGGGATCCACCAAGAAGGTTTCTCTAATGTATCTATCAGGAGTTCTTGTGGTTCTCCCACTATGATGATCCTGCGGTGGTTCCATAGGAGTCGATTCTACAGTATCATTAATCTCAATGGTATTAGCTTCCACTATGTCTTCTGACTGCATACTCCCATCAATACCAAGTAATTCTTCAAGAGCTATTTCACTGGTGGGTTTATGATCTATTAAATAATCATGCTCCAGGAATACGATTTCATCGAAACAACAACCTTTTTATCCTCAGGATCATAAAATAGACCACCATTTGTCTCTTTTGGATACCTAACGAACAGACATACCTTAGTCTTTGACTCCATCTTATCTTACTTGTCCTTCCGCACATGTGTTAGACAATCCCAAATTCTAAAGTGCTACAGGATTGGCTTTCGCTTCAACTATAGTTCCCAAGGAGTCAAGGGTACTGACTTTGATGGAACAAAGTTCAAGGTATACACTGTTGTCTCTAGAGCATATCCCAAAAAACTAGGTGGCAACGATGCATAACTTATCATAGTCCGAACCATGTCTAACAAAGTTCGGTTTCTCCTCTCAGACATGCTTTTTTGTTATGGTGTCTCTGGTGCAGTCAACTGGAATACGATCCCATGCTTATGAAGGTACCCAATAAATTCATCTGATAGGTATTCGCCTCCTCAATCCGATCGAATATACTTGATACTCTTAACTGTTTGCTTTTCTGATTCAACTCTGAATTACTTGAATTTATCAAAGGATTCAGACTTTCACCGCATTAGGTATATGTACCCAAACCTTGAGTGATCATCCATGAAGGTGATGAAATACTCAAAGCCTCCTATAGCATGAACACATATGGACCCACATATATCAGCGTGTACTAACTCCAATACTTCCTGGGATCTGCTACCTTTGGCTTGGAAAATTCTTTTGATTATTTTTTCTTCCAGACAAGGCTCACACGTCGGTGACTTTCTGAAACATCTGGACTCAAAAGCCCTACTTTAATCAACATATGAATCATGTCTGAGGCTATGTGCCAAAGCCTTAGGTGCCAAAGGAGTGTTGGGTTATTTGAGAGATTTTTTTCTTTTAGATGAGTTAATCATACATGCTTCAGTTATATTATCTTACTTATGAGTGGAGTTAATTATATAGAGACCATTCTGTGTCTTTTCCTTACAAACAAAGGAACCATTTAATTTAATTGATACATCAAAAGCATTAAACAAAACTAAAAAACCTTCATTATTCAATAAGAAAATAAAAATTAAGTTTTGCCGCAAGGATGATACATAAAGAGTGTCTCTTAGTAATAAACTTCTTCCATCAAAACACTACAGGACGATATCTCCAACTCCATAACCTCTGTCATGGTCTCGGTTCCCATGCTCAGGATGATCTCCCCATCACCTAATTTTTTATCTCTTTGAACCTCTGTAAATTATTACATGCATGGTTAGTGGAACCAGAATTCATAATCCATGAGACTGAAGAACAACTAGATGCTACAAGGGATTCTACTATATGGATTTGAGATATATCTGTCTTAACCTTTTTAGGAGCCGTGCGACAGTTACCCTTCTAGTGCCCCTTTTTATCGCATCAGAAGCATTTTCCTTTGGACTTCACCGGACTATCCTGCTTAGCAACAGCATCTGGCCCATCTTCATGGGCTTCTTAGACTTTTTTTATTCTGAAATTTGTTTTCGGCTTTTAGAGAAGACTTCCGCTCTACGTTCAGCGATTGGGTACATGCTTTCATCCCATCATCTGCTACTTAGAGTATCGCTATGAGCTTTGTGTTAGTCATCTTCAACCGGTTAAGGTTAAAGTTGGTAACGAAGCCCTCAAACGTTCCCAACAGAGACGCAAGAAAAATATCGGTCTGGATCTCTGCATCTAAGATGACATCAAAGGAACCAAGTTCATTCACATAGCCAAATAATTTCAGCATATGATCCCGAACTAAACTCCCCCCTGTCATCTTTATAGACACCAATGTCTTGATGATCAGGTAACGAGTCACCCGACTATGACCCTCGAATATTTTTTTTAAATAGAGTATCATGTCAGAAGCGAAGGCCATGCCTTCGACTTGCTTCTAAAGGACGATCTGCAAGGAGGTCACAATATAGCACTTGCACATCTCATCAGCTTTTAGCCAGATTATTTATTCCTTCATCTGGACTTCAGTAGTACTTGGTCCTGGCATGACCGGTTAAGGGGTACTTAGGGCAATCGTGTGTTTGCCAACCCTTAGAACGAGTATCAGGTTACGCTTCCAATCTTTGTAGTTTGGTCCCGTAAGTTTGTTATTATTAAGGATGGAGGTAAGGGGGTCGAGCTTGGTCATATTTTTTTATAAACAATGGTACAAAGCTAAAATTAGGATCTACTATAATCTATTTTATAGAATTTAAAAATATATAGTGTTTACTCAAGCCGCTATGTCTTCACCACCTCTAATGGAGACATCAAGGAATCAAAATTTCATGGGCTCAAGCACTGAGACTATCGACCCTAAATTGGAGACAACATTTGGTGAGAGTATACAACCACTTCTGTCAAAGGAGTATTTACGATCCAGTCTTTATCAGAATGATCCACTACAAACTGAAAGACCTCTTAGTCTTCTTTTGACCAACTTTATATGACCTACCATGCGCAGCAATGGTGACTTCACACAAGCTTCCAAATGCTTCCCACAAATCTAGGTGGTGTTGGTAGGAAAGTTCATAGACCCCCGCGGTGCAGGAAAAAATCGGTTGTCATCCACTGCCACTGGCATCCTCCATGTCCCGAAGGAAATCACTAGGCGAACCAGCATGGAAAAAAACACAGATCTTACCCGGTGAGAATATCAAACTGCGTACCTCCTACCCAGAACCTTAGCCGGTTGATTATGGAGGCCAAGGGCTTCCCTTTTGAGTAGGACTGTCAATTGGGCCAGGCTAGCCCGATACCCGCCCGTCTGACCTGAAAAAATTTGGGCTGAGCCTTAAATGGGTTTGGGTTGGGCCGAGTTTGGGCATAATTTTATACCCTAAAATTAATTTGGGCCGGGCTCGGGCCAGGTTCAGCCCAGCCCATATTCAGCCCGAACCCGAATGCTTATATATTCAATTTAAAAACCCATCAAGCATTGAATCCCCTGTACAGTCTGTACTACCCGAGCATATTGAGTAACCAAGTGTCGCTCCGACCCTCCAACATCTTCTTTCCATAGTTGACTGACAGTGAGCACTAATTCAATGGTCAATATACCCTTTCCCAATTTGGCAGTCCCACTAATACTATCCCAGATTCCCAACCTTCTATTTCACTTCCTTTCAAACAAAAAAAGGTCTCTTTTTGCACTAAAGCCCCTAACCGATCGAAGTCGGACGCCCTCCATGGCTCCATCCTAGATTCCCAATTTTCTATTACATTTATGCTTGTAGTACTAGATGTCTAATTTTTTTTGCATTTTGATTCATTGCAAATCTTAATTGGGCTAGCCCGAACTCGGCCCGAAGTCCGTAAAACAAATTGGGCTGAGTTTGGGTTGAATAAAGTGGAAAATTTTTGGGTTGAGTTCAAGCTTGGGAAAGTCGATTCATATACGGGCCGAGTTCAGGAAAGGCTTGGCCCGACCTGACCCGGCCCGATTGATAGGCTAACTTTTGAGGGAACCTTATACAAATCCATTTTTTATAAGGTTTTATACATGTCTAGAAAGGTTACGACCACCTAAACCTAGAGCCTAGTTTATTGCGCTCCTACTAGGATTATAAACTTTCCCGCAAAGTATTAGTACCCTTGGAAAATTTCATAGTCCCTACCTTGAATACTCAGCTTTCGTCTTTCTCACAAGGATCACATTACATAGATTCCAAGGGTCCCGATACTCCACTAGTCTGCTCATAATCCTAAGATCTGGAGCCTAGCCTAAGGTCAACATGGAAATGAATCCCATTAGCTTGATGCCTCATTCATAATTTGATGTTTGATGTCTAGTAGACCTTATCTCGTTATAAGTTTTGATATTGGCCAAATAGGGACATCCGACAACCTCCATCGGATCTCAACCTAATGGTGGCATAACCAAATCGTGATGAGTTCTTACTACCATCAAACGTCAACTAGGAACGGGTATCAGTTAGTGAAATCCTAACCTAACTTGGTCGCTAGGACTATGTGAGAAAAATGGTATTCCACTAGGGTTATCATACTTCTTATGGGGTCATTAGTTATCTCTTAGTAAATCTAACACTGCGTCTATCTTGGTGCGTAATACTCGGCTACTTGAACTAGCATGAGGGCGATTACCACCTTTCCTTTTAGATAGCCACCAGATTCGTATGTGTTAGAAACATATAGAAACACCAATGAATCTATAAGCTAAGTACTAACCCTAAGCCTGATCTAGAGACTAACTCACAAGCAAGACTGATAAACAAATTATCATCAGAGTTCTCTAAACACAAAACAAAGAGCATAATAGAAAAAGCATCTAAACTGAATCAAGTCCAGGGTCCAACCCCTTAACCTGAATAACATAGCCAAGATATCATATTCTTTCATTCTACACGATTTTCTGATGACGATCCTGATCATCGCCAATGTGCACGCTTTTACCGGGACCTTACACTCCATGGTACCACTTGCTCCAACAGTGAATGTAGCATCTTGGATTGCTCATCTTCTTCTTCCTGTGATAAAAAAACTAACACACTTTGAACAAGTGCTCGTTCATGTATAATTTTGCTAGAAAGAAAAAAGAAACAATCATAGAAACATAGCCAACGAGTTGAGGGTAGTCAACCTCCATAATGTTTTCACGAATTTATACATGAAACATACACCGAAGCATGCTCTGATACCAATTATTAGAATAGAATCCTATTATCAGAGTCGCGGCGGAAGCAAAAGATAGATCCGAAGATCTTATGGTGTATATTTTATTATAATCTATCTTTCAAATAATCTACATATGAATCTATGATCCTAGCATATGTGCGGATACCCTAGAGACATACTATGATCTACGGAATTCATACATGCATCTAGTTAGGTGTTTAGAATCATCATACTTATGGATCTTTGATCCGAAGATAATAGAATAATGATGAATCGCATGAGAATCGAGAGAAAAGCTATCAAATAACATCTTGTCCTCTGCGAAGGGAGGAACCCACAACATCCTATCTCTGAGTGCAAGGACGACGCACCGACGAAGGATGGTAGCGAAGTCAATGGCGTGCATCGAATACCTCTTCTTTCTCTTTCTCTCTTTTTCTTCCTTCTCCTTTCCTTCCTTCTTTCTTCCTCTTTCTTCTTCCTCCTTTTTCTTGGATGAAACCATAGAGGAGAGAGAGGGGGGGTCGGATTTCTCAAGGGAAGGGAGAGAAAATTATGGTTTTTCCCTCCACCTCCTTGTGCCTTTATAGATCGGTACCCTAGTGGCTTACGCTAGCGTAAACTACTTCTGGCCGGCCTTATGATGGCCACTAGGAGGGGGGGGGTGGATTTTTCCAAGGGGATAAAGCCATGGGATAGGGTTTCCCTTATCTCCATGCACCTTGGACGAAAACACCCTTTTGTCGGTATACCGCTGATAGAGAGATAAAATGAGGTACGCTAGTCAAAATTGAGTTCCATCAGCGCCTATGAGCTCCTGAAATTATTCCGCTTATTTTAAGATCCATATTCAATATGTTCTGAGTTATATTTCAGTATTGACCAAAATACCCCTATGGCTTTGGGTTTGCGCTCCATCGCACTACTTCGTATCTAACGTGTCCAACTAGATCAAGGAATAATTCCTATACGTAACGACATGATAGAACCTTTAGGGTTCAGGATCTATAGCTCCAATGGGATCCCTGATTAACTATTCTGGTGATACACCAAAAGTTTCGCTAATCAGTCCTAATCCGATTAACCCGCGTAGCCATCCAAAGTGCGACGCTAGTTGAACTCTAGTGATCCTAAACTTATGTTACACCCTCGTAACCCTGTTCTCTATTATGCTCTGATAATCTTTAGTCCCTCCTATTACTGGTGTCTTGATTTGACTCGGGCGGTGTGGAGTATCGTCAGATCCTAATCGATCATCTGACTAGGATTTGATAACTTGTTATCTATAACATCACACACCTTTTAGTGCTATGCCTAGTTTCTGGAACGTCGTCAATCATACTGACAACCACTAGGCCTAGATTAATTGTATGGACAGACTGACTCATCAAAACGTACCCATCCAACACTGAACTCCGGATAATCTATAGGGATTGCATGTGTAATACCCGAAACCCTAGAGCTGGCTTTTGCTGAAGGTACCTTGTTTTTTTTTTTATTAACTGTTACGTCGGTGCATGGATTGTGCTAGACCAGATTTGAGTTGGACTGAACGTGGGTCCCGGGTCCAGGTTGCGAAGCGACGTAGTGATGACAATGTTCGTACGTGCATACGTGCAGTTATTGAGTAGGCAAAGAACTTATAAATTATTTAATTATTAAATTAATTAATTGTAGGTTGTGACCTGATGTGCCCCTTAGCAACCCGTTGCCACGTAGTACCAAGCAGCCCAAGTCGCAGGGCTCAACCAACTCTTCGATATTGACTTATCGATTTGACTTAATCAGGTCATCTAGGTTTTTCCAAAAATCCTAAATCGACGCCTCAAGCTCAACTCCTCTTTTTCCTCGGCCATCGGATTTCGATCCGACGCAAAATAATAATAATAATAATAATAATAATAATAATAATAAAATCCTAAGTCAAACCCCACCACACCCCTTAAAAGAAAAAAAAAAAATCAAAAACCCCAAACCCAGCCCTAGCCCAACCCAAACCATTCCTTTCCCTCTCTCTTCTCTCATCTCCCCAACATACCTGAACCCGACCCAACCCTTTCCCCTCTCTCTCTCAAACCCAAACCCGAACCCAGCTACCCCCTCCCTCTCTCTCTTTCTCTCTCAAAAAAACTCAAACCCATCCCCTAACCCGTCTCACCTGAACCCGACCCGACCCGACCCTAACCCATTCTCACCCCCTTTCTCTCTCTCATCTCTCCAATTTCTCTCCGATCTCTCTCTATCCTCTCATATCTCTCTCCATCTCTCTCGGATCATCCCCCCTCTCACCCGATCCCGCGAATCCCGCCGCGAATCTCGCCGGCGCCGCCCCGGATCTCGCCTCGATTTTCGCCGGCGCCGCCCCTACCCTACCGGCCATCCCCTTCCCCCTATTTAAAACCCGGACCCGACCCCCCTTCTCCCCTCCGATCTCATCCCCTCTCCTCTTTGATCTCTCTCTCTCCCCTTGATTTTCTCTCTCTCCTTCCTCTCGGTGGCTGCGCGCGGTGGTGGCCAGAGAAGAGCAGCCGGCCGGAGCGAGGAGTCGCAGCCAAAGCCGAGCCCTGCACCAGGTCGGCCGCCTCCAGCCTTTCCCCTATTCTTTTTTCTGGTGGTTCTTTTGGCACTAGCCGAACCCCTGCTTCTTTTTCTTTCTTTGTGCCGCGAACCCCGATCTACCCGATCCGACCTCGGTGGTTTACCCTCAAAGTGGCCATAGCCACCGTCCAGGTGCCTGTCGGTTGTGCCACCGGTGAGTCTCGAACCAGCCATCGGCTCTCCGACGGTGATTCATCGCAGCAATACCCCTCTTGTTTCGTTGATATCAGTCTAAGGCCTATTGATCGAACAACACGATATGACTGAAACCGACCCATCTAATCGTCCTTGATCACAATAATACATTTTTCTTATGATGCTATCCGCTGACCCCATCGCGACGACGATGTCGATGAAAATATAGGAATCGAAAGCTAGCCTCGAAAAATCTGACGCGGCTCATAATCGTTGAGGTTTCCCTCTTCTCTTTCTCTGGCCGAATCCAGAGGAAGACGGGAGTAAATTATTATTGACTTGTAGCGTAGTGATGACATATCGTTTAAGTCCCGTACCGGTTTAATAGCGACACCTCTGTACCCTATGAAGCTGCCATCGGGTCGCCAAATCGGTTTTGTCGGTTGGCATACCGATAACCCTGCAATAGCGGCTTCTACCCCTTATAGACCAACTTTGCAATTTCTGACTGAGTGAGACACTTTTCCTTTCGCCAAACCGAGCGTCGGCTCAGTGAGGCTTAACAATTTGTCTTTGTAAATCGACCGTATCCACACCTAAGCCCGAGGTCATATCGGGCGGGATGATGAATCGAACCCGACCTTAACCTAAACCCATACCTCGGTAGTAATGTTGAAGGCTCTTCGGAGCACAAGGTTCACTAGTACCAGCACCTGATACGGTTGTGGCTGTCTAGTCAGATTAGTACGTTTGAACTATAGTACGACCCTCGACATTGATAATGCCGACCGATTGAGGTCACACCATTAGGGGCATCGTTTTTCGTGTCAGTGGACCGGTGTTCGATGACGTCGAAATTTCCTCGACTCGGCCAACTCAGGCCTAACCCTGCTTTATTTAGTTGCATTGAACACCTTGTTATAGTCTTATTAGTAACATATGAATATATGCAAATTACCAGTTCGTGACCGGGATCATCCAGCCGTAGACGGAACAGAGACAAATCAAGAGCAGTTAACAGGAGTTTGTGCACGACTGACAATCAGGTGACATCTACTTTCTTTGCATGGTCTTTAATAGTGGGAAATGAGAATGACTAAAGGTAGGTAACCATAACACTGCATGCGGGTCCCGCCGGACATCGCCGCATGTGGTCCAGTGGACCCCGCCTTGCATGCGGAGTCGCGAATCCGGCGACGCATGCTTAAAAATATTAATAATTAAATGATAATCTTTCTGCTGATTGCTTGGACACCGTAAGTAGGAATTCCCTTAAGTTTTGGAAATTAATAATTAAATAATAATTATCGGGTCCCACCCTCCTGAGGGGAGTGTGGAGACCCGGGCACACGGGAATACGGGCGAGAGTAACTGTGATGCATGGGTTGTGAGTGCGGTGCGAATCCCAGGGTAAAACGTCAAGCTATTTTATTATTATAATAATCTGTCATGTGGAAAGATTGGACCTCGTGCGCGCAAGGGACGTGAACCACCCTGCACGCACAGCCGAAGACCAGTAGGCTAGGGGGTCACGGGCAAGGGTTGTGGTAAAGCCAATAGGAGTAGCTCTTTAGTAGGGATTGGCCTAGCAACTCTGTCTCGGGGTGGTTGAAGCCCCCAAAGTAACGCAAGTGGGGTGGTAGAGCTCCATCGTGAAAGATAGAAAATATCTTATAATCATTTGGGTGATGTGTGTATGGTGGATGCCCGGCGAGAGAATTGACCCTCTACATCGATATAGAAGGCCCGGTAGTAATGCCCGACCGAGAGCAGGATGAACAAATTGTCCGGTGTTCACTTTAGGAGATATGATTTATATTGTAATTCATAATTAAGCACTGTAGTATGTCTAACGGACTGTATGGTAGATAACCTAGTGACAGTAGGAATTGCATGTGAACATAGATTATTGATAGGCTTGGTTAACCTTCTGTAACTTTGAACTGCTTATGTAATTTAATTCAATTAAATATGTCGTCTCATATTATTAAAGACTATAGGATGTCACTAGCCATTAATTTGGCTAATCTCCCAATTCCCATTGGGGGCTACTCTTTCCCACGAGTAGACTCTCTTGCAGGTCCAGAGGTTCGGGAGTAGCAGTGGGAGGCCGGAGGCAGTTTTAGGGTTTCAGTAGTATTTTATTTTGTTATGTAGTTTTGTGGTAATGTAATGGGTGGATATTGTATAAGAATCAGTTAGTTTAAGATTAGTTAATTGTTAGAAGCATTGATACAGCTGGAGGTATTTTGGGTAGGCCTCTCCTTAAGGCCACAAACCTAGGGTAGTTAACAGTGAAAATATAAGTATCTAAATGGCCTAATTGATTAGCCCTGTAGATAGGACCCCTAGACCAGTGTGCTGAGTGTCAGGGAGATGGTGAGATTCCTAGCTCGCCGTCGGAGGCTTGAGCCTCGTGCTCCCTTAAGAGGGGCTTCTGTCAACATGTGGGACACTGGCTGGCCACACATGCTGAGAGGATAACCCGGTTGAAGGTCGAGCGTGATCATCTCTCTGTTGACAAAAATTTTATCTCTCTTTTAAAATGAAAATGTTTTCATAAAAACCAAGTTTTAAAATACCCGTTGTTTCTCCCTCCTCCTTCAATTTTGAGAGAGTCACAGCCCAGTGAGAAACCTTAATTGGCATGGTCAGTCGACCAAACCCTAAATCCCATGGTTTTTCTCATTTCACACCCCAGGGATCGGTTTCAGATTTCTGGGGCGTGACAGCATGTCACTCTAGTACCAGCCGGGTAATCCAATGTACCATGGTATTAGATTATCGTAGGTCTGTACACATTGACACATTAAAGCACCACACAATTGGTTGGCTCAGTGTACATGGTCCCTCAAGGTTAAGGACAGATTATATGTAGTAGTAACATAATTTATGCACCAGTGTCTGAATCAATGAACTGTGCACCGTCTTGGTTCCTGTTCAACACGATCATCGTGCTTGGTCAAGTAAATGAAAATCCCATGTTTCCGTGGTAGAGATTTTACCACATTCTCTACCTACCAACAACTTATTCTTGATGAAGCGACCAGGATCACCAAAGTTGTGAACTAGTTCTGGGTCTACACAGAACCGGTCCACTGGGTCTCCCAAGGATGGATCTACAATGCGCCTCAGTGGCATACTGTGTTCCCTAGGGTCCTTTATTATATATAAATTAACATATACCAAAGTAGTATTCTAATTAAAGCAATAACCAAAGTTATCTTTATTAATGTTAATACAAAAAATCCATGCTCAGGACACACGAGCTACAACAGCTACCCCACCCCTGACAAGGATATTTGCAATTATAATTGGGTTATGATTTGAATTCCATGCACAGATCCCAACTATTTGATATGGGTGTTGGAAAAGGTGCATTACTAGCAAGGGTAATAACAAATCCAACATGTAAATCTAAGTTGGTCGGCTTAGAGGCTTAAAGCACTTTCTCACTCCCCCCCCCCCCCATTTAGGGTTTCGATCACTACTTGGCCTCCTCAGACTCCTGCAACGATTCTGGAGAGGGCCAGGAACTCGATCTGCTACGCCTTTAGGAATCTGGCCTCCTCCTTTCCTCTTGTAGATAAGGGCTACTCTTAGCTATCGGTGTTTTGTGCTCATCACACTGGTGTTGCATAGACACCCTCTGCTTGATCGAAGACCTCCTCTCGGTTTTGGGGGCATGGATCGATCGTCAGATATGGCTGGAGTGGTAGATCTGGCCCTGGCCCCTTTGTTGGCGTCGGTGGATTTCCAGTATCTCCTTCACTGACCGGTGGTCACGGACCTCGAAGCGGGGGGGGGGGGGCGTTCGATGGTGGCAGGTAGTGCTGCTGCGACTACTCCCTTTTTGGCTGGTTGCTGGAGATGGTGACGGTGGTTCGCTAGCTTTTTTGTTTTTTTTGGTGGTTGTGTTTCGTAGGATGTGGCATGGTCTCCCCCAGTGATCAGAGTCGGTTTTTTATTTTCCTTTTTTTATGGATTTTTTAAGATGTGGTTTGGGCATCTTGTTGTGCGCCAGTGTGACTCCCCCCCCTGGTTGGCGGCCTTGTTACTCGCTGGTGGTGGCGGTCTCCCTCTGCTTGCGCCGGCATATGGCGCCTCATGGGGGTCGGATTGTAACCTCCCCTTTGATGAACCAAAAAAGAAAAAAAGTCCATGAGAATGATTTTGTTCCAACCTCTGTTAAGAGGTTGGAACAACACCTTCCTCCTCATTGGTGCATTTCAAAGGCTTTTGATCATTTCAACCTCCTTAAGGATTTAGAGAACAAAATCGTTCACTAAATCCATATCTTAGATCGAGAGAAGTAAATATTGTCGCCAATGATTTAGCCAAATATGTTTCACTTCACTTTTCTTTCGTTTGTTGGAATTGTTTTGTCGATTCATTCGGGAATACGTTTTTAATGGTATTTAGTCTTTATCAATGACCAGGTAGTGGTCCATGCCAAACCCTCCCTCCGCACAAGAGGGATTTCTCAAAAAAAAAAAAATGGTATTTAGACTTTGAAAGAACATCTTTGAACGTCTCAAGTCAGCCCTAATCATGACCCTGTTGTCTCGGTGAAAATAGTTGCCAGAACAACCAAATGATGATAGGTTGGTAAGAATTTTTTTCTCGAGAAAAAAATAAAAATTTCATCCATACCCCAAAATTACTCCGGCATAATCTGCTTCCCTCCGGTTTTTGATTTTTGTGTGGGGTATGACCAGCATACCCTTCATTCCTAGCGCACCCCATCCACCCCCTTGCATATCCCATCATCTCCTAGCCGGCAAGTCCATCACCGATGCCACCGCCTCTCTGGGATTCCTCCTTCGTCCCCCCTTTCCCTCCTTCTTCCCCACCACTGGAATTGCCATTGCGTCTCCTCCTTCCTCCCTTTCCCCCTTCCCCATCGTCAGAGCCTCCACTTCCTCTCTTTCTCCTCCTTTACATCCTTGTCATAGCCTCCCCTTCCCTGACCCCATTCTGCTCCTCCTCTTTTCCATCACGGAAACCGTCATTGTACGTCTACCCTTCCCCTCCGTGACGCCCATCACTTAAATGCCAAATATTATTAAGCATGTTCGGTAGTTCAGTGTCAATCATATTCAGCACTAAACTGCAAAACATACTAGGCGACGTGGAGGGGAGGGGAAGGCAACGACGGCTTCGATAATGGAAAAAGATGAGGAGAAGATGGCCTTGGGAAAGGGGAGGGGAAGGTGCCGGCATCGGAATGGGCGATGGAGGCGTCTGACGTCAGGAGTATACCAGTCACAGACATGTTGACGAGGAGGTGATGGGGTATGAAGGCTAGGAGGGGATGAGGTATGGAAGGGGGAGGATAGAGTAGGCTAGGAAGGAAGAATGGGATATGAGATAGTGGGGATATTCTTGCTATAATAAACAAGAAAAATGATTTCCCATGAAAAATAGGTATACTTATCATTTTTGGAGGGCGAATAAAACTTCCCAAAAAAAAAATCATTCTAGGTATGTTTTAGTTGTTGTCAACTTTGTGGTGATGCTACTCTTTTCTCTTTACTTTTCACAGTACTTCTGACCAATGTTTAAAGAAAGGACATATAATCTGAAAGATGCTCGATCTGGTCTAATTCGGTTCAACTTTTTGTTTGAAAGGTTTCTTTGTGTTTGATAAATTCTAATCAAACGAGAGAAAGTGTTTCCTCATTAACCCCAACCTATCTATTATAGATCACAAAATTGCAAATAAAAGAAAGGCCCAACAACAAATGTTTGCCCAATGACACAAAGGAATCGAAAAGACTCCCTAGGTATCAGTATTTAGACTCTAGACCTCTCCAAATCATGGATATAAGCAAGTACGGTCTTAATATTTTCCACTGTGTTGGACAACGAGAAACCGATAGTTGAGACTATTTCCAAAATTGTGCTATCCTCCAACCTATTAAGCAGAATGTCCTGCTCTTGCTCAAAATCGAGGGTTAACAGTTGCCCTCTATGATTCTATAAAATTTGATCATATTCATCAAAAGTACAAATCAACTGTCTTGCGCTCCTCCGAACTAGCTTTGACTAAGACCTATACACCATAGGAAGTGAAGCAGGATGCTCCTTATCATCTTCTTCTCTATCCTCTGAAGCTGCATCATCATATCCCTCTGTTGCTTCAATAACAAGCTGCTTGAGGGGAGGGTAACGACTGGAGACATTGAAGTCACCAACCCTAAAATCTCTATCAAATAGTGTCTCTGACACTGGCTTTTCCACCATTAAATCACCAGAGGCACCTTCCAGAGAGGCTTCTCCAGATCCCACAACAAGTCTTAAATCTATGGCTGACTAGGCCTCATATCTATCTCCCCTACATTTGCAAGAGCTACAAATCAAGATCTGCTCGGTTTAGCCCCACTTGTACTTGTCTCGCTTGTTCTAGATGGAACCGCTTAGAAACACATATCTATACCGAGTTGAAAATGATGCCAATATAGTCCAACAGGGTCTGGTTGGTAAAATTCTCTGTCTACCATTCTCTCTCTATCTCTCTCTGTAAATTGTCTCCTAGGACCCCTTCATGAAGTCAATCATGATTGACATGACATGTTTGGTTGGGGCCATTGAAAAATTGGTAGGGTGGCTACGAGGTAAAAGCATATCCTACCTAGGAGTAGTTGAAGTCTTTTGCTCCTTCAAGATCCTCCACTTTCCATGGTTCATCTTTTGCACAACTGAGACACCCATTTCATCCACAGGTCCCTTGCAATTGTTTACTTTCCATTAGCTACTTATCCTTCTCCCATAAAGCAATCAATAATATAAAAACCAAAGTAGTGCTAGAGACTATGTTGTAACATTCCATGTAGGGGTCAAATAAGAATCTAATGGCCCACTTTTTTTTATTTTATGGTCATCACAAATATACACACTACCATTCATTCTTAAAAGAATCTACCAACACCCACCTTTTGCTTTTCTTGCTCTCCCTATGCCCTAGTGACATGCTTCTTTTTGCTCACCCAATAAAACCTGTTTTTAATGTCCTATCCAAAATATTAGCATCCAATTGTGCTATATTCTAAATCATTTTTAAAAAAAAAATTATGTTGACATCTGCGGGTGTCCCGAAACCTTTCAGACAATAGACCCACTTCGGATTTGGACTAATCCCTCCAGGAATATACATCGTGTTGGGTTTTGGCTTGAAAAGCCAATATCGACTGGATCGTGCGCAAGATATTTTCAGGTCGTGCACATTATTTCTGTAGATCCCGCAGGCAGAACAAAGGAGAAAGTCACTTGGACGACGGTAATGCTCATTTGGGTAAACATGGGCTGGCAGCAGAGTTCTGTAGGTATCGTTCACACAATGTCCCTATCGTGAGTGTGGGGGGTTTTTAGTCGAACCGGGCGGTTCGGGTGGCGAGCACAATCCAACAAGCCAAATGCAAAGAAGAGACGGTGGTTACGTGGAAAAACCCCTTCGCAACGTCGAAGGGGAAAAAACCACGGGCGGGGCGAGAATGCACTAAGACTATTCTTTCGGTTACAATCTCTCACCTTAACCCCAATTACATACCCTGAGGACCGGTCTCCCAAACTACCGACCTCTGCAATTTCACTCTGACTACCGACCGCTGCAGACATCGTCTGTCTGCAGGTCACTGCAAACAGTGTCTGGCTGCCGACCGACCGACCTCCGCAGACAGCTTCTGGGTGCTGACCGACCGACCTCCGCAGACAGCCTCTGGGTGCAGACCGACCGATCTCCGCAGCTCCGCAAATTCCAGGACGAAACGGGCAGCGTCTCCTCCAGAATTCTTCTCCATTTCGCTGAAGGGGTAGGTCCCCTTTTATAGTGGCGGGGTGACGGTTACGGCGCTCCGCGAAAATCGGGCGGTTGACGTGTCCCCGCAATGAGCTCAACCGCCGCGGTGACGTGGCGCGCGGTTGACACCTGGTCACTTTGGCCCGGAAATCGCGGAGCGTCGTCAGCACAGCGAGACCTCCGTGTTCGACTGCTTCTTCACTCCTCGGCTCGTTACACATCCCATCGGGGGGGGGGGGGTGTGCCTCCTTGGTGACCGACCGACCGCCCCCCCCCCCTTTTCTGGCTACATGCCGACCCAAAGAAACAAGGGGGAGGGCTGCTGCACTCCTTGGTAACCGACCGACCCCCCCTTCTCTGGCTACATGCCGACCCAGAGAGAGAGGGGGGGGGGGCTGCTGCCCTCCTTGGTGACCGACCGACCGCCCCCCCCCCCCCCCTCTCTCTGGCTACATGCCGACCCAGGAGAGAGGGGGGGTGGTGTGCCTCCTTGGTGACCGACCGACCCCCCCTTCTCTGGCTACATGCCGACCCAGAGAGAGGGGGGGGGGGTGTTTGATGCATGGCCGATCGACCCCTCCTCCCTTCCGACTATTGCGTTGCCGGCTCCAAAAGGGAATGGTACACACAATACCCCCTCCTGACCGGACAGTCTTCGGTCCCGCCCGGTCAGGATCACTTTGCCTCGATTTACGTGCAGCTTCATTCTGCGTGTCAGCCTGGACTTGTGCGCCCACCTCGGTTTGCGTGCCCGCCTCGATTTGTGTATCTGCCCTGGTTTTGCTTATGCCGCCTCGATATAGGTGCCCATCTCGGCTTGTGTGCCCGTCTTAGTTCTTCGGGCATCATCGACGTCCTCCGGTAGTATCCCATTAAGTAGGTACTTCTTCATGTTGCTTATCCAGTCAGCTCTGACCGCAATAGTATGGACCGCCTCAATGGCTTATGTCCTCCTCGTCAGGCAACTATCTTCCGCGGGGCCGACTATTCGGGGGTCAGCTTGCACCTCGATGAAGACTCTTTTCTCTCTGTCTTCTCCGAGCACCGATGCTAGATTAGCAAGGGCATCCGCCTGCTTGTTTTCTGTTCTGGGGAACTGGTGAAAGCTTATGTTTTCGAACTTGACGATCAACTCCCGGGCTAGCTTCAGGTAAGCTTGCATTCTGGCGTCGCGGGCTTTGTAGCTACCGGTAATCTGATTGATTACCAGTTGGGAGTCGCCGTAGACCTGTAGGCTGGTCACCCCCAGCGCTGTCGCCATCTCCAGTCCTGTCAGCATCGCCTCGTACTCAGCTTTGTTGTTCGTCGTCAGGAAAAGTAGCCGCACTGACTTTTCGAGCTTTGTGTGGTCGGGGGTTACTAGGATTACCCCCACACCACTCCCGACTGCGCACGACGAGCCATCCACGAACAATCTCCAGCATTTTCCTTCGTCCTCCTGTCCTGCTGCCGCACCGACTCCCACGGGTCGACCGGCAGCTACCAACAGGTCTTCTAACGTCTCTGGCACCGGTGCAGTGTCTTCCGCCGGGAAATCGCTGAGGATGTCCGCAAGTGCTTGGCCCTTGACTGCTTTCCGAGGCACATACCGAGGACCAAACTCTTGCAGCTCTGCAGCCCACTTGCTCAGCCGACCTGCCCGAGTAGAGTTATCCAGTACTTCCTTCAGGGGGTGCTCGGTGATGACCTCGATGGGGCGAGCGACGAAGTACGGGCGAAGCCTCCTTGACACGTATACTAATACCAGGGCTACTTGTTCGATCCACGCGTACCGAGTTTCAGCTGACGTCATGATGCGGCTGACGTAGTAGACAGGCTTTTCCACTCCTTTACTCTCGCATATCAGTACAGCGCTGATTGCTACCTCCGATACTGAAAGATACACCCCCAGCGTTGCACCTGGCTGGCAGAGTCAGCTCGACGACTTTTATGAGGTAAGTCTGAGTCGTTGACGAGTTGATTGTAATAGTAACTCTTCCCCTCAACTCTTACTTGCGTCGGTCGATCGGTCGTTCCCCCGCGGGTTCTGTTGATCGATTTTTCCAAGTGTTCACCGGCCGGTCACGCCCTTCGCAGGGACCTGTCGATCGATCGGCCAAGTGGTAGAACTCGCTCGGAGTGTTATGTACCACTTGGTTTAGGTTGGTCGACCGGTCGTACCCCGGCGGGGTCTGTCGACCGATCTTCCAAGGTGTTCACCGGTCGGTCTCGCCCTTCGCAGAGATTTGTCGACCGGTCGGCCAAGTGGTAGAACTCGCTCGGAGTGTTATGTACCACTTAGTTTAGGCTGGTTGACCGGTCGTACCCTGACAGGGTCTGTCGACCGATCTTTCCAGTTGTTCACCGGCCGGTCTCGCCCTTCGCAGGGACCTGTCGACCGGTCGGCCAAGTGGTAGAACTCGCTCGGAGTGTTATGTACCACTTGGTTTAGGCTGGTTGACCGGTCGTACCCTGACAGGGTCTGTCGACCGATCTTTCCAGTTGTTCACTGGCCGGTCTCACCCTTCGCAGGGACCTGTCGACCGGTCGGTCAAGTGGTAGAACTCGCTCGGAGTGTTATGTACCATTTGGTTTAGGCTGGTTGACCGGTCGTACCCTGACAGGGTCTGTTGACCGATCTTTCCAGTTGTTCACCGGCCGGTCTCGCCCTTCGCAGGGACCTGTCGACCGGTCGGCCAAGTGGTAGAACTCGCTCGGAGTGTTATGTACCACTTGGTTTAGGCTGGTTGACCGGTCGTACCCTGACAGGGTCTGTCGACCGATCTTTCCAGTTGTTCACCGGCCGGTCTCGCCCTTCGCAGGGACCTGTCGACCGGTCGGCCAAGTGGTAGAACTCGCTCGGAGTGTTATGTACCACTTAGTTTAGGCTGGTCGACCGGTCGGACCCTGACAGGGTCTGTCGACCGATCTTTCCAGTTGTTCACGGCCAGTCTCGCCCTTCGCAGGGACCTGTCGACCGGTCGGCCAAGTGGTAGAACTCGCTCGGAGTGTTATATACCACTTGGTTTAGGTTGCCTCGGTTAACCATTATTCACTCACATGAACAAAAACGTTGAGCAAGTGCATTTTTATTGAATAGATCCGGCGTTACAAAACTGTTAGTTCTTTACGTTCAACTGACAGGTCGGTCTTCATCAGGTCCCCCGACACTGTCGGTTCTTTACGTTCAACTGACAGGTCGGTCTTCAGCAGGTCCTCCGACTCTGTCAGCTCTTTACATTCAGCTGACAGGTCGGTCTTCAGCAGGTCCCCCGACACTGTCGGTTCTTTACGTTCAACTGACAGGTCGGTCTTCAGCAGGTCCTCCGACTCTGTCAGCTCTTTACATTCAGCTGACAGGTCGGTCTTCGGCAGGTCCCCTGACACCGTCAGCTCTTGGAGTTCAGCTGACAGGTCGGTCTTCTCAGATGCTTGGCCTCCTCGCGCTCCTACGCTTGATAGGGCGTGGTGCTGGAGCGTTAGTGCTTCTTGACTCTGCTTCGCAGTCCAGAGGTTGAGGATGCCCAACTCAGTGCCGCCTCCACCTGACTCTCCTCCTTCGATTTGGCATGTCATCTTCAGATGGATGGCACTGAGCTCGCACTTAGCTGCCGAGGACAGGTCACCTCGAATGCTCATCACACCCTTGTCGGTCCAAAACTTCACTACCTGGTGGGCCGACGTGGGGATCGCATCCAAGTGGTGGAGCCACGGTCTTCCGAGGATGATGTTGTACGCCGAGTGAGCTTCGATCACAATGAACCGGGTAAGATTAGTGAGATGCCCTGTTGTGATCGGGAGGGTGATCTCACCACCCACCCTTGCAGCCTCCCCCGTGAAGCCCGTTATCGTCGACGACGACTCGGTCATCTGTCCGCGATCTAGCTACATGGCATCGAAGGCGCTGAGGAAGAGCACATCTACCGAACTTCCGGTGTCGACCAGAATTCTCTTCACAAGACAATTGGCTATCTGGAGCCGTATGACCAGGGGATGGTTGTGAGGCCTCTCTATTCCGACCAGATCAGCCGCCAAAAACTGTACTACATCTTCCACTCTTGGCTCGGGGCGGATGACAGGGTCGAGTACCACATGGTGGACTTGCCTTGTTTGTTCAATACGTCGCACCTGTCGGTCGACGGCATTTGATGACGGTACCGGGCCATAGTACCCGTAGACTGCATCTACCTCTCGGAGCTGACGCCTTTCTGGCGGAGGACCCGGCAAGCGCTGTACCGTCGCTCCACGCTGGACTTCTCCCACAGCCTTAGTTTCCTTACGTTGAGGGAGGTCAATGAAGCAGCCAATACGGCCGGCCTCAATGAGATCCTCGATATGATGTTTGAGCGCCTGACATTGCAGGGTAGTGTGGCCTTGGCTCTGGTGGTACTCGCAGTACCTTGATGCATCTCTGGCTCCCCTCTCTCCGGGTTCAAGCGGTTGCGCCCATTTGAAGTACGGTTCACCTTCGATGGCTTCCAGGATCTGGTCTATGGGGGCGTTCAGTACTGTGAACTCCCTGTTCCACTGTGGCCTCGCTGGCCTGTCTTGCCTTTGCCGCTTCGCGTCGTGCCTCGTCGCCTCGCCCTGTTGCTTGTTGACGTTCTTCACGGCAGCTGGTTTGGCGTAGCCTTGGTGCGGGACCCCGGTTTCCACCGCCTTCCTCTTGCGGTCCGCGTCTTCGATCTTGATGTACTTCTCGACACGCCGCGACAGCACGCCGATCGTCTCCGGGGTTCGCTTGATGAGCGACGCGTTGACGAGCTGGGCAGGCTGAATGGCGTTCTTGAAGGCCGCGATCACCATGCGATCCTGTCCGTCTGCGTCCGCCAAGCTCAGGTACTCGAACCTGAACCTATGGTAGAATTGTAGGAGCGTCTCCTTCTGGGTCATACTCATCCCGAAGAGTGACTCCAGAGTCTTCAGCTCCCGGCGATTACATCGGTACTGGTCGATGAACCGCGTGCTCAGCTCCGAGAAGGAGGAGATGGACGAGGGCCTAAGCTTGTGGAATCATTCGAGGGGGGTTCCCGACAAGCTGTTGGCGAAGGTCCGGCAGAGAATATGATCATCCTCATGCGGGACCAGAGCATCCCGGAAAGCCAGTACATGCCCCACCGGATCTTTCGATCCGTCAAACTTGGGAAGGCGTGGAGGATTCCATCCTTGAGGGAATGGCTCCAGGAGTAGCTTCTCGACAAGCGGCGATCGTGCGGCTCCTCGGATGGCGACTTCCTACAACCGGTCGGGAGCTCGGACCCCCGGTCGGTCTCGCTGGATCTCCTCTCGCTCCCCGAGTCGCTCCGACGCATGTACCCGAATGCGTACGTGTACGCTCCTCCGGTCAGTAGTATGAGCCGGCTGCCGACTGGCTGGCATCATCCGAGTGCGATGACTATCACTCGGTTGACAATGAAGTTCTCCGTCTCGCTTTGGGCGATGCACTTGTGCCGAGTCCGTCTTCGAGTGATGCTTGGAGGCAGGCGGCTGTCGGGGGTGTGCCCCGAGCCGGGACCAGACATCCGAGCGTGCCGACGCCGCTCGAGCGTGTTTGTTTCTTTCCGCAGGCTTAGGGCTACTCGAGTCTCGCCCGTCGGGATTCGCACTTTGGACCTGCACCGAGCGATTAACCCTGACCTCCACCTGAGGCACTGGTTGCGGCTGCATTTGCACTGGTAGGGCAGCTTGAGTGGGGAGGCTCTGTCCCGCTTGGGCCAACATGCCCTGGTTGAGTAGACCACCCATCGGTGCGGCCCGCACGAAGTCACGCAACTCCTCGTAGTTGCGCTGCATCGTTTGAAGCTGGGTGGTGAGAGCTTGTTGGGTCATCATCATTGTGGCCAGAAAAGCCTCCGACAGACCCCCGGCTAGTGGAGCCAGGGTTGCTACCGGAGCTTGACTGGAGTCCCCGACCCCCAGTATGGGATTCACCAGCGGGACTGCGCGCTCCGTGTCCGCTGATGGTTGAACAAGATGCCCGACGTCACTAGCATCTCCGAGTGGTGCGGCTTCGGACGGGAGCTGCGACGTCGAGCGGGTACGATACGGTCCACCGGCCATCGTTCTTCAACCGTGTGGTCGTGGACTGCTGGTTGCAGGTAGCCTCGGACTGGTCGACACCCACGGGTCAATAGTCGAAAGCTCTAGTAGGAAGTCTCGAAGACTATCCCACAGACGGCGCCAAGATTGTGGGGGGTTTTTAGTCGAACCGGGTGGTTCGGGTGGCGAGCACAATCCAACAAGCCAAATGCAAAGAAGAGACGGTGGTTACGTGGAAAAACCCCTTCGCAACGTCGAAGGGGAAAAAACCACGGGCGGGGCGAGAATGCACTAAGACTATTCTTTCGGTTACAATCTCTCACCTTAACCCCAATTACATACCCTGAGGACCGGTCTCCCAAACTACCGACCTCTGCAATTTCACTCTGACTACCGACCGCTGCAGACAGCGTCTGTCTGCAGGTCGCTGCAAACAGTGTCTGGCTGCCGACCGACCGACCTCCGCAGACAGCTACTGGGTGCTGACCGACCGACCTCCGCAGACAGCCTCTGGGTGCAGACCGACCGATCTCCGCAGCTCCGCAAATTCCGGGACGAAACGGGCAGCGTCTCCTCCAGAATTCTTCTCCATTTCGCTGAAGGGGTAGGTCCCCTTTTATAGTGGCGGGGTGACGGTTACGGCGCTCCGCGAAAATCGGGCGGTTGACGTGTCCCCGCAATGAGCTCAACCGCCGCGGTGACGTGGCGCGCGGTTGACACCTGGTCACTTTGGCCCGGAAATCGCGGAGCGTCGTCAGCACAGCGAGACCTCCATGTTCGACTGCTTCTTCACTCCTCGGCTCGTTACACATCCCATCGGGGGGGGGGGTGTGCCTCCTTGGTGACCGACCGACCGCCCCCCCCCCCCCTTTTCTGGCTACATGCCGACCCAAAGAAACAAGGGGGAGGGCTGCTGCACTCCTTGGTAACCGACCGACCCCCCCTTCTCTGGCTACATGCCGACCCAGAGAGAGGGGGGGGGGGCTGCTGCTTTCCTTGGTGACCGACCGACCGGCCCCCCCTTCCCTGGCTACATGCCGACCCAGAGAGAGAGGGGGGGGGGGCTGCTGCCCTCCTTGGTGACCGACCGACCGCCCCCCCCCCCCCCCCCCCTCTCTCTGGCTACATGCCGACCCAGGAGAGAGGGGGGGTGGTGTGCCTCCTTGGTGACCGACCGACCCCCCCTTCTCTGGCTACATGCCGACCCAGAGAGAGGGGGGGGGTGTTTGATGCATGGCCGATCGACCCCTCCTTCCTTCCGACTATTGCGTTGCCGGCTCCAAAAGGGAATGGTACACACAGTGAGCACGACCTGGGCCTAGTAGTAATGGATTTAGTTGCTGATTTGGCTATTTTGAAAATTATTTTGCCATAAGTTTTCTCTAATATAAAACAAAGGTGTTTGTGTCTTTAGGGTTAGAGAGAGAGAGAGAGAGAGAGAGAGAGAGAGGAAGGAAAGAAAAAGGAAGGAAGATGAGAGAGATAGGAGAGGTCCGTCTCCGGTCATCACTCTCTGATTCTCGGGTCTTCATCAAGGTTCCTCGACGAGTCCAGTTTGGCATCTTCATCGGTTGATCATCTCACTGTATCGTTTGGTAATCTCAGGTGTACTCCTGATGTTTGTCTTCATTGTAGAATTGTTCTGAGTGGAAGGTTGAGATGCGTTTGTAGGAGTCCGACAAACGATTACCTACTGACTGTATTGTAATATCTTTATAGTGGAAATCATATTCCTTGATTGCTAATAGCCCCTTGCCTATTTGTGTTGTGCCTTGTGTGGTGTGCATATTTTTTTCTGTATTGTGTTGTCTGCTGGAAGCATCGACTCCAATCTCTCGTTAGATCACGCTTTCGCAAAAGAACCGGTGGCTGATCGTACACCGCCGGAGTTTTTGTTCCCAACGCACCGACCCACTTGGAAGTTTCCATACGAACTCCTTAGTAACTCGATGGGGAGAAGAATTGAACCCACAACCTCCTCACCAAAGCATCAGTTGCTTACCAACTACCCTATCCCCTGGTGAGCACATATTTTTCTCTATTTTCCAGTTGAGGACTAAATATCCCATGGGACATGTTATGGGAAGGCTAGAAAAAGGCCCCAAGGGTCTCGAACTCATGACATGGACGTTAGAAGCCATATTGCTCCAAGAATTGGCCATCCGAGCTAATGATTCATCAAAATTTAATAAGCATGCAACTCGAAAAATTCATCCAACCATGCGATAATAACGCATCTGAGTTTGTATAGCATTGGGCTAAACTAGACACCTTTTAGTGCTTCTCTATGAAAAACACGGAGAATGATCCAAATATAACAAGAAAATACTACGGATGAGGACTACCCATTACTTTCAAATGGGTTCCGAAGCAGTAGTTTCTTTACAATTTTGGTCTGTTTTCATAAAGTACCCATATAACAATCAAAATGCATGATGAATAATGCAAATCAATGATATGTACATATCGTTCATCTTGACGATGGACTCAGCTGCAAATCTTGGATATATTTTGGTAACTCCTAAGTCGAGGATGAAGTAGTTACATAATGAATAATTAATCATATCATTGAAGACCATTTGTTTGGAGACCGCCAAATCGATGTGCTACATCGTTGATTTCAATGGCCCCCATAGCACTCCCGGTATGGTAGGAACTATGGGGGTTCTATTCATGGCGCTCCAGCTCGCAAAACAGAAATGACATGCATTACAGTTATTCAAAACCTCCTTCTTTATGTCACCAGAGAGGAGATGCCACTTGGATCAAAGGTAGAAAGCGTAAAATGCTTTTGAAGCGTAAACTTCGCCAAAGTATCAGCGCGTCTATAATTAATGGTCCCTTTTCCACTCACGGTATAGAAGTTCTTAGAATACATTTTCTGTGTGCATACGAAGATCATCTATATCTAATCTATTCTAATATTATAAAGCTGAGGCCTTTGGTGCCACGTGACAGTCTCTCTCTCTCTCTCTCTCTCTCTCTCTCTCTCTCTCTCTCTCTCTCTCTCTCTCCCCCCCCCCCCCCCCCCCCCAAGATGGGGAGCAAGATTTGGTGCTGGATCAATCGTTCGTGCATTGCACAGGATTAGTACTAGTTATCAAATACTAAAATGCTCGAGGATCGTGCAGTTTGGTCTTGTGTGATTCATATATCAACGGCTGTGATCGAGTGGACCCTCTCGATCCATCATCCCACGGATCTATCATTGGATGTGTTGAAGCCATGAACTAGCATAAGCTTACAATAAGACCCTTTTGGCTGCAAACGATAACAAGCTCCCAATGATAGAAAGCCATGGAGGGCCATGTGAGGTGTCCATTCTTTGGATGCGACATGTGGGTGGAGTTGTGGGTGGCCTGGAAGCATCGGGAACATGACACGTGGCCGATCTTTACGTACTTATAATCGTAGTGGGTGCCAATTGGTAGGGATAAGAGACATGGAGAGGGATGGGAGGATGATGGCAAGCGTGACTCCAAAAGAGTTCTTAGCTTTTTTTTTTTTTGTTTGTTTGATGATGAAGATGATCGATTCGAACCTATTAAAGGGAACAAGTTCGATCAATCCGGGTTTTATTAAAGATAAATTGATTTGATTCGTTCCGAAGAGATAATGGTGGCTTATGACTTGATGATTCTTGAGAGAAACCAATGAGGAGCCACCAAGGTTAATAAATTAACCGCTACGCACCTATTACATTGTACTCATTAAAAAAAATAAAAAAACGGAGTTTGCGTAAATTTTGGGGACCTCCCATGCAGCTCTGGTATTTACATTGGCCTTTTTTGTCGGTTTTATCCTACTAATCCATTAATGACGTAGGAAAAAGATCCAAAATATCCTTAGTCAAATGTGTAAAAGAAAAGAAATATAATTTCATAGTGTAGTTTTTGATATTGATCAAAGGGCAGGTTTGGATTTTCTACAAACTTTATTAGTTGTGTCAGGACTGTTGGTGCCAGATACTAACAAATGAGGGAATCAATCTGTTACCCACAACTAAAGCAAAGGGGAGGCTTGCGTAAATACCACAAACTATATAGATTGTTCGTGTAATTTAGGCAAACCTCAGGGGATGTCAATGTAATTTACCCTAAATTTATTTTGTTTACTAGCTTCATACTCGAGCGATACAGATGAGAAGTAAAAAAAGATGACACCCGTATCCGCATGGTGTCAGGGTGCGATTTACCCGTCCGCCCCCGGCCACCTGATTTGGACGGGTTTGATAAATGCCACCCAATCATCATACGTAAGATATTTTTTTTCTTTGTTTAACATAAATACGCAAGTTCTGGAAGCTTTAAATTTTAATCATATTTGTGTCCATTATTAAGTGAATCAAAATTTAGATTAATCATTGTTTCAAGGCAAATCTATCGAATAACATCTTAAGAATGTAAATAATCTATTTAAACATAATTTTTAAGTAGGCAATATAAAAGATAATGTAGCACAATGTACACAAGCTGTCTTATTAACATAGATATCATTATAATGAGGAAAATATTATTTACCTTGAAGCTCTTATTGATTAATTCACACAAAATGATGTGTCGCAATCACAGTCGTTCGTTTCACCCAGTCTCGACCAGTGAATCGCACTTAGCTTGGAGCAACATGCAAAGGGACGTTGTGATTGGATGCCACATCATTCCGTATAAATGAATCAATATGGATAGCATTTCTCTTATAATAAATGTCAATATATAAATTACTGTCAAATATAATATATATGTAGCAAATCTAAACGGATCCTTTGAGTGGATTAATAATTGAATCCGGATAGGGTCGGATCTTAGGGGAACCAGGCTCATTGAGCAAGGTCATATGATTGAAGAGACAGAGGTTATATTTCAACTCAAACTACTTTGAAAAGCATTAGAACTTTACTATTATTAGTCTTGATAAAATGAAGGGGGGCTTAGTGAACGGTCCCCTACAAGAGATCAGTTATAGCTAAAGGACATAGGACAAAAAAGTCCCTCCCTGTGATTCAAATTTTCATTTCAATGCCACTCAGTTTTAAACTAAACCAAATCCTAAACCCTAAGATCTATAAGCCACGGGATGAACCCTAGACCTAATCCAAACCGAACTTGTTGTCGCTCCGACAAGCAGCTGCAACTCACCCCATTGTTGCTTTTTGCCACTGCTGCTAGAGCCTCGCGTTGTTGAGGAGGAAGGAGGAGGCATCGAGGGGTGAGAGAAGGCAGAGGTCGAGGCCATTACGGGCATTGAGGATGATGGAGTGGAGGAGAGAGTCGGCACTTGCCCACAGCCGCCGCCTATGTTGCTCGTGTTGTCGCCGTCACCGCAATGGCAGCCCGAGAGAGATGAGAGAGTGGAGAGCAGGTGAGGATAATTTCGGATTTATGGAATAAATCTGGGACCTTAGCTTAAAAGGATCTTACGAGTGTCCTGTTCATCAAACCAATCAGTTGTCTGAGACCTAACATACATTACCCCTAAAATGAAACCGTCCCTTATTATTTAAAAATATTACATACAAAAGAGCTTTTAATAGATCTTTCATCAGGTCAATGACTTACATCAGAGGTGCTAATACAAGATGGAGAATCCCGCTGGTTTCAATATTGCCGAATCACTTGGCGAATGAAATGGAAAATCTAAACAATATCTTGACAAGCTTCTCTTTCACTGAAAGGCCCGATCAACTCAAGTGGAGGTTGACCGCTTCAGGTAATTTTACTAAGAATTCTTTTTACAATTGGCTCAATAGGGATTCTGCATGTTGCCCTGCATCTAGCTAGGCACCTTTGGATGTCGCAAACACCAATGAAGACAAGGATTTTTATGAGGCCGGCTATTAAAGACAAACTACTCACAAAAATTAATCTGAGGAAGGAATCACCCAGGAATACTTAATACATTGTGCTCATTCTACAATAGCCACAAAAAACCATCCAATCACCTGCTATTAAAATGCTCTTTCTCGCGGGACATCTGGAAGAATTTCGAGTTTTGATTTGGTGTAGCCTCGCACTCGATAAGGTTACTGGCACTCTGGAGTTCTAGGCGGAAGAAAAGAGTGCCTGCAGCCCTTAGGAGAATGTGGGATATCTTCAGCACTGCCATTTCCTGGTGCCTTTGGATTGAGTGGAATTCTAAGGTCTTCAACAATAAACATTGCCCAATTGAGGAGGTGTCAAGCAAGATAATTGATCAAGTGAAATTTTTGGATACAACGCTTCAAGAAACTTGAAGAGAGGAATTAAGTGCTAACTATCTGCGACTAGTGTCTTTGTATTTGTTTATTTGGTTGTTTTTAGTCCACTGTAATTATCTTTTTATTCTAATAAACGGGTAGGGGTCTATGCCAAACCGCCCCTCCACACAAGAGGGTTTTCTCAAAAAAAAAAAAAAGATATTTCATCATGTACCAAAGGACTCAAAATCAGTAGATACATCAACATTAGTACAACCAAAAATTCAAAATCCTTACAAAGAAGAGTCAATAATTCTGATGGATACAGCATGTCAACGCAACAGTGGTTCTTATATTTGTTGGATTTTCTACTCTATTATGGCATGCAAACGATGACTAGAAAAAGTATTTAGAGGTTACAAATATAATACAGAAAGTTGTAGAACAAAAATAGAGGGTTTAGCATGCAAAGTTTAGCACAACAAACAAGCAAGGTTTAGGTTATGTCCTAAGGCTGTCTACAGATATGGCAAAAAGGTGGGGAGGAGGAAGAAGAACAGTGGACTTAGTAGTAGTCAAGGCTTGTACTAGAAAATGCCCTGAAAGGTATTTCGTCGTCTCGGTAGGTGCTTCAAGGCCTCCGACGAATGCTCCCCAGGGTACAACGACTGGACTCCTCTTCAGCACCGAAGGGAACCCCTTTGGGACTCTCAGTGTACTCCAGACAGCAACCGAATCATGAACTAGAGAGAAAGAAACAGAGAGTGGAGAGCTCTTTGCTTTTTGGTGTGTCTTCTGGCTTCACAAGACCCTCTCTTATATAGAGGTCCTTAGTCATAACGTTCCCACACTCACAGCCCATCGCATGTAGCAATGATTCTCGCACTGATGAGCATTCACTGCTCTATCGGGTGTAACGGTTGCATGCGACAATGCAGAGGTCCACGTTCAACAAATATAGCTCAGCCTCGTGAAGAATGTAACGGAAGGAATAACTCTCCATTAAAAAAAATTAAAATGCAATGCAAAAGAAAGCCCACAGCCTGAAGCCCATTCATGTCCACACGAGCCGCGGCTCGAGCTAGCGCCCGGCTCAGCTCGGCGCGTGTGGTGGTCTATGGCTTAGCTCTTGGGAAACTACAAATCCCAATGAATGGATTTTTATTATAAATGCATTAAAAGATCTCCCCACATGCAATATGGGATTAACACAAAAACAGGATTTTTCATTCTTTTGTCAAAACCATTTTTTGTAACAATAATTTGGAAACCTCTTTTGATAGTCAAGGATTATATGTAGATAACAACTGTAGACAATCGATCAGTAGTAGCATTAGAACTTTGTTGATAAGCTTACGACCACCTTCTTCTGCAGTGCAAATTTCAACAAGGATTTGGGTGTTTTACTTTCAAGTTGAAGATTCGTATCCGCACCCACTCTTCCTCGTTGATTTTCGTCTAGTCGAGGATCTTGAAGGAAGAGAAAAATCTGACATGGCATCAAGAAAGGTTGAGACATTTTTTCGGTGGCTATCTGCTGGTGTATATGGTTGGAGAGGAATAACATGCTCTTCATGAACAAGTCCTTATTGTTGAGACCCATAGAGAAGGCTTGGAGCGTCGTTCTCTGTTCCCCTTTCCCTCCCTGAGCTAGGGTTTGGGATCTCCCTCGCTTGGCGGTGCACAGTGTAGGGGACTGGTTCATGGATCGAGGTCACGGAGAGGCTTCCCTCGCCGGAGCTATAAGAGGCGAGTCGGAGTAGATTTGAACTTTTGGATACTTTTTGAGTATGTGTTATGTAAATTTCTGGTTTTTTTTAGTTTCTCGGCTAAGGTCGGTGTGGTTGAGTTGGCGATGCTGGAGCCCTCTTTGCCGGTGTGAGGCGGTGTTTGATGGTGTTCCCCCTCTTTGTGATGTGGTGGAGTTATTGTAAGGCCGGTTGCTTGTCTTCCCGCCGGCGTGTGGTTGTCGTGCTTGCATAGGGTTGTGGCCGGCACCTCCTAGAGGTCTGATGATCTCCCCTTTTAACTACAAAAAAAAAAGTACTTATCGTCTAATGCAGTTGTTGATATGGTTAAATCTCTTATCCATCTTTGGGCAACGACCTAGTTCCTATAATAAAAACTACTTTCTTGATCTTTGTAATTAGCCTCTCTCTTCCTCCTTTCTCTTTTAAATATTTTTCTATCAATAAACCGGTAGGGGTCTAGGCCGACCCCCCCTCCTACATCTAAAGTACGGACTTGCTATAAGTCTCCACCTACAAGTTCCGTATTGTATTAGGTCCCTCCCGAAATCCCGCCGATCCCAAAAAAAAGGACAACAATATCCAGGAAAAGTTTATCAAATTTACATTTCCTGCCATCAAGTTAATTGAATGTTTTTTTGCTCAAAAAACAATTGAAACCACTCCAGACAATCAATTTAAAATCACAAAACAATCTGAATTTTTTTAATTTATTTTCATCAAAAAAAAAATTTCTCTCTCTCTCTAATAAGTGAATCACGCCCTGAAGGCAGTTGCGGCCGCCTTCGGCGGCTGTCCGAGTGCCGATGAGCTCAGGCATGCATCTATTAGTATCTATCTATTAGTATAATACTAAAATGGAGCTCTCTCTGCCGTGTTGTGACATGTGGATCACTTTTAATTTAAAGAGTCATAATCCTTCTCCCGTGTGTAAACACGGCTCTCTCATAAATCCTATTAAAAACCTGCTATAAAGATGATATACAATGGCACTAATGGTCATTTGATGTTAATTAAAAAAAATATTAGTACTATCTCTTTTTCTCTCTCTAACAAGTGAATTGCAATGACTTCAGATTACATACTTCTTCATACGGATGTGATGTCATCTGTTCTAATTGGTGTGCATCAAATTCATCTGGGCATTACCCGAGTTTCTTACTAGTTTATTAGCTTATAATAAGCTACAATTAATCTACAATTAATGCTTATTGCCATATCAAATTGTTACTCTTTGGTATTAGATTGTTGCCTTTTCAATTGTTACTCTTTCCCATAGGTAACCAGATTATTACATTTTATATGTAGGGTTAAAAACATCATTTAAAAAATTTGACCTTACCTATGCGCAGTAAAAGGAGTTGTGTTAAACAATGTCCAACCACGGGGACTTAATATTAACAATAAATGTTACCTGTCTTTAATGTTAAACAGGAGATTTTTTAAGGACCTAACACCAATTCACCCAAAAAAACCTTTGTTGATAAACTTAATCTAACAATTGCAATTGTGACCCATTTGACACCCTTTATTGTCTGATGTGGCTCTCCACAAATTCAATTTCAGATTCCTTGTCATGGTAACTGGCATATGTAAAAGGCTAGTTGTAAAATCTTCTAAATTTTCTATCCTTAAGGAGGAAAAAAATGAGTTCGAATCTTCTACGGTTCAAGCAACCTACGGTTGGTAGCGGTAGCCGACAGATGCACGCCACGTGGCACTAATGACATCGTAGTCGTCAGGCTGAGTATGATTCACTTATCGTGTATGCCTGCCATTAGGTCCCATTGTGGATCACACTTAGCCACAATGGCTGCGATACTGTTTGTGACATGTGGTGCGCATCGACCGGTTACTGTTTCCAGCCGTAGGTTGCTGGGACCATAGAAGTTTCGAACTCGAAAAAAATAAATATGTGGATGTCGTATGTATCCCAACTTCCTAGGCACAAAACACTGTGCAATGCACAGAAGAGTTGAAGTCAATACGAACTGTGAACAATGATAAGCCCACCCAATGTTTTGATATTTCCACTAATTAATTGACAGCTTGGATAACGTCTGTTCATGTCTCTAACCGATAGCTGAATTGGTAAGACATGCTATCCGTGGCCTTGGTCTAAGGGTTTGAACAAGTGCTAAAGCATACATTTCCTCTTGCTCTCCAGAGGTGGACTTCCCTCTTGTCTTAGTGGCGAGCCATCGAGCTCATAGGAGTTATTTGAAACCGGAGCATTATTTCTCTTGCTCTTGTGGCGAGTTTCGATCCTGGTGTCGGCACACTAACAGGTGATGCACTAACCTCTTGGTCCCTTCCAAAAAAGGGGAAAAAACATCGATTTATTTTTCAAATCTATCATTTAATTCTCAAAAGCAATTGAAGTAACATTAAAAAAATCATGGTTTTTTTTTTAAGAATAGAAAAAAGGAAAAATTAAGTATAGGTCATGTATATTATTATGATGAGGTGCAAGACAGCTATAATTAGTTTCAGCTAAGCTTAGGTCAACGGAATCAAAGTCAGTATTAAAGGTGATCATTTCCTGAGTTTTTTACGTAAGAGAACATTTTCCAACCTTTTTGGATGACATTTTTTTTAAATATCAAGAATACCCAAGAGATCCTCCTTTATTAATTAACAGTAGATGATACAGTGACACGTTTTTTTATGGAAATAGTGATACGGTTTGCTACATTGAATTTATTGTAGCTGCTACAATGAATTTATTGTAGTTGCTACAGATATTTCGTTGTGGTTGCAGCAGTGAAATCACTATAGCACTGAGTATCATTTTGTATATTTTGAGTATCATTTAAAATCATTGTAGCAACTACGATAATTACCATGGTTGCTTCAAAGATTTCGGTGTGACTGTTATAGTGATATTCATGTAGCATTGATCACTTTATATTTTTTGAGTACCATTTGAATAAATGTAGGGAATTGAGTATCATTTTATATATTTAAGTACCATAGTGATCATTGATCATTATAGGAAATTAAGTATCATTTTGAATATTTGAGTATCAATTAAAATCACTATAGGGATTTGAGTAACATTTTGTATAGTTGAGTATTTTTTTTAAAATGATATTCGGTGCTACAATGATTTTAGTTTAGCTGCCAAGGTGAAATCTCTATGGTAGCCACGACTAAATGATCACTTTAGTAGCTATACTTATTTCACTGTAACTGCCACAGTGAAATCACTATACCATTATCGATTTCAAAATAGTTTGCTTTAAATTGTAGGGATCGGGAGGGGTTCTATAGGCAATGTTAGTTTTCATAAATTTGGTAACTAACCCTGATCATATTAGTTCTGTAGTAACCAATTGAGCCGTTGCAATTAACATATTGAACCATGGATCTCAATTGAGAGGATAAAGTTGTCGGGACCGATCCTTATATAAATGAAACTATTAAAATAAACTGTATGCTATCGGCCCCAAAAAAAACATGGATAAAAAAATATTAAATGTTATTTTAATTCAAATAAATAAATAAAATGGATTTTTTTTTTTTGAGAAATCTCTTTCAAAGAACGAGGGGGGGGGGGGGGGGGGTTTCGGCCTAGACCACTACTAGTATAGTAATAAAAAAAGAATGTTCAAGGAGATAAGATAGGGGAGTGGAGAGATACAATCAAGAGATGAGTTGCAGAGCAAATTCTTTGATGTGTAGCCCAAAGATGGATGAGCGCTATGATTATGTCATTTTCAAGAATAATAAGCCCATGATTCATCAAATCTTTTCAATATACCCCTTAACCCATATATAGAAAAAACCCTCCCTCAAAAAAAAAAAACAACAAACTCAATGCTGATTCCAAGCATGGCCACTCCACCTCCGTCCCACCACCGCTCCTTCTCCGCCATCCTCCACACCCTCTCCCAAACACCCCACAGGCTTCGACGGAGAATGCTGGTGACGTGGACCCCGGAGCAGGAGCTGACCCAGGTGAGGCAGCGATCCGGAGCCGACATGAAGAGGAAGCTGGAGTGGTACGACCTCGTGGCCCTCGGCGTCGGGGGGATGCTCGGCGCCGGCGTCTTCGTCACGACCGGCCACGTCGCCCGCAACATCTCCGGGCCTGCCGTCTTCGTCTCCTACATCGTCGCCGGCGTGTCGGCCCTCCTCTCTTCTCTCTGCTACACCGAATTCTCCGTCGAGATCCCGATCGCCGGCGGTGCCTTCAGCTACCTCAGGGTCACGTTCGGTATGGTTACCAGTCCAACCTTGTCCGATTCTTTGCTCTGGATCGTGGGTTTCACTTATTTGTCGAAGTTTTATGATGGGTCAGGAGAGTTTGTGGGGTATTTCGGAGGAGCAAACATCTTGTTGGAGTACGTTCTGTCGAACGCCGCGGTGGCGAGAAGCTTCACCGAGTATCTGAGCTGCGCATTCGGTTCGGATGGGCCGAGTTCATGGAGGGTTGAAGTGGGTGGGTTGCCGAAGGGATACAACACCATCGATCCCCCTGCTGTTGTTCTTATTTTCCTCCTCACTGTGTGCCTTTGTCATAGGTAAATCTTTATTCAATATCTCTTCTTTATTTTTATTAAATAACATTTCTTGCTTTCTTTTGTTTGGTAATGCAGTGATGGGTTTTAACTCATAAATTTGTTTCTTCTTTTGGATTTGATGATCAGTCCATGATGTTGTGGTTCTTTATTCATCCTATTGTCTCTATGTTAAACTAACATCCATATTTTATGTTAACCAATCTCAAAATAGCATGTCAATCGGCTTCTCGCTGCCAAGTGAGGTGGAGGGTACCGAGTCTTTTTTGATTCATATCCGTGAGTTGGAAAGGTTGAAAGCTTCGGAGTCTTGAGACTTAGGGGTCTTTTGTTTTTTCTTATTAAGAGTTTCGGGCTGACTCCATGAAGACGGATTTTTCAAAAAAAATTGCTAGTTAGTTTAGTGATGGTTGCTTTTGTTGGGATTTCAGCACCAAGGAGACCTCCATGCTGAACCTAGTGATGACAACCTTCCATGTGATCTTCTTCGGGTTTGTCATCGCCGCAGGCTTCTGCAATGGGAGCCCGAGGAATCTGATAGAGCCCAAAGGCCTCGCGCCTTTCGGCGTGAGAGGGATACTTGATGGAGCAGCCATAGTGTACTTCAGCTACATCGGCTACGATTCGGTGTCCACGATGGCGGAGGAGATCAAGAACCCCGCGAGGAGCCTTCCCATCGGCATCGCCGGATCGGTGCTCGTCGTCTCGGTGCTCTACTGCCTGATGTCCTTGGCCTTGTGCTCCATGATTCCTTACAATGAGGTGGGTGATCATGAAATCCTATGAGAATTTCATTTCCCGGCCATTTTGGAGGTTCAATTCCCATGGCGGAAAGAGTTGATTGTGATTGCAGATATCGGACAGCGCATCGTTTTCGTCGGCTTTTCAGAAGAAGGTGGGGTGGAAGTGGGCGGGCAACGTCGTGGGCGCCGGGGCGAGCCTGGGCATCATTGCGTCGCTCCTGGTGGCCATGCTCGGCCAGGCCAGATACATGTGCGTCATCGCGAGGGCCCGGCTCGTGCCGCTGTGGTTAGCCAAGGTGCATCCTTCTACTGGGACCCCTATGAATGCAACCATCTTCTTAGGTAGGTCGTGACACTACAAAATATTGTTTCATTTCAGCTCTTTGATTTATAATTTATACTACAGAAATAAATACAATTCTCTGTATCAAATCCTATTTTTCTAACATCTTCATAGATTTTCGTAGTCTAGAGAAAAATCAAAGGGTTGCTACCTGATTGCATGAGCTTAAACTACATAACTGAGAAAGTAGGTATCCCTTACCTGCTAACAGTGCTTTTAGGATTCTTGGCATGTCCCTCTCTTGCCAAGTTACAATGGTCAGAAAATCGCGACCAATCTAATTAGAAGTTCGACCCTACTCCAGTAATAAAAAAGGTCGGTAGGAGGCTAGTAGCAGCTAGACTAATGTGATGCGGTATCGGCAATCAATATGCGCAAGGGCATTTTCCACATAAGAGGATATTACGCTCATCGTGGCTGTTGATTCCGCATCGCAAGCATCTAGTCGTAACTGGCTCTTACCTACCGTTTTCATTACTAGAAAAGGGTCAAGCACTTATTTTAGAGGGTTGATGTTAAGTTGATAGCTAGTCGAAAAAATCTTATCATTAATTATTGTGTATAGCTAGTCGACCCCATTTAATGCGATTAAGAGTCGGATGATGCCGACATGACATAGACATGAAGTACTGTTTTTGTGTTAATATGACATATGATGTTGTAGTGCTTACCCCTAAAAACCTCACTAACTAGCAATATTCCATAAGATTAGGGCTGGCAATTTTGGATCCAACACGGTAGACCCGACACAAAGTTAGCAGGTGGGTTAAATGGGTTCCGGTCGTAAACGGGACGACACGATAGACCTGTTTAATAAACAGGTTGGGATCCGGGTTTAGGGTCTAGACACGATAGACTCGGGTAGACCCGTTTAAAATTCAACGGGTCGGGTCCGATCGGATCTACCCGCAATCTGATACTATAATATGTAGTATCGGCGTGTCTATCGGATCAGGTCGGGTCGAGTCAATTGGGTCGGATCAGGTCAACTGAATAGATCCGAGTGATAAATGGGTCTAACGGGTCTTATCAGGTCTACCCGTTTATAAGCGGGTCGGGTCCGGATTTAGAATCTAGACATAATTGGCTAAATGGGTCGGGTCCGGATCTAGGGGTTTTGGTCACGACCCGAAACTAGACACGACACGAACCCGACTCAACACGACCCATTGCCACCCCTACATATGATATCGAAAAACTATGGCTAAAACCTATACTATATAAAATAAGCCAGGGTCCCTAACGTTGCACCCTTGCTGGACAGAAAATCCTTCTCTCTCAACCCTCTCTATATGCCATGTGGCAACCACGAGTAACAGAGGCGCACGCTGGTCTCTCTCTCTCTCTCTCTCTCTCTCTCTAAGGGGGGAGGGAAGGATTCCATCAGTGGCTCCAAGGGTGGTTCGTGCCACCTCACTGTGGATGACCGGGAATCTTTCTTTATGAAATAAAGGTTCTTACTTATATTGCAGCTTTACACAAGTTATATTAGCTCTGGATAAAGATCGAGTGGCTGAGAGTAGTGGTTTGGCTTGTGTTTTGTTTGAAAAAAAAAAAAATTATAAACATGGAAGGCAACCAATGATCGTTCATGGCTCCTCCTCCTCCTCGTCGATGGTGCAGGGTTCTGCACAGCATCAATTGCGCTCTTCACCGACCTCGACATCGTGCTCGAGATGATCTCGATCGGCACCCTGCTCGTGTTCTACATGGTGGCCAACGCGCTCATCTACCGGCGCTGCGTGAAGCTCGGCGCGAACCGCCCCCTCCCGACCCTCCTCTTCCTGCTGCTGCTCACCTCGACCTCCATCGGCTTCGCCCTATCATGGAAGCTCAGGAGACGGTATCTGTGGGGTCTGGCCTTGTTCGGCGGGGGCTCCATCGCCGTCACCGCCTACTTCCGGCGCAGGGTTCCCTGTGACCAGGGGCCTGAGGAGTGGGCGGTGCCGTTGATGCCGTGGCCGGCGGCGGCGTCCATCTTCCTCAACGTGTTCCTCATGACGAACCTCAAGGAGAGGTCGTTCCTCAGGTTCGGGGTGTGGTGCTGTGTGATCACACTGTTCTATGTGTTGTATGGGGTCCACTCGACGTACGGTGCAGAAGAGAGGGAGAAGGATACGGAGCTAGAGATGGAGATGGAGCTGGTTGGTGCAAGCTCCGACCCGTCTTTCCATCAAAGCAAAATGGAGGTACAGGAGCTGTAGGTGCCTCCAATGCATGGGTCCAACAGGAAAAGGCAAGCCCGAAAGGGTCAAACACATGGAAAGACCAAAAACTCTCTCTCTCTCTCTCTCTCTCTCTCTAACCCATAAAGTATGTTTTAAGGAAAAAAAAAACAAGAGAGAGAAACCAAAGGAGAGGTCTAACTTCTCTCTCTAACCCATAAGCTATCTTTTAAGCAAAAGCCAGCCTCTTTGAAGAGTCAAACAAGAGAGTAAGACCAATCCTCTCTCTATCTCTCTCTCTCTACATATCTACTGATCTGTCGAATTTAAAATATAGTATATATATTGATCTCTCAAATTTGGCATCTCCTCGAAGTCTGAGCCATAACACCCCTTGGTAGCTAGCAAAAGCACTGAGAGAGGGTTAGGGTTTCAGAAGGTATATTGATTATAGTAATGCCTCTTGGTGGATCTTGTTGTAATCGGTTATGGTTTGACTCACTTTTGTATCTGTCAGCAAATATTTTGTAGGGCTTTTTTAAAAAAATATTATTAAAAAATTAAATATTTAGTTAAATAGCTGTTAACCAAAAGTATTTGTCATTCTGCTATTATTCTACCATTCTGACCATTGTACCATTCTGAGCCAAGATAAGGTCGGTATCCGGGTTAGCGGGTTTAAACCGGGTATTCTAGATATCGGGTTTAACCGGAGCCCCCGCCGAACATTGCCTTGAGGTGGGTTGAATAACGCCCTGCTTCTTCTTTATTGAGTAGATTCGCCGGTGTGTACGCTACAACCAAGGCAATGTGCTTATTTTTAAGAGCTTTCATGGTCAGTACATCACCGATTAGTGCTTAAAGCACAAGAAAAAACATGGTTCGAACCATACCTTGGTCTGCAATATTGCCACATAGAAGCGCAAATAAATTTACCACAAAGACGAAAGATAAACCTGCCTCAAAGATAGAAGAGACGCTGACGTTGTTCGATTCCATAAGCTGCCTAGCAAGGGCACGTGGTTTTGCTACTGCCATAACCATTTCAGCCTCTCTCCTTCGTCATGAGTCATTTCTTTTTTAGTTTTTTGGATAAGCTAGATGGGTCATTACATTATGACCTTAAGGTCCTTCCACATGAGGCCCAGCTAAAACAGTAGGAAATTGCGAGTCACAAAAATCTTCACGACCATATAACCGAGCCTATCGCGCTAGCCAGTTCGCTACGCAACCAAACCACCCACTGGACCGTGACTTGTGAAAGACGTTTCCAATCCTGCATGCACTCCACCAGGATCTGGCAAATACCACCCGTACACCCCCTGCCAAGCACCAACACATCCCTAGCTTGGGATGCGTCCGTCAGCACCCTAATTCGAGCATACAACCGCCGAACAATCTCCGCAAAGACACCCTTTAACACCCACAATTCAGCATGTAGATGAGTCATTTTTATTAAGAGCTATTTCTATTGTCAGCACCCAATTTCTCGGCTCTCTGTTGTATATGTCTATATCATCTTAATATTATTTTTCCTCATTTTATCCTCAACTAGTGCAATTTTCTCGGCTCTCTGTTGTATATGTCTATATCATCCCCGTTAACATTCTTTTGTGTAGTAAATCAAGTTACCAAAATTATCCATATTTTTGTGCCTCATGGCTATCAATTTTAAATAAGACTGCATTGTCATGACTAATTCAATAAAATCTCCAATTAAATTCTATTATTTTTTGAAATAAAAAATTTTGAAGGACCTTATTGGTCAATACATCACATATTAATGCATCGGGCACCAAATAGATAAGGGTTCGAAATTCGTTCGAAGAAATTCCCATTTAGATTGCCCCACGGGAAAGTAAATGATAGACTTAGCTCTAACCATTAGTGATGCCCAATTATGATTGGAAATTAATCTCTTACCACATTTGCTTCTCACATAAGACTCACCAGTAGAAATAAGGAAGAAAAAAGAAAGTAGAGTTACACAAGTTGACACAGATCAATGATGTAGAAAGAAAGGAAAAAATAAAAAGAAAGTAGAGTTACACAAGTTGACATTGATCAATGATGAAGGTAAAAGTTGAACTTCATTAGCCCTCCAGCATCGCCGGTCACTGCGAGATCACAACACAGCAGCTTTTAGGGCGAATTCACACGAAAGACCAAGCATGTGATCCGATGGCTCGACATCGAAAGATCGTAACTTCAAAACTGAATGGAGGAAACAGTACAAGAAGCACAAGAAGCAAGAGTTTTGTGTGACAGAATTTTTGCTAGCAATTTTACTCAAAAAAAAAAAACCCAATGCAACTATCAAGAAGCAGAAAACAGAAGTTTAAAGTGAGGTGTTGAGGTTGGTGGGTGGGGGTAATAAGAATGTTGTTTAATTTCGGCTCTTTGGATTATAATTTGAGCCACAGAGTTAAATGAAATTATGTCAAACCTTGCCTTCTACCCTCTTCGTCTTGCCTCTTTCCTAGCCTAGGGGAACCTGGAGTGTTGCTCTCGCTGGTTCCATGCGTTTAAACAAAGAACCAACAAGGTATATCTCCCCATCTACCGATTTTCCTTTTAGGTTCTCTGGTCGGGTTTTCAGTACCAATCTTAGAGGGTTGATGTCAGGTTGACAGCTTATCAGAAAACTCCTGTCCATCTTCTCTATAATCGACCCCATCTTAATGAGAGAGTTGGATCATGATAAGGGGTTGCTTGAATGGAACTCCTTATTGAGGTCACCTCCAATCTTCATTGAACTTGACAAGACAGTCTATATAACTTCTCCATCACTAATATCCTCAATAAGAGCACTACCCCTTATTTACTCATGCAACTCGATTCCAAGGCTATTCTTCTGCGCTGTGCAAACATGCACACACCCATATCACATAACATCTGGGTCCTTAAATCTTACACAAGTGTCATTCAATATGATGTCTCCTTAAGCCTTAGTAATAATATATAGAGATAGAACAATGGTAATTATTAATTATTTAATATACTGGTAGAGGTCAAGGCCGAACCCCCCTCCCTTCCCCTCATTCACTGAGAGGGATTTTCAAAACAAAATAGATAGAACAATGATCAAAGACCATAACTTCATCCAACCAATCTCATATCACTAATGCTACTTCACCAAAATCAATATATTCAAAATTTCTCAAATATTTCATTATCAGTTGTCTCTGGATGGCTCTACTTATTTGGTATTGCACATGTGAATAAAACCAGAAGAAAATAGAGAAATAAGGAGAGAAGAACATAATGTTTATCTAAAACCAAGTCCTCAAAAGAGCATTACAAACATAATGATGAAGACAATCATAAGAGAATCACAAAAGAGCAGGTCACAGACTCTAGCATAAGGGGCCTATGCTTCTCCAAGCTAAAATGCACTCTAATAGAATAAAATGGAGGTCAACTGTTGCCCCAAATCAACGGTTTAGATTTGCTCTTGAAGACTGTAGGTAGCTTTCTTGTGTCAAAGGTCCAAAGCCTCGTCCAAGAGCACAAGCATATCAATCTATCTATTAGGAAGCCTAGTATGTCCCACGGCTCGCTTTCGCTCAAATTCTCCCCATCTCTCTCAAATCATTAATGAATTGTTTCACTAATGAACTGATAGGACCTCATGAACCTTCTCCGGTCCAAAGCACAGCTTGAGCTTCAATGCAAGAACTGGTTGGTTCAAATATTTTGGCAGTAATCCTTTTCTCAGGAACAATCTCCCGAGGATAGGGATAGCTTATCAACATCTTAATCCTTGCATCACAGACCTGGTGCTTAGCCAAATGCAAAAGTGTGATCTACTGCCAAACATACAAACAAGGAACAATCCTCGCAGTCATATTGGTTCCATCAAAACTCTACATAGAATTTTCTAGTTATGATACACATCTTAATGTTTATTATACATAATATATATAGATTAGCAAGATAGCGTCATACGAAATCTTGTTAAATAGATCTAAATAATAAATAGAAATAAATTATCTACCATTAATGCTAAAAAGAGGGCGAGCCTCATAGTTTATAATAGTGAGTGTGGTGTCGATCTAAAGTTGGATTCACTATGCTTAAGAACATGCGTGCAGTATCACTCCCAAGACTAATAACACATTTATATCAAGGGAGTACACAAGATGAATCCTGCGGACCTCACTGTCTCTAACATGCACGACATCGAATGAACACCATCCAAGAAAAAGTAGTTGTGGGCTGAGTAGATATGGGAGTTTAAGTCATCTCCAACACTAATATTGAAACCCTCCCAAAACGGAAGTAAGAACATCTATCTGTGTATGCAATGTTGTCAAAGCGCAGTGAGGCGCACGCCTCAGGCATGCCTCAAGGCGATTCAGGTATAAACGCCTCGGGCGACTCCTGGTGAGGTGAGCACAGCAAGGCGTTGACCTGGGCGCGCCTTCAACGCCTTGGGCTCAGCACAAGGCAGAAGCAGGCGCACGTCTTGCTGTGACTCTAGTTTCTTACTGAGTTGTTTTGATTTTTTCCGGGTTTTTGGGATTTTTTTATATTTTTTTCGTCTTGAATAAAACCAAGGGGGTGTTCTAGGTCGTGGGTCTCTCTTGGGGGTTCCAGCACTCGTTTGAGGTGACTCTCTCTCTCTCTCTCTCTCTCTCTCTCTCTCTCTCTCTCTCTCTCTCTCTCTCTCTGTGTGTGTGTGTGTGTAAGATCCACCTACAGCCCCCCTCCCCCTGCGTTCTCTCTGCGTGGTGAAGGAAGGGCCCTCCTCCTCTCTCTCTCTCTCTCTCTCTCTCTCTCTCTCTCTCTCTCTCTCTCTCTCTATATATATATATATATATATATATATATATATATATATATATATATATATATATATATATATATATATATATAGGGGCATGCTATAATGCGGCATGCGGTATGTGCAGCACTGTACCACAACCGTCTGATGCAAGTGCTACGTGCATCGCATGCACCGTTGCGTGCATCAGACGGTTGCAGTACAGTGCCATACGTACCGCATGTCGTATCATAGCATGCCCCTATATATATATATATATATATATATATATATATATATATATATATATATATATATATATATATATATATATATAAGGGCAGGGAGCCTGCACCTGAGATGTAGCATTGTTGCTGCACCTCTTGCTTGTTTACCCTCCCTAGAAGTTTTAGAATTCGATGATTTTTGGTGGGTGTATTTTCTAGGGTAAGGTGGTCATTCTTACCAAAAATCAGCAAATTCTAGAACTTCTAGAGTCATCAAATGAGCTCGGAAAAATTAACAGTTACAGTGAACGGTCAAAAATGTTTCGAACATTTGATGACCCTAGAAGTTTTAGAATTTACTAATTTTTGTGAGGACGATCACCTTACCCTAGAGAACACATCAACCAAAAATCACCAAATTCTAAAACTTCTAGGATAGCAAACAATGCCTGAGGTGCAGGGGCGTAGGGCCGGAGGCGGGCGCCGGATACAGGCGTTGTGGGCGCAGGGGCCGGGGGCGTAGGGCCGGGGGCGCAGGACCGGGGGCGCAGGGCCGGCGGCCGGGCCGGAGGTAGACGCCGGAGGGGAGTGCGGTCGGAGGGGGACGGGGTCGCGCCGGAGGGCTCGGTGGTTCGGGCTGGGCAAAGAGAGAGAGAGAGAGGGAGGGAGGGAGAGGGTCGGTGTTAACAGCTGTGTGTTGTTTTTTCTTTTTTTTTAAGGAACGGTCCGATCATTGGGATCGGACGGCTGTCGGTGACAGCTCAAATGAGCATTTAGGCTGGCAGCTCACCTCCCGTTTTCTCTCTCTCTCTCTCTCTCTCTCTCTCTCTCTCTCTCTCTCTCTCTCTCTCTCTATATATATATATATATATATATATATATATATATATATATATATGCACCTAAGATGTGCGCCTCAGGCACGCCTCATCACCTTGACAACACTATGTGAATGAGTATAGATATGCGTTAAACCAACTGACCCCTCCTTTGGTATGTTTGACGTCCTCCGCTCCTATGGTCCTAGTCCGAGGTGGTTCAAGTATGATATTGTTCCTCAGTATATGTGATGAAATGCAAACTCAATGGAATGCAAACACTGTTTTTCCATCACTATTTGAGGTGATGTAATGAGGTCAGCACTGCTAGCTAGAGCAGCACAGAGATATTTGTAGAGTTTAACTCGACCATCTCCTCATCCAACTCAACTGAATCCTTGAACATCAAGGTTCTAAAAAACGTTAGGCGCTAGTCGGGCGATGGGGGGTCGCCTAGCGCCTAGGCGTTTTGCCATTTTTTTAATTATTATTTTGATATTATATAATATATATATATATATATATTTAAAAATTAATATAAGTTCAAGATTACCCCAAACCATTATTTTAAAGAACAAGTATATAACCATAATTCAAGATTGAGTGATTAACAAGAACAAAAGCAAATATGGTCCGCCTGGCCTGCCTATCCTGCATGGCCAGTCTCAGCCCGCCTGGCCAGCCTGAGCCCGCCTAGGCGGCCGCCTTGCCCCTCCTAGCTCCGCCTGTAAGCTTGGCCGCTTTTCTGGAGCGCCTAGAGCCTAGGCGAGGCGGTGGGAGGCCGCCTAGCGCCTAGGCGCCACCTAGGCGGCCGACTGGGCCGCTTTTTAGAACAGTGTTGAACATGCATGATAACCTAGATCCTTCATTTTGTGAGGAGTACTTATACTCGAAGTGTTGAACCTTCCCACATCGGATAAGGTACTCCAATATGATCATTCATTTTAGTTCAAATTTGCAATAACTTTAGAGATCGCCCTACACAATTTCCAATGGTATCGAATTCGCATATCCGGTTTGTATGATTTGATTACCAAATCCCATACTCTCATATACGATCAAATTTATATATATATATATATATATATATATATATATATATATATATATATATATATATATATATGGGTCAGGATCCTGTGCCTTAAATTTTTGCCTTCGATTTTGATTTGATGCCCTAGAGGATTTAGAATGTGCTGATTTTTTGTGGATGTAATCATTCCACCTTAGATAGAACATCCACAAAAAATCAGCACATTCTAAATCCTCTAGGGCATCAAATAACCTTGAAGTCAAAAAATAAAGGCAAAAATTTAAGACACATGATCCTGACCCTATATATATATATATATATATATATATATATATATATATATATATATATATATATATATATATATAGAAAAATGGGTTCCTATGACATGTCATAGGAAGTACCTTATGACATATTATGAATTAGTAACCCTAGAATATTTAGAATGTTCTGATTTTTTAAGAGGATGATCAACCTATCTTAGATAAGACACCCACAAAAAATCGGCACATTCTAAAACTTCTAGGGGCATCAAATATGCTTTTCAATTTAATGGTTAAAATGAATGGTCGATAAAGTTTCTAGCATTTGATGCCCCAACAAGTTTTAGAATGTTTTGACTTTTTGTGAACATTCTAAGGTAAGGTGATCATCCTCAAAAATATTAAGCACATTCTAAATATTCTAGCATTGCTAATTCACCCTATGTCATAGGGTACTCCCTACGACACTATCATAGAAACCCAACCCTCATATATATATATATATATATATATATATATATATATATATATATATATATATATATATATACTGCGGCATGCGGTAAGTGCGGCACCGCACCATAGCCGTCTGATGCACGCGCTGCGTGCATCGCATGCACGCAGCGGTGCATCAGACGGTAGCGGTGCGGTGCCGCACTTACCGCATGCCGCACTATTGCATTTCTCTCTCTCTCTCTCTCTCTCTCTCTCTCTCTATATATATATATATATATATATATATATATATATATATATATATATATATATATATAAAATCAAAATTGGCATATGTGAGTTGTGCAAGAGCACATGCTTTCAAGTGGGCTTAGGCTGACCAGGTGGCTTAGATGACACCTCAACCCTACTATATAAGTAGGCAGATGCATAAAGGGCTTTATGCGCCTTATGGTATAACCTGTGTGTGCTAGACAGGTGTTTAAATGCCTAGTTGTTCGTTTATCACAATGTTGCTAGGTGTTAACCGCTTAAAGCATCTTAAGCCCATCCGTTACACACCTGATAATTTTGAAAGGTTTAGGCACCGCCAAAGTCACTTATGCCCCGGCTTGATCGGCCTTAAAATCCATCCAAACATCAATCGATAGTCACAAATTCATAGTAATAATTAAACCGCAAGTGATGTAAATCAATGTATTCACAATTTCTATATGATATCAGGAATTTGACAAGGCAATTGATGCTTGGGGGGGTGAGGAGGTTGTGGCCCTTGTGGGTTTGATTCCTCCACCCTCAATTTACCTAGGAGGCCCTAGTGGGTCCATTGACACCTGCTGATCTATAAAATAAACAACCCCAGCACGTTTCCTACCTTTCGTTCAGCTTCGATAGTCACAAATTCTCAATAGTAATTAAATCACAACTCACAAGTGATGTAAATAGTAGTATTCACAGTTTATATATGATATGATATTGTAGCCTTGTAGGGGACCCATAAGACATACTACTTAATAGTCGAATCTCCTAACATGTTTCTTAGCTTTCTTGGGTGTTCACCTCCCTCTAGATATTGCTCTCTGATGTCCAGCCACCCTGCACACGCCACAACTTCCATTACTGGTTCCATGACACTTAGAGAACACAATTATGATGATCATTGCTAAGTTCTGTTATTTATGTAGGTTTTGGAGCGTTATAACATTATGTACAAATGCATTCAATAATAGTATTTTTCTTTTAAGTCGTAGTAGATTGGCACACTTAACTTTTATCAAATAAAACTTAGGTGCATTGCTCATATGCATTTTGGTTTTTATATTTTTAATACTAAATGTGACTACTTGTTATAGGAGTGAATTGAAGCTCATAATCGTTATACTTGTGTATGTCATACCTTAATCGTTTATACATGTAGGTCAATTTTGATATAATAATTGAGTTGGCATATGTATATATGTCTACTGCCTGATTTGCCTACTTCAATACCTAAACCGCCTAAACCCACCTGATTTGCCTAAAGGAGAAATCGTTACAACAATGATGGGAAACCAGGTCAGAGCTACCATATAATGGATCAACCGATATGTCCTCGTTTTTTAAATCTTATCTTACAAGTTATTAAAGGAAAGGGGAAGAGTATATTTTCGAAATTTAAATATTACCCCATACCTAGAAATAATGAAACACAAACTTGGGGAATTCATTAATTTCGATTACTTTTTTCACCAAGAATTTGAACTTTGGTTAATTTATTTTAAATTATTTCTAGATTAGATACTTTATGCTCCACTGAGTTTATCATAATATACTTTTTTTTAATATTATTCTCATTGAAATCCCAAAATCAAATATCAATCACGGTATCAGTCGGCCTCGAACCGGTATGTATCGGTTTGTAAGGACCAATACCAGTTAAGCTTTTTTAAGGGAAGAGTAAAAAAAACTAACTTATACCTATCAGTATCGATCGTACTGGCCGGTACGAGCTTCAACCAACCGATACAAACCGAAACCGACCAGTACTAGCCAAGTATCAAGATAGGGGACCGGTATGGTCTCGGTCCATCCAAAATCGTTCCAATATCGGATACTTTTTGAATCCTGCCTAAATATTGGTTTACACAAAATATTATATAATGTTTTGCTATTTTAGGGTTTCTTTTATCAATTTCATAATTATGTTAACATACTGATGCAAGAGACTATAAGGCATTGGAAGGTTTAGGTTTTATGAGAATTTAGATTGATTTCTAATGTCGGAAACAAAGATTAGAGTGAGTATGATCCGATTGTATATCACAAAGATTGGTGAAAGGTTAATTAAAATAGATTGGATGATAATAAGTACTAGTGGGGATTTTAGTCTAGAAAGGGTTTTGCGTCCAGATAAGGAAGTATGGAGGAAGTGTGATGAACAATGGCTTACCGCTTACCTTTCTGAAAAGGTTATAACGTTTCTAGATCTTGGAGCGCTGAATTGAGCTTTCAATGGAATCAATGCTTGAAAAAAAAGGATCTTTGATCTAAGAACTAGATGCAAACAAAAATTAAGCTAATTTTCTATAAATATAGAGTAAACAATAATTAAATGAAAAAGGGATAAGTGCAGAAGCGTCTCACATATAGTGGCATCAAGACGTCTCGATGTTTCCATGACATTGCATGACCAAGGCATCTCATGAAGGCAATCGCAACAAACTTATCAATATGAGAGAAAAAGGATGGGAATCATATGCCTTGTTTATAGATGAAAAAAATGTCTCTAATTCTCATTAGTAATCCATGATCCTCCATAGAAATATCTCCTAACAAGGTTGGAATCACGATATGTGGAAGGCTCACACTTATCCCTCCACGTATAGAATGTACCACTCTTTATTGGACAAACACTGGTAGAGTAAGCCAGCTACACCATATTTCATGAAATTTATGGAGTACCAACTACCCAATTTGATATCATGGGACTGACACTGAACTTTGGCATTATCCTATCACCTTCAGCTTGAGGGCCTTATTTTTTACTTTTGACACTTTTTTTTAACTAATTAAATTCAAGAAGAGAAACTAATGAAACAACGACCTGAAATAGAATAGTGAAAATAAAAGCACAACGCCACTAGTTTCCTGATTAATACCAAGGTGATATAAGGGAGAGAACATCTCAAAACTCCTAATCTATCAACCTAAATTTGCTCCCACAAGACTTTGACTAGCATCCAACAATCAGTTGAGTTTCCTATGCAGAGTCCGTAAATACCAATAACTTTCTATGCCCATCTTACATAGCCTCCACACATTTAAATCAATACTCAAATTATTAACGATGACACCGACCCAAAATTGTAACCAAAATGCAAAGGTATAGAAAACTGAACATCTCCTAGTCTAAACCAATATTGTTCCATTAAAGAGTAAGGATGAAGGGTTCTCAACTCTTCTGAAAGAAATGTCAAAGCTCTAGCATAACTGCAAGATTTTTATACTATTGTTCAACAAATATTAACTATCCAAAAAGAAACGTTAACCCCTTTAGACAAGTTACTCTGAACTTAGCAGTATTCATTCCTTTTTCTTGCTTCCTAAATTAAACCTATAATACCCAAATCTTATTTCTGTGAGTACATGCACTCAATACTTCATGTATTAGGTAAGCTACGATCCTTAATTCATATTGTAGCTTAGGTTTAGGTCAACTTTAGGCTTCAAATCGATCCAATATTGGGTTCGGTTCAATCACTAGCTGATGTGTTTGAGTTTTATTGAGTCTTATTACTGATGTTTAGGAATTTTACGACCATATATGTGGTCTAAGCTTATGGTTGGAAACTATTGTTTATAAGTAGAATGGAAAGTAGAGATGGAGCCTTAATAACAGGCGAAGACACAAAAGGGATGGGACAATCAATAATCCAATCAGGCAATCACAAAAGAGAAAGAGAAATAATCATCAAAAGGGCTAAAATTATGGAATAACAACCAATATTCTTTCCTAGAAGTCAATGATAGCCGTGTGAAAAACTGAAGTACAATCTGACAACGCTGTTCTATTTATTTCATTCAGTCCTCAAGTTTCATAAATCAATTAAAACTGAAAAAAATAGGTATCCACCCTCCAGAATTCTCTCTTTTATGTTTCACCAAAATAAAATTGGTTTAGCTCCTATACTTCTTATATTTAGTCAGATTTGTGTGTGTGTGGGTGGGGGGGGGTCAAAAGTCTTGCTTTATTGGCTCAAATAAGAAGTATAGGAGCTAACCCCACAGATGCTCCTATAGATGTAAAATGCTATCAATGTGTGATAGAAAGTCACTGAAGACAAAAGAAAATATTAAGAACTTGTAGAAAAACCTATTCACCTAATACTTATTCATCTAAATAACTCATATCCAATATCACCATTGCCATTTTGCCAGTATTTTCATGCAAAAACATAGAAATCATCATTAGGCTGTGTCAGCCACCCTACAAAAGCTCCTAGCAAGTTACGGATAAAACAGATTCATTTGATAATGCAAGCTAATAGGATGCATAGGGGTGGTTCCCTAATATATAGATCTACAATGGAATATCGTGCGTATGTCAGAGGGAAAACTGTCAGATGGAAAAGCAACAAACAAGATGATGGCTAAATCAAAATTTATAGCTACACACACATAGGGCAATGGCTCATACAGATTGTAAGTTGATATGGAGGATAATATTCCTGCTCAAATAGATATATATCATATATTGCAAGGAAACCATTGCAAATTTTTTAAGATACCCAAGGCAGTTTCTATTACAGGTGATTCAACATTTTCATGAATGAATGGAACACAAAAAATCGATTGCAATTTTGTCACAGAGGCTGTTTTAAGTAAGAATTGACTCTTATACGAAGTTGGAAGGTTACTTGGGCAAAATAAGTTCCAAATTGTGTTCCAAGGAAACATTTACGCTGAGGGTGTTGAATAACTTAACTGCGAATCAGTCATATAGCCGATTTGATCAGTATTAGGGGGTTATCTAAGTACATGATGAAGTGTGTTTCGGAGGTGGACCAAACATTCATTGCATCTTAATGCCAACTACACAAGGAGGCAGTTTGGTCATTTTATGACCTTTTAATGGTTGCCCAGATAACTCAAATATGAAAAAAGGTTGTTCGTATTGCACTCAATTGTCAGATAACTCGTTGTCCTAACAAATAAGAAAAGAAAAGTGACCATGTGGTAACATTAGACAAATGTGATCCCTCTAGCTTGCTTTCCACTACTACCACCTCCCCTTCTTTCACTTCTCCCCCTTTATTCTGCAATGTTGCCAAGGCAGCTAGCTAGGTGATGCCTAAGTGACTAGGCATGCCCATAGTTACCAAGTCAGAAAACGGGAAAAAAAAAGGGCAAGGGAAAAAATCGAAAAAATACGATGAAAACGGAAAAAACGGGAAAAAAACATGAAAACATCGGAAAAACAAAAAAAAAATCTTAAAAATTATACCAAGTATGTATATATGTCATTTTCCAACATTAAGTAATCAAAAGTTCAAAACATATAGCATATGCGTTTATTACGCACGAACAAAATAAAACCCAAACTCAATTTAAACCCGGACCAAACCCGACGTGTTTTATACGCGTTTTATACGCGTTTTTTCCGTTTTAAACGCGTATAAAACATGTATTGACGTTTTTTTTTCAAAAAAATGAGTTTTTTTTCCTATTTGCTACGACTTCGGATCGATACGCGTTTTTTTCAAAAAAACACCCGATTTGGTACTATGGGCATGCCTAGCCTAGGCGACACCTAGGCAACAAAAACTTTGTTTAATACATATAATGAGAAAGTTAAAAAATCTTAAGAATCATACATAGATTAGATAGAAATAGATGGAAATGGAGGGAGGGACAAAAATGCGGGAATAAAAAAAAATAAAAAGAGGGGGGGGGGGGGATCATTCAAACAAAGGAAGAAAAAAAAAAAACATGATGTCATCGAAGCTCGCTGATAGTTTCAAAGGACGTCATTAGTCATCGGTGGTCGCTAGTGGTCGTCCCTACCACCTTTTTCCTCACCTTCTTTTGTCTTTATGTTTGAGAAAGTACTATGCATGGCTCGATTTCAGGAGGAAAGCAATGGAGAGGGGCGAGGTTATAAGCACCACCCGCCAAGGTCATTGGCTTATCGATTTTAACAGAAGTTGCCTAGGTGACACCTTGACAACATTGCTCTCTATTTATTTTCCTCTTGATCTAAAAACAAACATACCTAAGCCTTAATGAATCTTATGCTTGGCTGATTTCAAATCAATCTTCAAATGATTTAAATTTGTTATTAGACCCTTTTAAGGGTCAATAGATTGACCAGAGATCCCTCTAAACAAACAGACTTAAGCCTTAAAGAATCTTATGCTTGGCTGATTCCAAATCAATCTTCAAATGATTTAAATTTGTTATTAGTCCCTTTTAAGGGACAATAAATTGACCAGAGATCCCTCCATTTGCTAGTGATCTCATACCCGAATATCTTATTAGCGGCGTAACTATCTCTGCATCAACAAGTAAGTTCTATTGCAAGTAAAGAGAAATGGATTATGCTTCCATATTTTCGTAAATTTGAGAAAATATAAATTGTAACTGCATGAGCTTTTAACCAATTTACCAATCAAGACTGATGGAAAGAAGGAATCTTCAAGTGACTAATTCGTCATCGCAAAATTTACAATAACAACAAAAAATACAAAAAGAGAAGGATGTGCCCTATAAAATAAATGTAAGGTGCACGAAATCGAGATATGTTTGTAAAGTGTTGAGGGATTGTCACATGACAATGGATCCAAGGAGAAAGAGTATGTAGACCTACAATATAACAAGCAATGTTTTTTTGGAGGTAAGCAGGTAATGTTATGTGTATCAATATTTCATCATAAACAGTACATAGGAATGTAGAACATTACGATCGAAACAATTCAGATTTTAGTCTGAGTACATATGCATGTAGAACATTACGATCAAAACAATTCAGATTTGAGTCTGGTCGAACCAAATAAACCCCCAAAAACTAAATTTCATTCATTTCATGTCCAATTTGACAGTTTCAAATTTGTTTGTCCATTTTGGGTCGGTTTCCAAGTTGATTCAGCCAAAACGGCCCTAAATTGCTGAAATAGACGTGAAATAGAATTGTGTCAGTTTTTCTCATTGTTTTATGTTTTATATCATTAGATACAACCCTTCTATCCATAAATTTATATTATTTAATGTGACTGGTCATGTTTGTCCCATTTTCCAAAATCCGCAATAGATTGCTCCCCGAAAATGTCCGTTAATTGCTCCAATTGTTACGAGAATTTGTCTTTTGTTTTGATTGGCATGTGACTCGTATTTTCCTTCCCAATTTTATTGTTATTCATAACCATATGCATGCAAGTAGTATGGACTATCCATATGACTATCGTTTTTTGTCTGAATAGACTGTGGCTATCTGTTGTCATAACTTAAGATAGTTGTGTTGTTTTAGAGAAATGTCAATGTAGTTAAACGATTCAATTTTCTAAAGAGCAACTTAGTCATACCCATTATACAGACTAGATTCAAATGTGTAGTTATCAGTTACTCCCTCCATATAGCACAAGCTGATTTTTTTTAAAATAAAAATAATACTTTATTTTTTTTCAATTTTATTTTTCTTATTGTCATAAATTCAAGTATTACTTTTTATTATTTAAATTTTTGACCACATCAATTAAAATGTTTCATTTCGGATCCACTTCAAATCCGAACCCAAACTCAAAAGCTCAAATTCTTGAAAAACTATCACCGGTCAACATAATTAGAATTAAAGAGCTCGACTGGAACAATTTGTAACTAATTTCTCTCCAAACTAGAAATATCTACAACAATATACCAGAACACACATGAAACGCATCCCTTATCAAGTCTGTCAACATACATCAAATATCTGAGCCAGAAATCCCAGACCAACTTACCGTTGGTTTTTTTTTTTTACTTCATAGCAAGGGGAGGTCACAATCGGACCTCCTGGAGACTCCACACACCGGCGCAAACCAGAGAAACCGCCACTCCAGCGAGGAAACACCACAACTCTGCAGTCAACACCACAATCGGCAACTATACATCACTGCATACCGGCCGGAAACCCCGAAGTGGGGGGGAGGGGACGCCACAGCTAGCGAAAAACAGAGCACCGCACGCCGGCGGAAAACCCATAACACCACCACACTCCGGCGGGAAAAAAGTATCGTTGGTTAATAGTCAATAGCATAACCATAGCTATCAAGCCATGTCTCATCCACTTGGGAGTCGGCTTTATGAATCCTTCTTCGTTCTAGTACCGACGACAAGTAGGTCTAAAGCTAGGACATTAGTGATAATTCCTTTTCAGGAGTCTAGGAGAGCTCGTTTCCTTGGAGATTAACTACTGTGAAGTTCACTTTTTCAAGTAGCCTTACATGAAGAATATTTTGCTACATGCAGCACATTGAAGAGAATTACAAAATCCAAAAAAACATTATATAGGAATCACCGAGTAGAAATTAAGAGGCTTCTCAGATAAGTTTCCAAATCCAGAAGAGGGAGCACATACATAATGCAAACTGAGATAATAAAAAGAAACTAACAGAAAAATATCATTAAATAGGTCTACACAGAAAGGGGGAATTGACAATACAAACCACAGCTACATATAATTAATTATCCATTGACAGAACAAAAAACACTACTCCATTTCCAGGTCCCATTGATCTCCCTCTTCCTTGCTGAGGACAACCTACTTGCATTCCCTTCAACAAAAATATGAAATCAAAAGTGGGGAATCAAGAAAGGTAGCACCTTTATCTTCAAGAATCCGGGGAGATCTTGGCCCTCTTCTTGTCCCCAAAGAAGCCCTTGACAAAGGTGTCCACGATCCGGCGCTGAGAGTCGAGTATCATCTCAGTGCGCTTGAGTTCCATCTCCATCCTCACCTTCTCCATCTCCCGCGCCATCTCCATCTTCATCTGCTCCATTCTCATGAACCCATCTCCCAGCGTCCGCAGGGCTGACACCACCTCGGCCGCAGCGCCGGACTCACTCTCCCTCTCCCACCTCCTCTTCTTCTCCATCCTCCACTTCATCTCCTCCACCACCGCCGGCCTCGCCCTGGCACCGTACCCACCGAAGAACCGGCTTCCAGGGTTAGGGTTCAGCCTAGGACTAGGGGCGGCTCGCTCCTCTACCCTAGACCCAACGATCTTCGACCGCACCGCCTTCGGAATCGTGAATCTAAGGCTGGTAATACCGCTTCCGCCACCGTTCGCCATCAGACGGTGGAGGCTGCGGGTGTTGCCGCCCCCTCCTCCGCCCCCGCCTCCACCACGGCGACGAGCATCGTCCTCTTCGTCCTCGTCTTCGTCGTTTTCATCATCGTCGTCGTCGGAACGGGCCGGTGCAGGGGAGGGGGCGGTACGGGGAGCACCGCCCCCGCCGCCGTGTTCCATCGCGTCCATCTTGCGGAAGTAGGCCCAGGAGGAGGAGGGAGGAGCAGAGGGTTCGTGGGAGAGAGAGCGCTGCCGCTCGGAGCGATAGCGCTTGCGGAGCTTCTCGATCTTGTGGCGGCACTGGACGGAGGTCTTGGGGGTGGCGGCGGGGAGGCGGAGGCAGCGGCCGACGACTGCGTCGGCGACCTCCTGCCAGTGGGAGGCGCGGAGGTTGCCCCGGCGGAGGGCGTACCACTTCTCGCGGTAGGAGTCGATCAGGGCTAGGGTTTCCTCGTGGGTCCAGCAGGGGGGAGGGAGGCGCCGGGAGGAGGAGGCAGGAGGGGGAGGGGGCGCGGGAAGGGGGAGGGGTGAGGGGGATCTGGCTGGTGAGGCGGATGCGGTGGCGGTGGCATCGCCGGCGGCGTCGGCGGCGGTGGTGGCGGCGGCGGGGGGAGGGGAGGGGGAGGCGTCTTTGGCGGAAGAGGAGGAGGCTGTAGCCATGTGAGGTGCGGTGGAGGAGGCGGTGGTGGTGGTGGTGGACCTGGTGGTGGTGGTGGTTGGGGATGGTGGTGGGGAGGTGGAGGGGTCATATTTGTTTGGTAGTGGGGTGGGATCGGGGCACCGCCCAGGAGTGGGCGGCTTACGCTGCGGCGCACGCTAACAGTGTGTGTCGCTCTTCCCGAGTACCCGCGCGAGGGGCCGCCCCCACCGCGCCGCGGGGTGGTGTCTTGACCGGCTGAGTGGGCAACCTCCTTGGGTGGCTGGGTGGCTGGCGGGTGTTGGGCTCCCTTCGGAGGGAGCGGGTTTTTTTCGCAACACGCTATTGTCATTCGAGGATAAACCCCACGATGGATGGGTAGACTTAAGTTGGCTGAGGCCAGCCCACTAAATTACCAAACCAGCCTTAACTTAAATTTTAAAAGATATCAATATCTTATATCATCATCCTCACTTTTTTGCTAAGAGCAACCCATGTCTTCAGTCGACGTGCATCCGTTACAGGCAATCCATAATCGTTGTCTCCTTCCTCCTCCATTCTCATCTCTCACATTTATTTCTCCTTCCTCCTCTTTTTTTCTTCCATTCTTCTCCCTCCTCCTTTCCTCCCCTTCATCTTCATCCTCCTCTTGAAAACCAAGGCACTCTCATTCCAAACCAAATGCACCTTCTGTGCATTCGGGTATTCCAACGATCGAATGTTCTATAGATACATTCGGCATCTATAGTTGATGCTCAGAAGGTGCACTCGGTCTGGAATTGTCGAGCGCAACAATTTTCAGGAGGAGTATGAGGAGGAAGAGGGGAATGAGGAGGGAGGAGAAAAAAAAGAAGAAGGAGGGGACCGACGATTGGCAGAGGCAGTGGTGGTCGACGATCTGCACGGGCACAACAGAGGGAGGGGAATGGGGTGTTTCTTAGATGCGAGCTGTCTAAGGTAAAAGCTAGGTGGATCTATGTAGTTGTACCCAATTAAGTTATCCTAACTAAAACAATATTTAAAATTAGATGATATGTAGACCTGTTTGGCATCATTTTTTTTCACTATTCTCAAAAACATAAATTTGGAAGTGAAATATGTTTGGCACCTTGTTTTTACTTTTTTGTTTTTAAAACTTGAAGTAAAATTTTTAAACATAGCATAAATAGTAAATTTTATTTATATTATCGTCCAAAACAGAAAACAAAAATGATTGTTGTCTCTAGTTATTAGGGGGGGGGTCACTCATTGGGGAACTTTTGGTGGAGCTTGCAAGTGATGGACTCCCATGAACTTTTGTAGATAGGATTTTATAGAGAAAAATTATTACAGTGTGAAATGTTATAACGAGAAAATATTGTAGAGAGAGAATGTCACGGAGAAAGTATATTGCGCAGATAAAATGTTATAAAAAAAATATCATAGAGATAGAATATCATATAGAGAGAATATATTTCTATCTTTTTTTCTTCTTTTGAGAAATCCTCCTGGGTAAAGGGGGTTAGGCAATAATGACCCCTACCAGTTTACTAAAAGAAAGAGTACAAGAAAATCCGATACAGCCCCGAGAGAAAACATGCAAAGACAAATTCCCACTCGGAGAAAACAAAGTCAACCCAAATACTCCTCTTGCACCCATAACTTTAGCACTTTAGCATTGCAAACCGGACTTGACAAGCTGAGAAGACCCACAATGGTTAGGCACAATCCAAAGGTGGGCCCTCTGAAGACTCAAGCATCGTGGGAAGCTCTTGATTTCTCCAAGTCATATATGTGCATGAGCAAACTCTTGGCGCCCCTTGAACCAATGAAGGAAGATCCAGACCCTCTAAGATGTCGATGATGGTGGCATCCTCCAAGAGGTTTAGGGGTCGAGATCCCTCACAAGCCTCATCATTCCAAACTTGCCCTCTGATAGGGGTTTTGCTGTTGCACCAGATTATCCTTCTTTAGGGATGCCAACATATGTTGACGCTCCTCCAAACCCACACGATATGAGCGGGCACCGTAGTGGGAGTCTCTTTCTTATCGTCCATTGAAGCCGAGTCGAGGTGGACCAATCCCCTAACATATCCAAGATCAGAGACCGGTAAACATGTGAAGTAGTTGATCTACTAGGAGGACAAACAACAGTATCTATTGAAATAAAAAGTTGTGTAGAAATAGATTGTGTTGCAGATTGCAGTGCAGAAACAATTGGTACATGTGTTGCAGAAACGGATTCAACTGCATAAAAACAAACTATTATATAGAAACTGCAGAAATAGCTTTCGCTATTGAAACTATAGGATTCTACACTGAAGAGAAATCTTCAACCAAGTCGGGATTTGTACTTCTATAACAACATTCGGGTCTCTCACCACATAAGCATGGCCCTCCAGCACCAAAGGTGTTTCCACCTCCCTTCCCTCTTGCGCATCAACCTACTTCTGACCTTCACTCCTCTCTTTCCCTAATATGGCAAATTTAGAACCAGAAGTTATAAATTGAGTATGCAAAAATAGTGGTTCCTTGAATTTTTTGGACCTACCCAAAGTGGTCCAGCCTTTCTCAGTAGGAGTAGTTGATTGGAAGCCCATTGGCTTCGACAATTGAGTCTGACTTTGATGGCTGACTTCCCAATAGGTCTTACAATTGGTCTCCGACCTTGTCTGGTTGTGTTATTGCCCTTCCAAGTCATATTTCCAGCTTGAATCAGCATTGGGATGCTTAGAGCAATTATTGTCGCTATGATTAAAGGTCTTGCTTGCTTTATATCTTGGAGGTCTCCACCCATAAGTGGCCTTTTGAATGACAATGAGAGCTCCCTTGTTATTTTTGGCTTCTACTCATCAGGGAAAGCATCAACAATATCAATTTCCACAATTTTTCTAGTTTAATTGACAATATTGTTAAAGATGTTGGATTGTTCATGTAGACTGGAATACCTTTCATGCTCCCCCATTCTACTGGCGAGATTCTCAGACTATAAATCCACATCACGATTGGGAAAACGAACCTATATAAGTATTTTAGTGAGGAAGTCCCTCTCACAATGATGTCCTTTCACCCATCTTTTAAGCACAATATGTCTCCCTTGAAAATGTCTAGGTCCCCCCTCAATGACTTTAGAACAATCTACCTCCTCCCCAAATCTAAATATGAAGAAGATATTCTCTCTAGAAAAAAAAAATCTAACTTCCCCTTAGGTTATCATACCCTGTGCACAAAGCTCTTCAAGTATTGGAAGTAAGGTCTCCTCCTGAAGACATAATCCATTAAGGAATGAGCCCAAGCCTTTCAGCTCTTTTTTAATTCCATCGTCGGGAAAATAGTTACTTTCTTACCATCAACTATCACTAGTTGAATGAACTTTAGCATCAAATCTTTAATAGACAACATGGGTTTATAGTCATTAATCTTTGTCCAAGGGTTGGGCATTGCTATAAGGGACAAACCAGCAAACATCTACTGGTATAGAAGTGCAAGCAAGTGTGGATATATCTACACCTAAACCACTTAGTTGTTGGACCTCGAAGCAGGGACAAATCCTCAAACAGTTAGTGTGCTATACTTCCAACTAAAAGAGTTTAAGTAGATTCACACCAGGCACAGAAGGATGCATAGGTGGAAAATCCTATTGAAAACAGATAGAGAGAGAGAGAGAGAGATCCAACAACCTAAGCTCCCACAAAATAAAGGATTAGCAACCTGCACAGAGGGAGGAGAACTTGATCCATCACTTGTACTTCTAAAAGAGCCAAATCTAGCAGGATGTCTCCCTTCAGCTCTAGATATAGCTCCCACCCACCCTCTCAAAGGTCCTGAATATGAACCTCCTCTCCCTCTCACCCTAGATCCGGTGATAGCTAGGATGAAATTAGAGAATGAATAAGGAGGACGGGGGATAAAATCAAATAGATATGCATCTTGACCTTCTAGTGAAGCTTCCTCTTGGGTTAGATGACCACCATCTTGGTCGTCCAGCAAAGTTTCACCCTGGCCTTCCAACGAAGTTTTCAACATTTTTAAAAACTTCAAATCATGAAGAGGTCCCTCTCTCCACCTCACTGTGGAAATCATGCGTGAATATTTTCCATTGTTGTGCTGAAGTTAAAAAGAAAAATCATAGAGAGAAGGTTATAAAGAGAAAATATTGAAAAAAGAGAAAATATTATAATGATATAATATTGCAGAGAAACAAGAAATATAGAAAAAGTTTGTAGAGAACGTCGAAGAGAGAAAATACTAAGAAAGAGAATTCCATAGAGAGAAAATATTATAGAGAGAATATTATAGAAAGAAAACATTTTGTAGAGAGAAAACTTTATTGAGAGAAAAAGTTATGGAGTGAGAATGTCATAAACAGAAAATACTATTGAGAGACTATCTAGAGAGATAACGTCATAGATAGAAAACTTTTAAAGAGAGAATTATAGACAAAAACATCGTAAAGATAATGTTATAGAGTATATATTATAGAGAACGAAATCATTATATAGTGTTGCATAATATAGAGAATGTTCTAAGAGAGAAATTTTGTATTGAGAAAAAAATATGAGAATGTTAAATAGAGAAAAATAGTGAACATTATAGAGAGAAAAATATGATAATGATAAAGAGAAAAATAATGAACATTATAGAGAGAGAAATTTAGAGTATGTGTGTAGAGAGAAAATGCTTCAAAGAGAAAGAGTTGAAAAGTAGGAACGTCATAGAGAGAGAATGGTGTAGAGAGAATATCATAGAGAAAGGAAATTATAAAAAGAATGTTTTAGAGAACGAAAATATTGTCAAGTGAGAAAATGCTAGTGAGAATGTTGTTGAGCATGAATGTCAGACAACAATTGGTATTACAAAACATGATTTCTATTTTCTATTTCTATAAACTTTTTTCTAGGTACCAAAAGTGTTATTCTTTTTTTTTGTTTAAGTTTTTAACAAAGTTAGCAGAGGCTATTAGTATTACCAAATATGATTTTTATATATAAAATATGAAAACATAGTAAAAAAAATTAAATTAGAAAAAATAAAAGTGATGCCAAATGTAGCCTAATTTTTTTTATTAATAAACATACAAAAATAAATCTAAGGTCTGGTTTCCCTTCTACAAACTAGCAAGGGTACCTGCCCCTTAATCGTTATATGTTTGTGAAAATTAAAATCTCAATATTGGCATGGAGTCAAAAAGGATTTTCCTTGGCAAAAAGAAACTCACTCCTTTAATCTAATAATATTAGTACTTGTCCAAAATTATTGTCTTGTTGTAGTCAATAGCCACACGATCATATAAAATATAGATTTTATCTAATATGGGATGGCATACCATTTTGACAACACAAGAAGCTATTAACAAAAACAGAATAATTGATGTAGATATATTTATAAAGTCAACTCCAAATCATTGGGGAAATACTCCTGGTTATGGTTATGTAATAACCATTACATTCTTATATCGCACATAAGCCATTATATATGCATAGGAAGATAAAGCGTGACACAACTTAGGCGTGCAAGAATCTCATAATTATGGTATGCTCCAATATCCTACTGATCTTATTCTAATAGTGCACTGATGGCAATATGGCTTGAACTTCTTGATCATCTAATCTATATTCATATCTCAATATTTGCAAAAATCATTGTCGCACCTTAACTCGATCGAATTTGAGTTACCAATCGAGTTAAATAGGACAATACATCTATACACCTTGCATTTGCAAAAAGAAAATAAAAGTCATCCCGTCAACATCATCATGAATCCTCTCTCTCCTCCTCCTCCATGTCCTCCTCCTCCTTCCTCCTTCTCTCGTTCTTCTCCAGATTGTCCTCCTCCTCCTTATAGTCAGTGGAAGACAATGGCACGGGCACAATGCCTCACATCCCCTTTATTGGTACATGCGTTGCCGCCTTCATGCACCGATCACGATGAGTAAGAGAAAATCATTGGAAAGTGTTGCCACCTTCATATACCATATGTCCTCATATACCCTTGCTACCAACAACCATTGCAATATTGTTGAATGACTCAAAATCAGTTAAAAATCTTATTTAGGCCTAATGATTTGATAACAATTATTATTTTTTAAGTTTGAACTAGGTCCTAATGGAAGGGGGGAGAGCCCAATAAGAACATGGTCCAAAGCCTAAACCGACCATCCAATTCAATCCAAACCGACTTTAATTGGATTGGATTCCAATCTTAGTTCAGTTTGGATCGGATTGCAAAATCCTCAAAACCGATCAAGGTTGGATCGGTTTGGGTTTTGCCTAAATAGGCCGGTTTCGAACCGATGCACACCCCTAGTTTAGCCTCACAGACATATTTGTTTAGGGCTCGTGAGTATGCTCAAATTTGTTTAGGGCTCGTGAGTAGGCTCGTGAATAGACTTGTAAAAGTTGAATAGACCTAACATATATTGTCTAAGCTTTTGACAGAGTCTAGTTCATGAACAAGCTTGATAAGGGATCATTCCAGTTTGTTCGATCACTAACTAAGCCAACCCTAGCCTAAAGTTTAGTCTCTTTTAATAAATGAGCCAAGCTCAAATAGACCAAAGCTCGCCTCATTTGCAGCCTTGTAGGCAGAGAAAAGGAAAGCAAAACAAAGGTGGCTGTGCCCATTGTGACTATGGGTTACTAAGGATTTGGTGGCTAGAAAGACAAGTCTTCTTTGAACCTAGAGATCATGGTCTCCTTGCAGAGAACATCAAAGTCTCGTATGTACTTGTAGATTGAAGCTACATGAGGGGAGACCAAAGGTTTCTATAAGGTTGGAGTCCGCAGTCTCTGTGAGATCTGTTGTGAGCATAGAAGACTAAAAACTCGTCTGAATCTGTAGAATATGGTCTCCATGAAGACTGAAAACTTTTGTTGAATTGGATTCGGCAGCGTTCACATGGAGAAAATTAAGGCCTTCAATGAAATTAAAGACCAAAGTATGTTATAAAAAACTTGGTTTTTTGTTTGAGAGTGAAACTTGTGTTTTTGGGTTTAGCCTCATATTGCCGGGGGAAGAACAAGTGTAACATATTTAAGAAAACTCCCCCCTTAGAACCTTGTAGTTTCACAAGTGTCAAGGCCAGACCCACCACGGGCTCTATCCATGAATGGTCTTCGGGCTTTGGAATTTTTTTTGACCTTATTTACTTATTTATTTTTCTCTTTAGTTTTTGATTATCCGAAAATAACTCGTGTCATGTCCCGATATTTTATAGTTTAGGCAACCCGTAATATACTGGGGTGTGAAGAGAGAAACAACTTGATTCAATGTCCCAACTCAAAAGGAGTGAAATCAGAGTCATCGCATTTATTTATACCAATGGTTCAAGTACAATACTACAGTTATAATTAAAAATAAACTTTTATCGCTCTAGTGGTCTTTAACGTGTCATTGGAGTCTCCTCGAGGTAGGGCTCGTATAGTGGATCTTCAATCTCCAGCTCCTTTTTTTCATTCTCAACTAGGTCTTCCATCCCTGCATGGTTAGGATCTGCCAGTACACAATCTATAATGAGTCTTATAACATAGACTTAGTAGGTTGGAGACAATAAACATTTTAACTGAACAAAACATACTTAGAAATAACTAAAGCATCACTTAATTATTCATTGAGCAATTATCTCAATTAAGACCATTTACCTGACTAGTATCACCACCTGAAGACGCTTTTAGGCACTAGCCAGAGCTAGCCTCACACCCAAGGCGTTCCAGGCAAGCCCCACACCTAATGACGCTTTTAGCCGAAGCAGGGCTAGCCTTACACATAAGGCGTTTACAGGCAAACCCCGCACCTTTTACCGGTCAATATATTCATGAATCAACTAAGGTACAATAAGTATTTTCAATTTATAATTTGAACAGTAAAAAAAATAGTTCGATTCCCCTACCTAAGGTGATGTGCTGATTTCCTCTTGAAAGTGCTTCATTAGGTTTATGATTATCTTGAGATGACATGAGTAGAATTTAACATTCATATTCTAGTTCATCTTATGGGTTTCGTTATTACTAACATAGGGCTACTGACGAAATCAAATTACAAGGCCGGTGTTAGAAGTTAAGGCCTAACTACCTTCTAGGGGTAAAATGGTCTTTTTAGCTTTCAAGTCCTGGTTTTGGGATTTGATATTACCAGAGGGTCCATATTATCACCACGAATATGTGGCCACAGATGTATCTCTAATCTGAGACTGTATACCCTAGTTATGTCTGAAACAGTCGGATATATAAGTTAGTGTGTTGCCCTTAGGAATTCCCACAGGTTGCCCTGAGTAGTCAGGTTAAGCCTAATTATAATTTATTTAGGACTAGTAATGCTCGTGCTTGTTGCCATGCAAAAGATTTCGAGGATGGCAAAAAAAATTTCAAGGGCGTGACAAAATTTTGAGAAACGAGGTAATATTTTAGGCGTGACAATAATGATTTAAAAGTGATGATAATATTTTGAGGGAGGTGATAATATTTCTAGGATGGTAACAATCTATGCAGACGCTCACGTTCCACAGGGGAGCCTACATTCGAGGCTCTCACGTTTGACAAGGGAGCCTACATTCGACGTAGACGTCCACATTTGTCAGGGGCATGCTCGCATGAGCAATATACTAAGATAGATGACAACCGAAATAAATACATCATCTTGTTCCTTACTTAAACGTGAACTCAGAAAGTAATAAATTTAAGATACCAATAAAAAAGACCCATCCACTAGGCCCCATAACCATTAAAATATCAGAGATTACAATTCAAAAAAACATGGCCGGTTCATTCATTGTATTCTGTTAATGAGTTGGGACAATTAAAAGAGAAGTGGGCTACCATGCTGAAGTTCTATATGGTTCGACGGAGAAGACATACACGTAGACAAATAAGCAATGATGGATTTGATAATCAGTTAGTGGGTTGCCCTTAGGAATTCCCACAAGTTGCCCTGAGTAGTCAGGTTAAGGCTAATTATAATTTATTTAGGATAGTAGTATTCAAATTCCTAAGTACAGAAATGGGCTTGGTTTATTTATCAAGATTTGGGCCCACTCCAAATGGGCTTTGGCCCATTCATGGTTTGGTCTTAGCCATAGGACCCGATGATGTATACGGCCATAGGCTCCATACAAGACCCATTATGTATAGCCCAACATGTAATGAATAAAACAGGCTTCAGCCCACTGGCCATAGTAATGGGTCAATAGCCTTTGGGTTATAAGATTATAACAAGGGATGTCGGTTTTGTGCTAACTAGACAAAAAGGAACAAAAAAGCTGACTAGGACAAGCTGACTGGACAAAAATGAATCAAATAAATATAACCATTCGTTCAAAAATCAACGCACGATTTCTCATTGGTTTCAAATCCCAATCCATTTAAACTGCACTAAACCCTTAAAATCTCGGCCCATTGAAATTGCATTAAACCTGACCGTTTATCCCGTGACCTTTGTTCGCATCAACGGCTATAAACTCGTCTGTTGAAATTTCGGCCGCCCCAAACTATCGGATCAATCTCGAGGAATCCGTTCAAACAGAGACTGCTATGATTGATCGATTATAGGGGGAGGGGGAGTTGGTCGCGCCGAAGGCACCCACTTCTTGCCAATCAGCACGGGCGAGGAAATGAGTGTCCCTATGAATACCAGTGTTATCGTCGAAAGTGTTTTGTTGCCGTAGACGTTCGGGTGTATTGTCGTCGAAGGTGGCCCGCTACAGTGCCGCAGGCACAGACATGCACTAGTATATTTACATATTACCTTATGCATACATGTTTAATATGGTTCATTGGCTAGAGAAGTGGGCTAATGCTGACGCCATGTGAGGAGGCCCGACATTTTTATATTTACATTCTAACAATTCAATATGCAACCTAACCCAAAATGGGTTTAGACCCAAGATCCGAACCCGAGTTGAACCCGACTAACCTCACAAGTGGTGGTCCAGCAGTGGTTCCGTCAGAGGTGGTAGTGGCGGCCGGTAGTGGTCCGGCAAGGGAGGCTGGCGGCCAGTGATGGTTCCGCAGAGATCCGGGTGACCGACAATGGCTCCGGCGAGTGGCGGCAATGATGTTGGTGCCTTAGGAGTTGTGTCAAACGGTGATAGGGAGAGGGGTATATATAGCCCCTTTTGGGGATACCAAGAGGTGGGAGGGTTTAAAAGTGAATAATTCCCATTAAGTATTATTTAAATATTTGGGGGAGAAGAAAAGATTTGGTTTAATAATAATATATTTTTATTATGGTTATCAATGTGGTTTATATTAAAAGTTATATGCGAATAAATGTTTTATCCGTAATGTAATGTAATGTTATAGAGTATTAGTAAATGCATGTGCCTGTCGGCACTCGGACGCTATTGGTGGTGTGGTTGCCTTTGAGAGAGGAGTAAATAATATATATATATATATATATATATATATATATATATATATATATATATATATATATATATATATATATATATATATATATATATTAAAGTACTAATTAACATCAAATGGCTATTAAATGCCATTAAATAGGTATTTATCATCTTTGTAGTAGGTTTTTAATAGGATTTATGAGGAAGCCGTATTCACACACAGGAGAGGGAGCTCGGTTTGAATTCTCTCTCTCCCTCTCTCTCTCTCTCTCTCTCTCTCTCTCTCTCTCTCTCTCTCTCTCTCTCTCTCTCTCTCTCTCTCTCTCTCTCTCTCTCTCTCTCTCTCTCTCTCTCTCTCTCTCTCTCTCCACATCTTGATAGATGGCTAGATCCATCCTTTACCTTTTTGGCCTAGTCAGTTTGAGAACAACCGTAGCATGTTATATAGACTAGTAAATGTTCGTGCCTATCGGCACTCGGATGGCATTCACACACAAGAGAGGGGGCTTAGTTCGAACTCTCTCTCTCTCTCTAGATCTTGAGCGGCGGCTAGATCCATCTCATGCCTTTTTTATCCTAGTCAGCTTGTGAACAGCCATAACATGCTATATAGATGTGACTCATGGTGAGGGGTTATACCGAAGGGATCAAGTGTCAAACCCGCTTAAACTCTTTTTAGCTTTTTAATTATTAATTGATCTATATGTGGTCAAAAATGTATTAGATGCATATATGATTTTTTACCATTCCGATGAGCCGGACGAATTGGCGCGGTAGGAATTTTGATTTGAACATCTTTTATTTTGATTTTTCTTGAACAAGCATTTTACTCTATTTAAAAATATGGTTCAAATTTCCAGGGTATTACAACTCGTGTGAGTCAATGCCTCCATTACTGAATGTTGCAGGAGAACCTGTAGTGTGTAACCTACCATTAATTTGATGATGTACTCTCTCATAACTATTGATGGAAGACGCCTGTATAAGAGGGTCCAGAGGAAAAGGAAGAGAAAGACCTATTATAAAAGAAAATGTATCCATGCCCATATATATATATAACATGGCACGTCAGTTTTGTGCTGACTAGACAAAATGGAACAAAAAAGCTGACTAGAACAAGCTGATTGGACAAAAATGAACCGAATAGATTTAACCATTCGTTCAAAAATCTAAAATCCCGGCCCATTGAAACTGCATTAATAATCCCATGATCGTTGTTCGCATCAACGGCTATAAACCCGCCTACTGAAATTTCGGTCGTCCCAAACCATCCGTTCAAACAGAGACAACTGTGATTAATCGATTATAAGGGGGAGGGGGAGTTGGTCGCGCCAAAGGCACCAGTTTCATGCCAATCGGCATGAGCGGGGAAATGGGTGTCCCCTATGAATGCAAGTGTTGTCGTCGAAAGTGTTTTGTTACCGAACGCGTTCAGGTGTGTTGCCGCCGAAGATGGCCCGCTGCAGTGCCGACAGGCACGGGCATGCACTAGTATATAACAAGGGACGTTGGTTTTGTGCTGACTAGACAAAATGAAACAAAAAAGGGATAAGATGACTAGACAAAATTGAACCGAATAGATCTAACCATTCGTTCAAAAATCAACGCATGATCTCTCATTGGTTTCAAATCCCAACCCATTTAAACTACACTAAACCCCTAAAATCCCGACCCATTGAAACTGCACTAAACCTGACCGTTCATCCCGTGATCATTGTTCGCATCAATGGCTATAAACCCGCCTGCTCAAATTTCGGTCGCCCCAAACCATCGGGTCGATCTCGAGAAATCCTTTCGAACAGAGACAGGTGTGATGGATCGATTATAGGGGAGGGGGAGTTGGTCGCACCGAAGGCGCTCGCTTCGTGCTAATCGACACAGGCGAGGAAATGAGTGTCCCTATGAATGCCGGTGTTATCGTCGAAAGTGTTTTATTGCCGAAGGAGTTCAGGTGTGTTGCCGCCGAAGACAGCCCGCTGCAGTGCCAACAGGTGTGTTGCCGCCGAAGGCGGCCCGCTACAGTACCGACAGGCACGGGCATGCACTAGTATATATAACATGGCACGGGGGTCGACAAGTTGACCAGACAAAAATAGACAAATTCGACCGTTGATCAAGATTCAATTATTCACTTTTATATTTTAAAATTTTATAATTTTGAAAAACAAGGAAGATCATAAAGAGGGATAAGACAGAGAGAGAAAGAGAGAGCAAATCCCATAAATTGATCTCTTAGCCGTTCAACATACAAAGAGAGAAATAGAGAGAGAGAGAGAGAGAGAGTCTCATATTAAATGATTATTACCATATTAGCTCCCTCTCTTGGTTGTGCATAAATCCCATTAATACCATATTAGCATACTAGCAAGGAAGATCATTTAGAGGGATGAGAGAGAGAGAGAGAGAGAAAGAGAGAGAGAGAGAGAGAGAGAGAGAGAGAGAGAGCAAATCCCATAAATCACTTGATCGTGTAAACCATATCAACAACCCAATAGTGCGTTGACAGTCGTCCGATTGTGCTTGCTTATATACAGAGACCACATCAATGAACCCATCGATTCAGCCGTGGTTGTCGGGTTTCAAAGAAAGTGACCGACATTAATCTCCTCCTCGGCTTCGATATCCACGTACCGTTCATCTGTATCAATGGAATGATGATCCACATCGCGCTTTGAGTTTATATAGGGCCCTGGAATCGATCCCCTATTCCTCGCCGTGAAGTCGCGTTATTTGGTATTGTCTCTGATCGGACGGACTTATGATGACCACGTGAAAATTTATACTCAACTGGACAGAGGCCACTGACAACCCCGTTGTACAATCGCACGAGGGGCCGCTCACGTGGCAATATCCAAATCGTCAAGCACCACAAGATCCACAACCCGCGACCACACACGGAGAAAGTACCGGCAAGCGACAACATCCCAAGATAGAGGTAGAGAGAGTATTCCATATTAAATGATTATTACCATATTAGCTCCTTCTATTGGCTGTGCATAAATCCCATTAATACCATATTAACATACTTGCAGTAGAGAGAGAGAGAGAGAGAGAGAGAGAGAGAGAGAGAGAGAGAGACTCATAAATCCCACATTATCATATTAGCGTGAAAAAATTATGTGGGACGGACGTACCACATCAGCCGTGTACCCCCTACTCCTAGGGTTGGCAATCGGTCGGATTCAGGTCGGCCCTACCCATACCCATACCCATTCGGGTATAGCAGGGTCCATACCCAACCATACCTATTCTGATAGAAGAGGGTCCATACCCAATCCATACCCAATCGGGTTTCAGGTTTTGGTTCGGGTTTATGGTATGAATTGGGTATAATTTTGTCTCATTTTATCCATTATTTATGCAGTTACTTGAGAAGAAAAAAAAAGGGTTAATGTGTGAGAGGTTCCTGACAATAGATACACCATATGAACAGGACACCTAAAAGTTTCATTTAGACTAAAATCCCTGTCTTTTTTGTTAAACCCAAAACTACCCGTATCTTCTTCTCCCATCTCTCCAGAGTAGTTTCGGCGGTGGCTGCAGCAGAGGTGGCCGGGGCAACGGCCAGCAGCTCCGACGACGGTGGTGAACATTAGAGGTGGGGGGGGGGCAGAGGCGACCGCAACGGCGAGCAATAGAGGCGGTGACGACGGCGTCAACGGCGAGCAACAGAGCTGGTGGCGACAGTCGCGAGCAACAGAGGCGGCGACGGTGGTTCAGCTAAGGTTTCTAGGTCTATGGTTCATCTTAGGGTCTGTAGATCTTTGGGTTAAGGTTAGGGTTAGGATTAGGTTTGGTAAGTTCTTGTGGCGGCGGCGTTCGATGTTTCGGTTCGGCGGCGGCGTGCAGGTCCGGCGGTGGCGGCAAGCAGGTTAGTGACGGCATTGAGCATTGGAAGTAGTTCGGTGGCATTCAAATGAAATTTTGAATTGCAGTGAAGGATAATTTCATCCTCTGCAATTGTTTGGGATGCTGCTTAAAAGCATTCCAAAAAAAAAAAAATTTCAGGTATTACAATGCTTAAAACCCGAAACCTGAATTTAGTAGAGTATAAGTTTGAGTACGGGATTGATGGCAGTCTTCCAGCTTCGAGTTTTCCATCCTAGAAGAATTTGGTATGATTTCCCCTAATTTTAATGCGAAAAAGGGTTGAAATTTGATTAGGGCTTCACTTAGGAACTTGAATTTTGCGTTCCGGCAAAATGGGGTCCATGGAGCACTCCATTGCGGTTCTTTATGGACGGTTATTGTGGCAGTTGGAGTTAGGTAGAAGGTGGATTGATGCTTGGAAACCCCATCACCCCCACCAACAACAAGGGCGGCAAGGGAGAGAATGTGAAGGAGTATAACAAGGAGAGGCAGAGGGAGATGGAGAGGGAGGAGGAGAAGGAGAAGGAGATGACCCCGGCAGCATTGAACCTGATGCCGACTGCAGCTCAACTTGAGCACGGCCACGATACAGGGAAACTTCGTGGAGAGGAACCCGACGATTCTGCTGCCTAACTAGTCAGATGACATCTCCCACCTGGCCCTGGATATTGGTGGTATGCTCTCCTATTTACCCTTTAATTACCTCTCTTTCCTTTTTCTTCCTTTTTCTTCTAGACCGATTCTAAATTTTCTACTAAGTTTTATCATATTTTGCAAGCTCTCATTTGGGTAAATACCATGAATATTTTTATATTGGTTTTCTCATCGTCAAGAGACTTAATTGCCATTGATATTGTAATCAAGTCTCTTGAGGTTGACATTTATATTGTTACATATCTTTAACCTTTTTTTTTATATACAATATAAGGTAAATGTGTTGGTGTTTCAACCTGGGCGCCAAGACTGTTGAATCCCTCCTTTTTTTAAAAAAAAAAGATTATACTTTTAATAATATGTATTTATTATATGTTGGCGTTTCAACCCATACACCAGGACAGTTGGCCTCTAATTATAGAATCAATACAGACGCCAACGGTCTTGGCGCCCAGGTTGAAACACCAACACATTTGCCTTATATTGTATTTTTTTAAAAAAAATAGATTAAAGAGAGGTAACAATACAAATGGCAACGTCAAGAGACTTGATTACCATATCAATGGCAATCAAGTCTCTTGACGTTGAGAAAACCAATATATATATATATAATTCATTGGTATTTATCCAAATCAGAGCTTGCAAATATGAAAAAACTCATAACGTAGAAAATTTAGAATCGGTCTAAAGGAAAAAGGAAAGAGAGGTAATTAAAGGGCAAATAGGAGAGCATACCACCAATATCCAGGGCCAGGTGGGAGATGTCATCTGACTAGTTAGGCAGCAGAATCATCGGGTTCCTCTCCTCGAAGTTTCCCTGTATCGTGGCCGTGCTCAAGTTGAGCTGCGGTCGCAAGCTCGAGCAGTGCATCAGGTTCAATGCTGCCGGGGTCATCTCCTTCTCCTCCTCCCTCTCCCTCTCCTTGATTAAAATTCTTAATCAATGTCAAATTTTATTTTTATCAAATTCTGAAACCTTTAAGATAGGTAAAAGGTGGTGTGTAATTGCATAAGTAATATTCCATAAGTAAATACTATCCCTTCCCTATATATATATATATATATATATATATATATATATATATATATATATATATATATATATATATATATATATATATATATATATATATATATATATATATATATATATATACTAGTAAAAACCCCGTGCCCAAGGGCACGAAAAATATTTCGAGAACGACAAAAATATTTTGAAGGCGGCAATATTTTGAGGGTGGCAATACTATTTAATTACCAATGATATTATTTCGAGAGAGGGGGGGGTCATAATATTTCGAAGATGGCAACATAACGTTTCGAGAACGATAACAATATTATTAGTGGAGCCAATAATTTGAGGGTGACAACATAATCCTAAGGGCTGCCCACCCTAATTAATCTGACTGCCATGCAAACTAACAATCGTGGTGAGGTTTTAACTCAGAACTCCCCTCCCTCCCTCTCCCCCCCCCCCCCTCTCTCTCTCTCTCTCTCTCCTTTGTCGGAGGGGACAACCCTAAGACGACCCGATAAAAGGCCTCACCCATGTTGTGGTGGCATTCGAAGGTTGCCGACTATTTTCAATCCCGATCGGCATGCAAACGAATGATTGTGAAGGTACAACCTGAAGACGACCCGATCCAATGCCTTACCCATGCTAAGTGCCATTCTCTCTCTCTCTCTCTCTCTCTCTCTCTCTCTCTCTCTTTCTCTCTCTCCCTCTCTCTCTCTCTCTCTCTCTCTCTCTCTCTCTCCATCGGAGGGGACAACCCCTAAACGAACCGACCCAAAGCCCACCCATGCGGCGCAAGATCCCCATCAGCATCCTTGGATTACCCTTCCTATTCAGCCTCTCCGCCAGTGAAGCATGGGAGAACCTGTTTTCAAACCTAATCTAGGTATATCGAGATCTAAGTTATTATTTACCTTTATCAATTTATTCTTGGATTTTGTGTAAGACATGGATTTTCTGTTGGCTCCGACACCAGAAATAATGAGAGAGAGAGATGTACCTGAGTAAGCAAATCAAGTTGTTCAACTCCGAAGGTCCGGGCTACGGCAAGTTTGTCGAGGAACATGAGGTGCAATGGATGTACCTGACTGTGGAGGTGTAATGGGTGTACCTGACTGCGGAGGTTCAATGGGTGTGCCATCAATCCCTCTAGCCACAGAGACTGGTCATTGTAGAGGAACATTAGGTAGAAGGAGCGGCTAAGAGGACGGGAGATGGGCTCAAGACTCGAGCGAATGATCGTAGGAAGGGTGTGAGGAAAGAAAATAAATGGATGTGATCGCAATATTTTCATAATCCGGTGATAATGTTCATGTATTTCCGGCACTTAAACAGGGCGGCAAAATTGGTTTTGTGGAAGAACTATCAGAAATTGCAAAAACAATAATCGAGTTAAACCTACCATGTTTATTGAAAATAACCGAATTATAAAATTAAAAAATCACCCAACTATAAAAAATATACCATTGAAACCATGACCAACACATCGGATTCTCTCTTTTGATCGAAAACCCAATAAGAAATTAACAATGACATGCAACAAAAAAATACAGCCTAAAAAAAACAGATTTATTTGGGTTCTCTTTTGGTTAAAAAAAAAAAATCGGATCACCAAAAAAATAAAATTTACTACTATCTTAAGTAAACTTTTACAACATTATCTCAGCATGGAACAACATAACTATAACATTTGAGGGCATATTTTTATTCCCGAAAAAGAAAAAAAAACAGTAACCAAGTTCAATTTGAGGTAATATATGAAAGCTTCGTGATAGGTTCTCTAGCGTGCACCCAACGCATTTGAGTATGATGGTGTTGGTCGTAGCATCTGGCTTGATATCAAACTTGACACTAAGAAAGTCGCTAATGTTTTAAAGTGTTTGCATATATATCATACAGAGTGAACTTTTCAACACGAATCTTGAAGACATCAGGGGGGCATAGAGCACAAAGAAAAACCAACAGTCCCTGCAACCAATTCCAAAGACCACATCAAATCAGAGCCATTATTAAGATTTTTCATATACATTAAAGAAATTTGATACTGATGTGGCAAAAATTTGATAAAAGCAAAGTATAGGATGTCACAACTAACACAAACCTGATGTTTTGAATCAACCACTTCTCTTTGCTCGATCTGTCCAAGTAGCAAAGAAACTATTTGTTTTAACAGACTGAATTTTGCGATGGACGACTGCTATTTGTTTTAACGACTTTTGATGATTGTTATTGAGATTTAGGTGTTTCCATTTGAAGATTTCGTAAAAGTGTGGAAGTCCACCATTAAAAGGCCTGATTATATTAAGTTCTGGACCCATTTGACTTATGACACATCCATTTTAATTTAAGTCCAAATCTATGACTTTGTTAGAATCTGATTTAAACTCGCTACATTAAAAGTAAATCCAGAAGTAATTGCATCAAATCTGAAATAAAGCACTAAAACATATAAAAATCCGTTCCAAAGATTCTCTAAATACATTCCCTACTCCATCAAAACATAAAGATATCTAACTCATAGATATGCCAACTTAGATAATAAGATAATTTCATAGAGATTCCAACATAAATATTTTTCAAATATCATAATTCGAAGATGAAAAACAAATTACATTCAGCACATTCTGCGAGGGCGTGACAAAATTGAGTGCGTGGCCAAATTTTGAGGGAGGAAACTATTTTCAAGGTAGCAACAAAACATTTCATCGACAAATCCATGGACTATTAGGGGGTGTTTGGCATCATTCCGGAACAATCTATTTCCATTCTTTATTCCATGATTTGGAATAACGGCTAGTAATTGTTCCGGTGGAATGAAGAACTTGGGAACTAAAAAATACTCCGACTGTTCCTATGCCAACCGAAATGCTAGACCATCAAATTGCATTATAAATAGTAATTGACAGTACTAACCTCTTCTGGAAGAGGATTAAGGGGAACAACTGTTCCACACATACCAAACACCCCCTAAAGTCCGAAATGCTGACTACTAATAATGAGACAACAGGGAAGGTCATATATAAGGCACAACATATATGTCGAAGAAGCTATTGATTATATTATAAATGTCTAAAGGCTTCAAATGGCAATTACTTCAACAATATCGGAATTCAGGAATTTGAAGCCCAGTGGTTCAACCTCTTCAAAATTATTCCAATAACTCATTTGTACATCAAAATACTCTGGACCACAAAAAAGGTGACATCTAAGTGGAGGTTTGCTATGGCATGTCTTGGGCTGGCTAGTCTAGCTCAGCCGTCGCATCAACGGACTTCAGAGGTGAATTGGTGGCGGATGGATCAAAGAGCAAAATCATTAGACTTTGAACTCGAGCTCACTAACCCCTAAAACGTTAAACCTGACCCGAATGTTTGAAGTGGCAAGATCAACTTGGTAAAAGAAATATACTTGACTCTAATAGTTAATGGAATCATTCAATTTGAATCTTTAAACCCAATAAGGATTGTGGATTAAATTATTGAAGTTTATGTTCATTTGCCCTTGATTAGGACTCCCAATTGTGAGTGGAACCATTTAATGAAAACATTCAAGAACTTGTAAGGATCCAAATGGTAATTCAAAAGTACTAAGCTTGAATCACATATGTGGCCCAAGTAATATGATTGACTGATCACCATGGTGATTAGGATTTGGCCCATTAATTGTCTCCATTGTTCAAAAATTTCGTATAAAAAAAGCTTTCAACTCAGCAAAAATATTACCTTACGATCTAATTCTCTAACTAAATTCTACCAAAAAAATTGAAAAAAACTCAAAAGAACCCATCTCGGATCACATATGTGGCCAAACAATTCGTTCAACTGATCATCACGGTGATTGAGATTTGGCCCATTAATTATCTCCATTGTTTGGAAATTCTGCATAAAAAAAGATTTCAGGAAGCATTAAAACTAAAGAGAGTTTTACCTACCGAACATATTCAGAACCATAAAACCCTTGGTCAAAGAGAGAGAGAGAGAGAGAGAGAGAGAGATTACCCCGTGATTAAGTATATTACTGGCTAACCCAAATTCTATATGCAGAAGGCAGCTTATAAAGATGCAACTTGTTCCAATTATTCATTTTAGCATCCCTAACTGTCCACGAACTACAACAAAATACTTGAAACTTATTGAATCTACCCAGGAATTTCAACATTCAGCATTCAAAACCAATTTAAGAAGATAATATAAAACTTCGAAAGAGTTGAGAGCGCTAATGCCATCAATTCTAATGTCATCCATGTATCAATGAAACAAGCAAAAAGCATAAACAACCTCTACACATAGAACTTACATGATTGTGGAGGGGCTTGAAGTTGGTAAACACATCGATCATTTTAATACCTAGCGAGATAATGGCATTGAGCCCCTCGATCAGTGCCTTCATCTCCAATGCTCTCTCTCTACACTGTCACACGGTTGCGAGGGGTTTGGATGGGGACTCTCGATACGGCTTTTCGATTACCAAGGGCGGCTCGGGCAAACAAAAAGAAATTTGAATAAGTGCATCAATAATATATATTTAAACTTACAATATTCACGGACTTCCTGATCCAAGGCCGGCTCTTGAGAAATGGAAAAATCAAGAATAGTGCTCAGAATGAAAGCCCTTCACAAACTCCCTTTCGTTCCATGATCGATGGCCGATGCGGTGCGTGTCAGGGTCAGAAATAAATGTATAAATCATCCACAAAAGATCAATCATCAAATAAAAAATGCAAGGTAATACGGCGTGAGTAAAACCAAAATGCAAGGTAAAAAATGCATACATCATCCACAAAAGATCAATCATAAAAGAAACACCCGTCATGCAATGCGGCATGACTAAAACCAAAACGCAAGGTAAAAATGGGTAATCAGCAAGCTTAGCTGTTATTTTTGGTTGGGATTGGGCACAGATTGAAAGAGCACTTCAATTAAATTCGATCGGGTACTCTTTCTCCTTTTTCTTCAAGACTGTTAAAAAATAACCAGTCATCACCTAAAGTATTTGAGAAAGATATTTGCTACTTTAGGTAATGACTGGTTGTCAGACATGATTTGAGAAAGATAAAAATATCAATTCTCCTTCAAAAGTCAAATCTTAACAAATGCACTCTCCTTTAAAAAAACAAATGCACTCTCCATGATTTGAGAAAGATAAAAAAAATCAGATTTGAATCCTTTAAAAAAAACATAATCAAAAACAAAAAAATATTAGGGAAAGAGAGCAACAGAGAGAGATATGATCCCTTCCTTCAGTTCTCAATTGATTTGGCATGGGAAGAAAAGGAGAGGAGAGATAGAGAGATCTGACTAAGGGAAGCACTCAATCAGGATCTCAATCAGATCTGAGGCATTTGAGATAGAAAAAAAATCAGATCTGAATCCTTCAAAAAAAAAATTCAAAAACAAAAAAACATTAGAGAAAGAGGGCAACAGAGAGAGATCTGACCCCTTCCTTCAGTTCTCAATTGATCGACCATGAGTGAGAGAGAAATTCTTACTTGGGTGGTCCTCCTCCTCCTCGCCTTCCAGCCGGAACCCTAGATCTAGGTTTCCCCTGTACTTTACAACACACGAAAAAAAAATCAAGATTGATGAGAGGGGAGTTTGAGTTTGAGTGAGAGAGAGAGAGAGAGAGAGAGAGAGAGAGAGAGAGAGAGAGAGAGAGAGATTTGCTACTTTAGGTATTGACTGGTTGTCAGACATGATTTGAGAAAGATAAAAAAATCAATTCTCCTTCACAAATCAAATCTTAACAAATGCACTCTCCTTCAAAAAAACAAATGCACTCTCAATGATTTGAGAAAGATAAAAAAAAAATCAGATCTGAATCCTTAAAAAAAAAACATAATCAAAAACAAAAAAATATTAGAGAAAGAGAGCAACAGAGAGAGATATGACCCCTTCCTTCAGTTCTCAACTGATTTGGCATGGGGAGGAAAGGAGAGGAGAGATAGAGAGATCTGACCAAGGGAAGCACTCAATCAGGATCTCAATCAAAAAATCAGATTTGAATCCTTCAAAAAAAAATTTAAAAAAAAAAAGATATTAGAGAAGAGATAGAGATAGAGAGATCTGACCAAGGGAAGCACTCAATCAGGATCTCAATCAAAAAATCAGATTTGAATCCTTCAAAAAAAAATTTCAAAAACAAAAAGACATTAGAGAAGAGATCTGACCCCTTCCTTCAGTTCTCAATCGATCGACCATGAGTGAGAGAGAGATTCTTACTTGGGTGGTCCTCCTCCTCCTTGCCTTCCAGCCAGAACCCTAGATATAGGTTTCCCCTGTACTTTACAACACATGAAAAAAAAATCAGGATTGATGAGAGGGGAGTTCGAGTTTGAGTTCGAGAGAGAGAGAGGGGTTCCAACCTGTGGGTGGACGGAAGGGTTGTGGCAGGTGTTCCGTGGCCGGCGGAGAGAGGGGGGGTTTCCTACCTGTGGGCGTAAGGGCAGTTGGGGTCAATACCAGAGGCCGATCGGCCAAGAGAGAGAGAGATAGAGAGAGAGAGAGAGAGAGAGAGAGAGCTTGAGGTGCTCGCCGGTCGGAGGTGGGCTGGTGCTCGCCGGTCGTAGGTGGGCTCTTCGGGGTCGGAGGTGGGCTCTTTCGGGGTGCTTGTCGGTCGGGGCCGGGCTGGGCCCTCGAGGTGAAGGGGGAGGATAGGGGAGGGGGAGGTGGTGGGGAGAGGGACCCTGGGCTGACGGGCTAGTACAGGGGGTGGCTGAGAGAGAGATGGAGCGGAGGGAGATAAGGGGGCTCGGTGGAGACGGAGGGGATTAATGAGATGAGGGGGCTCGCGGGATACTGAAGGCGGGCGGTTCTCTAGGGCGCAGGATTTAAGAGGTAATTTAATGGGAGGCGGGGCTGCTTCTCGATCAGACGGGATTCGATCAGATGGGGTTCAGATCGGACAGATGAGAGGGGGGGCTGCTCTATCGGACGGTGGATTTAAGAGAGTTGTTTAATGGGAGTTGGGGCTGCGGGCACGGATCCGGAGGGGCCGATCGGACGGATTAGATGGGTCAGATGAGATGGGGAGGGCTGATTTAAGAGGAATGAGAGGGGGTGGGGGGGATTTATGGGGCTGAGTGGGATTCTTGGTGGGGGCTAGAAAACGGACGACTGTGATTGACTTTCCTTGTTTATCCCCCTCCTCTAGATAAATCTGAGCCGCTCCTTTTTCTCAGTTCATTTGTCCCCCCCACAACCGTTGTCCCTTATTTTATATATATATATATAGGGTCAGGATCGGATGACCCAACAAAATTTGACCCATTAATAACCCAGCACCCTTTGAGGCACTTAGAGGTTATAGAATGAGCTGATTTTTTATAGGGATGTTGTCTATGGTGTGTTGATCATCCTCACAAAAAATCAGCACATTCTAAAACCTCTAGGTGCATCAAATCTGTACTTCAAATCAACGGTTTTTCACTGTCAATTTTAACCGTTGACTTGAAGAGCACCCTTTGATTCACCTAGAGGTTTTAGAATGGGCTGATTTTTTGTGAGGATGATCAACATCTCATAGACAACATGTCTACAAAAAATCAGCTCATTCTAAAACCTCTAGGTGCCTCAAAGGGTGCTGGGTTATTAATGGGTCAAAATTTTGCTGGGTCATCCGATCCTGACCCATATATATATATATATATATATATATATATATATATATATATATATATATATATATATATATATATATATATATATATAGCCGCTACTGTTACTGTAGCCGCTACTGCTACTGCTACTATATAGCCGCTACTGCTACTGCTACTGCTACTGTTACTATATAGCCGCTACCGCTACCGCTACTGCTACTGTTACTAGCGGTCCGAATCACATTTCGCTGTTACTGTAGCCGCTACAGTAACAGCGAAATGTGCAGTGGCCGCTCGATCGGACGGGTGGGTGCGATCGGACGGTTGCTGTTCGGTGCGGTGCGGTGCGGTGCAGGCTGTGCGGTGCGGTGCGGGAGCGGGAGCGGGAATCAGGCCGGGCCGTTTGATCGGTTTCGATCGGACGGCTCTCAGTGCGCAGCGCATTTGGGTTCGGCAGCGCACAGCGCAACCAAGCATGCCTCTCTCTCTCTCTCTCTCTCTCTCTCTCTCTCTCTCTATATATATATATATATATATATATATATATATATATATATATATATATATATATATATATATATATATATATATATATATATATATATATATATATATATATATAATTTCTCTCTTTTCTTCTTATATGATTATTTTTTGGGGATTTAGCTCCTCTCCAATTACGACTCTCTCCAATTTCCATCGATTGAGGCCCAATATAAACCACATGGCAGGGATGGCATCACATTTGTCCCATGGAGAGTGCGGTCGGAGCTAAATGCTTTCACTTGTCAAGGATGATTGCCATCTATGAGTAGCCAAAATCCATCGGATGACTGTTATGTCGTCCCTGCCATGAGTCTAGCATAAGGAACCACCCATGTCTCATGAAGGGTTATCCCTTAGGACCCTTAGTACTGATTCCTGGTACTGGGAACCTGCAAGCTTTCATTAGGGGGGTTTAGTCACTGGGCACTCTTGGGGAACTCTAGAGAACTATGAAGTTCTAAATTAGTCCCCAAGAGCATTTTAAGTGGGACTCTAAATACCAGGTTAGTCGTTATAAACTTTTGAAATGGAACAAAATAACCTATGTTAGTCCCTGCGAACTTTTTAAAGGGAACTTTTGATTTATGTTCTCAAGTTGGAGAACTCCTAATTTAAATCGTTCAAGGGTCGAGTTCTACCTCAACCTTGAAACTCTGAGATCACGATCACTTCGTGCTCGACCCCCGCCGCCCCTCCCGTTCACTGCTCTTTCCTTTCTCGACGACCACTCTTGCCGCAAGAAAGACGACATCCACTGGTGCTCTACGATATTTAAATCTGGATCTCTTGGTCTCAACCCCATCATCGAACAAAGAATAAATTGGCTCTAAGGTAAAAGAAGAATGTGTAGCTTCCTCCGATCAGTTTTTTTTCTTCTTTTTTCCAAATATAATATAATTGTGATTATCATACACTTCATCTGATTGATATTTTGTCTGTCTATGAGGTTGGCCTTATCGTACACTATATCATATATTTGTTTCCCACTGTTTTTTTTTTTTTGTAGGGATCTCATGGTCAGTAAGACACCTGTTAGTTTATAGATAGAGCTCACACTTTCGATTAGATGTCTTGATATATTTTTGTATAATACATTCCGAAGTCATTGCTTTCATTATATAGATGAACTTATTTTCTTTCCATATATAGATGAGTTCACAAAGTAAATAAAAGGATTCTTATAAGAAAGGACCTGTGGAGATAACAACGAGCTACTGAAACTTCTTGTTGATGCGGCATATAGAGGATGTCGCAGTCAAGATGGTTCATTTTCAAAGACTAAACTAACAACATCTATCATTCTGGACCTCAATGTAAAGTTTAAGAGTAATAAATCATACGATGATATTAGAAGCAAGTTGAAGTTATGGAAACGAACCTTTAAATCTATTACTGATTTGATGGCATCCAACTCTGAATTTGGTTGGGACCCAAAGACCAAAAGCCTTACAGCTCGTGAAGAGGTTTGAAAGGATTACTTCCAGGTATTTTTTTTTTAATTTCAGATTAATCTAATGGTTTATGATTATTTTTTATCCAAATTTTAATAATTGAATTTTATATTTAGACTCACCCAAATGCAAAACACTATCAGATTGAGCAGATTCAGAATTTTAAGGAGCTTAACATTATTTTGGGAAATACGTTTGGCATGGGGGGCCAATTCTTGTGATGTATCTCATGAAAGCTTGAGAATTGGGAAATACAACTTTGATATGGACATAGAAAATATTGAAAGTAAATCGGTGGCCAAGGAACCTATGCCACCTGTAGACATAGTGCGCGTTTTTCATCCAGCAACGCATAGCCATAGTACTCAACGAAAACGTGCTGCTGAAGTGACTACAAGTGCTCGGTTGAGGCCTCAAGAAGGCAATAATATTTGTGAGAGGATAGTTACTAGTCTTGAGCGCATTGTGGACCATATGGATACCATGTAAACTTCAAGTTCAAATGTCATTGAATGATGGAAAGCAATAGAGAAGATCTCAAACCTTGACAAAGTAACACAAATAAGAGTGACAATGCTTCTAAAAACTCTGGAAGCAAGATATTCTTCTTTAAGTTGACTCCCAAGGAGCGCAAGGCATAGATTCTTGCCGTACTAAATCATTGATCAATGCAGTTTGTTTAATGGGACTTGTTCTACAAGACATTTTATTCTCGTGAATATGTAGTTTGTTGTTATTGTCTTGAGTTACTTTCATGTATTAATATAGTTTTAATTTTAAAATTTCAAAGTGAATGTTAGTTTATTATCGTTATTAGCCTTCGATCTTTGGATAAGGTTGTTTGGTTTGTTTGTAACTCTAAAATTTTGATCACATTAACGAATGAAAATGTAGCAAATTTTATTTAAAATGGATTGTGTTGCTTTATTATTATTGGTGCATCTATTGAATAAGCATCTGTGACATGGAGGTAGCAAATTCATATAATTTTTGGCACGGGTATATATGTTTGATGGGGTTCCCTATTTCTTTCATTTATGAGTTATGAAATTTTATTTTATGCATGTCGTTTCTATAGTGGAAGTTTTTTTTCATTGTCCAATTTATGAATATTGTATATTAAATTAACCTGTAATTTAACTGAGCATGTATTATTTGATTTTAGCTTTCTTATATTTATAGTATGCATTAAGTGTTCAACCTTTTATGAACAACCAGGTTTGATGGCAAATGATTTTCATGAGTGGGTTGAACACTTACCAGAGGATATGCATGAAAACATCAACATGATTTGCTCAGCAGCATATGATGCATGAAGTTTATACATTAAAAATTAATTAGTAGTGAGGACTTCTCCTATATATTACGAAAATTAGATAGCCCTCTCGAAGAGTTTCGTGGGCTGTATACGATGTATCCAAAACCATTTTGTAAGTTATGTTGCTTTCTAAAAGAAAAATCATTGTCAATTAATACTCGCAATAATTGTTTGGAGGAGATGCTAGCAATGTTTTTACTAATGGTTGGTCGTAACAATTATTTCAAAGTAATCCGAGAGCGATTTGCACGCTCCATGTGGAGTGCCAGCATAAACTTCAATAAAGTGCTAAAGACATTGATAATTTTATCACTAGAGTTAATGGAAAGTACTCCAACGACAACTCCGACCAAGGTGATGAGTGATGTTTGGTTTTATTCTTACTTTAAGGTTAGTCAAAGTAAAAAATTTCAGATTTATTATAAGATTATTATAGTAGTGTATTTTATAATTCATTTATGAATTTTGTAACCATTATGACTGTTTGGGAGCAATCGATGGGACATATATTCCGGCCTTGGTAACTGAGAAAAATTCTATCATATATTAAAATCGAAAGGGAATTATATCACATAATGTATAGCGACGTACACTTTCAATCTACAATTTATATATGTGCTCAGTAGGTGGGAAGGATCGACCAACGATGCACAGGTGCTGAATAGTGCATTAGAAAGGAGAAATTGACTTAAGATATTCTTGACTTACTTTACATAAGCAAATTTATCATTTTATATTTATTTCCTCTTTTACATAAATAAACTATATGATAAAATAATTAAATACATGTAAATTTTACTTAGCTGATGTTGGATATCCTAATTGCCTTCAATTTTTGACTCTATTTCAAGGTGTCCGTTATCATTTGAAAAAGTTTGGAAATGGACGTCAACCAGAAAATGATAAAGAATTATTCAATTATCGACATTCTAAGGACCGTGATTAAGCGAATATTTAAAATTTTCAAATCTTGGTTCACTTTATTCAAGATTGCACCACCATTTCCATTTAAGTCAAGCAAAGCTAGTATTGGCATGTGCAGGTTTGCATAATTATCTTCGTAGGGAATGCAAATCTGATCAGTTTCCTCCTGATGAAAGTGAGGATAATGTAGAGACGATCAACGTCGATGATGACTCAGATGAGGAGAATGAGATGCAAATCCAAGTGCAACAACGAAAACAAACTAAGGAATGGAGAAACAATATATAGCTACAACTATGTGGAATGATGCATCATTTACCAACGTCTGGAATTTTAGAGCTCATTTCATATCCTCTACACTTGTTCCATATGATTATATGTGAGTACTTCTTAATCAAAAAATTTCATCTGATGTGTTGTTTGACATGCAATTGTATTATTTATATTTAAACTTTGTTAAATAAGATGCTTGTATGGTAATCTTTGTTTTGTTTTTCACGTACATCTCCTTTTTGTACCCTTTTATTTGTTTGCCTCTACTCTGTCTATCACGACATGGTTTAGTTTTGGCTTTTTCTTCCTTTTCACCATTAGTTTCGCTATTTCAGGCTTGTCACGATACGTGCTCAATGGGTGGAAGATTTCTAGATGCTCAAGTGATCAAATGCCGATATGCATGGGGATGTAATAATTTTGTTTGATGACATTCTGAGAAGGATCTACACATCATGTACCCATGTTGGTGGCAATTTATAATCTTTATTCTTGCTATCAATTACCATGAGATTATTGCATGAGTAAAAAACATTACTTGTAATATGCAATTGGAGACTATAATTATGGTTCAGTTTGCAGAATGTGTGTTGAAGTTGCATCATTTGAGTTATATGTAAGTCCACAATGTTGAAGTTGTATCCTTTGAGTCATAAGTTATTCCAATAATACATGATATTGATTTGAATAAAGAATTCCAACAAAATAACAGGGGATTCTTGTTTGAGAAGTCCATGGCTTTAAGTCCTTGAGAACTTTAAGTCTGTCACTTTCTTGTTTATGGACTCGTAAGTTCATGACCTCCAAGTCCACGAACTTTGAAAGGTCACAATAGTTCTTGGGAGTCTGTCACTTTCAAGTTCCCACAAAGAAGTGCCTAGCAACTAACTCCCCCCCCCCCCCCCCCCCCTCCGCGCGCGCGCACTGAGTTTCGAGTGCTAAGCGGGAAAATTAGATCTTCACACTTCCATCGGATGACAAGGATCAAATTACTATCAGAGGATAAGGAAAACTTCTATTGTTGTGAATGATGAAGACTAGAAACTCTTCTTCGATCTATTGCTGATGCATCATGGAGTTCGCTCTTGTTAAAGATCACGTTGGGATTGAGTCGCACGACTCCTCATTAGTTATCAGGATTTCTCTTCGAGTAATCCGAAGAATCCAGAATACATACTCGATTCGTGAGAGCGTGGTGTGGGTGTGAGGAAGTAGGGGGATCCATTTGGTTAAATGGGATGAGGTGTGGGTTAGGGTTCCGGGATGAGGAAGATGGAGGGAGAAGGAGGGAGGAGGTGGAGGAAGAGGAGGAGGCTGGGGAGGTGGATGAGGAGGGCGATGCGGGTGACATCAATGGCGACTGACTGAAGGTTGGGGTTGAGAATAAACGGGGAGTAAAAAAATTATTTATTTTTGGCGCCATCACTAACTCAATGGGTGCAAATAGACGTTCCCCGACCTCAAAGAAGACAAAACTCAACAAGCTCGAGTAAACCCCAACCTCAAAGTAAAGATTTTCTAAGCCTCAAGTCTCAAAAAAGTTTACAAAAATCTCTAGCATCCCTTGACAATTGGACCAGCAAAGCTGAGATCCAATTTTTGAAAAGAGACACCACATTCATGCTGACAGAGTCTGGATCATACTCTCCCATTAAAGATTATGTTGTTCCTCTCCATCCAGATAGACCATAAAATAGCCATAGCTATTATATCCCACGGATGTCGTATCCGTCTATGCCTCCACGTCGACCAAATTACACACATATTTGTGAGGCTGGAGAAGACCCCACGCTTAAGATCGATAAAATCCCAAACCCTTCAAGCAAAAGGGAATTGATGAAAGAGGTGAGAAGGGGATTCATCCTCGTCCCAATAGAAAATGCATAGTGGGCCCTGATCACTTGGGTTATTTCTTTTGATGAGGTTAACCTTCGTGAGGATCTTATCACTAAAAATTAGGAGCAACAAAGTATTGAATTCTAGCCTTCCAGATCGCCTTAATCACTGGGAATACATCTCGCTCCGGTGCACCAAAAACTCCGACGAAAGGTGAGCCACAAAGAACACATCTCCAACAATTACTTTGTGAAAACATGGAGTCTTCTCCCTCATTTACTTTACTAGTAAGAAACCATGGTAATGCCCGGATGAGCTTAATGCACGCCATTTGACACATACGACATCGTAACTGTTCGAAGAAGTGTGAAATTTGAAATGAGTGTGATTCACTTGTTAGAGAGAGATATATATTGACATCGAATGACCATCAAATGTCATTGAATGAATATTTATCATTTTTATGGTAGATTTTTAATAGAATTTAAAAGTGAGTCGTGTTCACACATGGAGGCTCTTTAAAAGACATCCACAACACGGGAGAGAAATTTCTATTTTAGTATTATAGTATTAGAATATTTTAGGGGTGGCAATCCTTGACTCGACCCGCCAACCCGACCCGAAGTTAGTGGGTTTGGGTTTGGCCTAAACGGGTTCAGGTCATAAATGGGTCGCCCGATTGACCCGTTTATTAATGGGTCGGGTTCGGGTTTGTACTTATAACCCGATTGACTTGACTTGACCCGTTTATCAAATAGGTCGTGTCAACCCGACCCAACATGATCAAATTCGGCCCAATCCGACCTGTCTTGACCCAACCCGATAGTTTTACATGGGTTATGTTGACCCAATCCAAACCAACCCGACCTGACCGTTTAGTGATCGGGTAAAACGGGTCGGGTCAGGTAAACCCATTTGTTAGGTGGGTCGGGTTTGGGTTTAAGTTTTTGACCCGATTATTAAACGGGTCGGGTTCGGGTTGCATGTTTTGCCCTTATACCTATGTCTCAACCCGACTCGAACCCGACCCATTGCCACCCCTATGTACAACCCACGGTATGGATCTTTTACTCTCTTTTCACACAAACTTGGAGCCAGGATGTAACTGTGTCATGTAGTTGGGTTTGGAGCCGGGCTTCAGGGCAGTTTAATGTTGCTCAACCCCCGGCTCAAAAAATATGGGCTTTAACTTTCCAGCCCAGCCTGACCCAATGCCCAAAACTTTCATGTCCATAGATGGCCGAAACTACGCCCGGCTCGACGGGCCTTTGGTCAGCCCGGACCTGTTTACAACTCTACTCTCTCCCGCTTCTTTTTTTTTTTCTCTCTCTCATCAAATCGAATGAAATGTAAAGCCCTTAACGTAGTCTCCCCGAACCACGCTATCATTGCGGTTCAGGATCCGGCAATCGACACTTGTTATTTCTGTCCGTAAGGACGGTTCTGGATTGTTGAGATCTCCAGGCCACCGGAAGTACCCCAAGGAGCTCCAATCATAAGGGCCGAGTGATCAAAGAGGTGGGGACAGGTGTCGACAGCTGTTTCAAGTCATTCGAATGAAATTGAGTACTTTTTGCTCGTATCATTTGATACCAACACTTTTGTATAAATCCACGTCAAAACATACATATATTTATATTTACCATAAAAGAGGCGTTTTTACATAAACCCATGCCTAAATAGGGCTGTAAATGGGTAGGGTTCGGGTCGGGTCACCCCAAGCCCGGGCCCGGCCCAAAACACTTTGTTGAAGACCAAGCCCAAACCCGGAACAAATTGGGCCCGAACCTCTAGCACGATATATGTGTAACTTGTCGTATATTTGAAGTAACGCTCCTAAAGACCGAGGTATTGAAATTTGTAAGGTAACTGTGTGTACTTTATATGTTAAAAATGATTAATTAATTAAGTTCAGGCCTCAATTTGGGCTTCAGGCCGATTATTAGTTGTCCATACCTGGCCTATAATACAGCCGGGCTTGCATGCTCGAGCCCAACCCAACCCATAGCTCAAACTAACTCCGCCCGAAGTAGACCCAAATCAGGCCGACCCGATGGGCCCCGGAATGGCCCAAGCCCATTGTATGCGCAAAAAAGGTACGGGTCGGCTTTATTGCACAAAACGAGATTACAATTGTGGCCGGGACCCGGGTTGCTCGGGTGTAGCGAGTCCGGGTTGCGGCGAGTTTTGATCAGGGGATTGTGGGAAAGATCTTCTGGGGGATCCCTTTGATCCGCGTCTCCACGTGGTGTTCGTGCGAGAGCTCTGAACGAGTTGCCCAGGACAGGGGTCTTACAGGGAGAGGGTTTTGGAGAGGCTAAGGAATGTCCACCGTTGCTTTGTCCCTTCCGTGCTTCGCGCTTTCTCGGCTAGGGGGTTTTTGGCTTTGTTCCTCGGTCTTCGTGTCTTCCTCGTTCCTTGCTTGACCTTGGTGTCCTTGATCGTCGGTTCGCGGCGTCGATCGAGCTTTTGGCGTTGGCTTTGGCTTTTGCTTTTTGGCTTTGGCTTGGCTCCGGCGTGGCTCTGGCTTTTGCTTTGCTTTGGCGCTTGCACTTGGACGTAGCTGGGAGAGACTTGCGATGCTTTCGTTCTTCCGGACTTCGCGTCGTATCGGCTAGAACGTGCGGTGCTTTTGCTCGTGGCCGGCGTAGTCGCTTGGCTTTGGCACTTGCTTTGCTTTGGCGCGGGCTTTACTGGGGCTTTGCTTTGGCTTCTTGCGTTGCTTTAGCTTTGGCGTTTACTCGATCTTCTTCTTCGAACGACGTGGGCTACTTCTCCGGTGCTTCGACGGTTTGCGTGTCAACGGGACTTCTCTTCTTCTCCGGGCTTCTTTGGCGTGATCGGGGTCGAAGAATGCTTTCGAAGATGGTGGGGGTAGCACCAATCTCCGTGCGACGGTTGTAGCGTCGGCTTTTGTTGATGAAGACGACGGGGTAGTGACGCTTCAGATGATCTGTTCCAGCCTTTCTTCTTCGTGGATGGTGCAGATGTTTGTCGAAGACGACGTGGTGATGACGCTTTGCTTCTCTCCTCCGGGCTTTGGGGCTTGATCGGGATCGAGGACTTGTTGGAGACGACGGGGTAGTGCCGCTCCTCTTCTTCTCCGGGCTTTTGGGCTTGATCGGAGTCGAAGCTTGTTGGAGACGACGGGGTAGTGCCGCTCCTCTTCTTCTCCGGGCTTTTGGGCTTGATCGGAGTCGAAGCTTGTTGGAGACGACGGGGTAGTGCCGCTCCTCTTCTTCTCCGGGCTTTTGGGCTTGATCGGAGTCGAAGGCTTGTTGGAGACGACGGGGTAGTGCCGCTCCTCTTCTTCTCCGGGCTTTTGGGCTTGATCGGAGTCGAAGGCTTGTTGGAGACGACGGGGTAGTGCCGCTCCTCTCCTTCTCCGGGCTTTTGGGCTTGATCGGAGTCGAAGCTTGTTGGAGACGACGGGGTAGTGCCGCTCCTCTTCTTCTCCGGGCTTTTGGGCTTGATCGGAGTCGAAGGCTTGTTGGAGACGACGGGGTAGTGCCGCTCCTCTTCTTCTCCGGGCTTTTGGGCTTGATCGGAGTCGAAGGCTTGTTGGAGACGACGGGGTAGTGCCGCTCCTCTCCTTCTCCGGGCTTTTGGGCTTGATCGGAGTCGAAGCTTGTTGGAGACGACGGGGTAGTGCCGCTCCTCTTCTTCTCCGGGCTTTTGGGCTTGATCGGAGTCGAAGCTTGTTGGAGACGACGGGGTAGTGCCGCTCCTCTTCTTCTCCGGGCTTTTGGGCTTGATCGGAGTCGAAGCTTATTGGAGACGACGGGGTAGTGCCGCTCCTCTTCTTCTCCGGGCTTTTGGGCTTGATCGGAGTCGAAGCTTATTGGAGACGACGGGGTAGTGCCGCTCCTCTTCTTCTCCGGGCTTTTGGGCTTGATCGGAGTCGAAGCTTGTTGGAGACGACGGGGTAGTGCCGCTCCTCTTCTTCTCCGGCCTTTGCTTCTGGCGTCTTCGGAGTCGAAGGGTTCTTCTTCTCCGAGCTTTCTTCTTCGTGCACGGAGTCGAAGGGATGATCTTCGTGTGCAAGGGCCTTCACATTGATGAGGACTTTCAGTAAGCCGATCCCTCGGGACAGGCTTGACTGTGCCTCGTGAAGCCTCGGGTCGATGAAGAAGCGTGCTTTCTTCTGCAGAGCTCTGGCGCTTTGTCTTCAATTTCTCGACCATTTTTTCCTTCCCCCACCCCCTCTATTTATAGGCAAAGAGGTGGGGAGAGAGATATGGAAACTTTTTAATTTCAAATCCCTTTTGTATCTCTCTCATAATTACCCGGATTTTATTCATCCATTGATGAAGGGAATAACATTTAATTGTTTTCCTTTTCTGGCGGGTGCAATTATGGCTGGACTTTGCGCACAAAATCGATGGCGATCGGGCGCTTCGTCTTGTGCGTCGGATCGAGGGATCGGCGCAGATCCGCGCGTGTGCAGACGTCATACGCTACCTCCCCCCGCGCATGGCGGTATTCTTTCCTTTTCTTTCTTTTCTTTCCTTTTCTTTTCTTTCCTTTCTTTTCTTTCCTTTTTCTTTTCTTTCTTTTTCTCCCCTTTCCTTGCAGGGCCGGCCGGCCCCTCCATGGGGTTCGGTCCCCACTAGGGCCGGCCCTATAGGGTTCGGACCCTAGTAGGGGCCGGCCCCTCTTGGAGCGGGGTCCGGGTCCGTGTCGGCGCGCGCGAGTCGGGTCCGCGTGTCGGGTTTGCATCCACGTCTGTGCGCGCGAGTTGGGTCCGCGTGTCGGGTTTGCATCCGCGTCGGCACACGTGAGTCGGGTTCGGGTCCGACGAAATTCGTGTGTCTACACCCATTTACAACCCTATGCCTAAATATATATATCTATAACTAATGAAGAGGTGTTTCACAGGTTATCAAGAACAATTCACGAATTTTACAGGTTATTGGCCAATTGTTCAGATATTTCTAAAGCCGACTACTCGTCAGTTCGTTCTCGGGCTTTACCTCACGAATTGATAATTATTTTCATAAAAAATAAATAAATTTTGATGCTAGGCCTTGACGCACAAGTGTTTATCGAATTAGGATTCATTTCATTGTTTGAGTTGAACATTTTACAGCCGGCTTTCAAGAAGCTGGCCGGCATTTGACAGCTGGGGACGTAGCTTGTGTTTGTCCGTGAGACTAAGTCCTAAATAGCCCTGGCTATAAATAAAATGCCACTCATCTATCCCCACTCACCATCTCTCTCCCTCCTCTTCTCAAAGCACAAATGGCCGACCAGTGCAACCTCACTGCTTCAGCCCTGTGCCTGTGCTTCCTCCTGGCCCTCGCACACCTGCTCGTGGCCAACGCCGGAGACCCGGACATCGTCTCCGATTACAAGGTCCCTCCGTCGCTCGACCCGAAGACCATCACCCGCCAGTTCTTCACATTCACCGGATTCCGGAACATCAGGAAGGCGAACCTCACCGCAGGGGCGACCGCGACGGTCATCACGGCCACCGCGAAGGAGTTCCCGGCACTCGACGGGCAGGCGGTCTCGGTGGTGACCCTGCTGTTCCCTCCGGGGGCCATCATCCCCCCGCACACCCACCCAAGGGGGGCGGAGCTGCTGATGGTGCTCAGCGGGACGCTCGAGGTCGGGTTCGTCGACACCAACAACAAGCTCTTCGTGCAGACCCTCCGGGCGCCGGACCTGTTCATCTTCCCTAAGGGACTGGTTCATTTCCAGGTGAACGTGGACCGGAAACGTCCGGCGAAAGCGATCGGGATGTTTGGGAGCGCAAACGCCGGGACTGTGCCGCTGGGGAGAGCAATCTTCGGCAGCGGGATCGATCAGGAGATTCTGGCAAAGTCTTTCAAAACGGACGTCCAGACTGTGGACGAGATCGTGAAGGGTTTCTAGTAGTAGTGATTCATGCAGAGCTGGTAGTTGGTGGTGATCTCATTGTTTATTTGTTTGGAGTAATGTTTGTGTTTTTATTTGTTATTCATGTTGCTTTCTTAACCTTCAGACTGCAGTTTCTTGTGATGCTATGCTTGAAACTCCTTTATACTGATTGTGTTATCTTTGTTGAGAGAGAGAGTGTGTGAGAGAGAGAGAGAGTATATGACATGGCACGTCGGTTTTGTGCTGACTAGACAAAATGGAAGCTGACTAGGTAAAAATGAGATAGATCTAACCATTTGTTCAAAAATCAACGCATAATTTCTATTTCCCCGTCAACTAACTCTCTTCCCTTGGTTTTAAACTGCACTAAATATTAAAATCTCGGCCCATTTAAACTGCACTAAACCTGACCGTTTATCCCGTGATCGTTGTTCGCATCAACGGCTATAAACCCACCTGCTGAAATTTCGACCGTCTTAAACTATCGGGTCGATCTTGAGGAATCCATTCGAATAGAAACAACTGTGATTGATCGATTATAGGGGGAGGGGGAGTTGGTTGTGCCGAAGGCGCCTACTTCGTACCAATCGGCATGGGCGAGGAAATGGTTGTCCCTATGAATGTCAGTATTGTCGTCGAAAGTATTTTGTTATCGAAAGCGTTCAGATGTGTTGCCGCTGAAGGGAGGCCCGCTGCAATGCCGACAGATGTGTTGCCGCCAAAGGCGGCCCGCTGCAGTGCCGACAGGCACAGGCATGCACTAGTCTATATAATAACGGACAACGGTTTTGTGCTGACTAGACAAAATGGAACCAAATGCTGACTAAACAAAACGAATAAGCGATCACAACCATTCCCTCTCTTCTTACCCCGATCTCTCTCTCTTCCTGTATCTCTCTCTTCCCATATTTCTCTCTCACTCTCTCTCTTCCAGGATCTCTCTCTCTCCCCGGCTCTCTCTCTCTCTCTCTCCTTTCTCCCCGGTTCTCTCTCTTTCTCCCCGTATTTCTCTCTCTGTATCTCTCTCTCTCCCCGGCTTTTTCTCTCTCCTCTCTCTCCCCGGTTGCAGGCTTAGGCAGCCGCCTAAGGCTAGGGCTGGCAATTTTGGACCTGACACGGCATACCCGACACTAAATTTGCGAGTCTGGGTTAAATGAATTCAGGTAGTCACGGTAGACTCGTTTAATAAACAAGTCGGGTCCGGGTTTAGGGTCTGGACACGATAGACCCGAGAAGCCCCGTTTAAAATTCAATGGGCTGTATCATGTCGGGTTGGGTCTACCTGCAATCCGATACTATAGTATGTAGTACCAGCGGGTCTTATCAGGTCAATTGAATAGACCCTTGTAGTAAATGGGTCTTATTGGGTCTACCTGTTTATAAGTGGGTCGGGTACGAGATTTAGAGTCTAGACACGATTAGTTAAACGGGCCGGGTCCGGATCTAGGGGTTTTGGACATGACCTGAAACTAGACACGACACGATTAGTTAAATCTCTCTCTCTCTCTCTCTCTCTCTCTCTCTCTCTCTCTCTCTCTCTCTCTCTCTCTCTCTCTCTCTGCGTGCCTGTGTTTGTGCCCGCGCTAAATGGTTACCAAAACGGCCCAACGATTTGGTTACCTCGCTCACGGCCGGCAGCCTCTCAGCCCATAACCACTATACCCATCATTTAGGCCATGCCCATTATAAAAAAAATAATATAAAAATACCTCATTTAGAATTTTCGCCTTAGGCCTCAGTTTGTATCGAGACGGCCCTTCTCTCTCTCTTTCTCTCTGTCCCCCCCCCCCCCCCCGGGGGTAGGGGAGGTGGGGGTTGGTTGGTCGCACCGAAGGTTCCCGCTTCGTGCCAATCGGCATGGACATACCGAAGGCGGTCTGGTGTGTTGTCGTCGCCTACGACGGTAGGGGTGAGGGTGGTGATGCTCGGGGGGTTTCTTGCCGTCGAGGCGGCCCACTACATTGCTAACATGTGTGTTGTTGCCGAAGACGGCCCGCTACAGTGCTGACAGGCACGGGCATGCACTAGTAAAATAGATAAGCAGAAGTGTGACCCACTTGAGAAACTGAGTGATAGAACCCTGGAATTATCAGCTGATTAACCATTCAAATAAGCTCTCTAGCCAATAGGGTCACCTTCTTAATAATATGTCAAGGGGTCACCTTTCAGGCCGGCAAGCCCAAATTTGAGCAAAAACTCCAAAAACATCCTGAATAATTTACCTAATATAACATTGGCCCGTGCGGTATTTTTTGTACAACTTGACCCTTAATTAATTCTATACTCCGCCTGCACGTTTACACTCTCCGCTAACTTTCAACTGTTAAAGCTAAATTTTTATGCCAAAAATACTAGCACCCTACTCAGCGTAAGTGGTCTTAAAAAAAAAAAAATCTTTTTTAGTCTCATTGGGTAGGATGTTTTTAGGTTAAATATTAGATTTGACGGAAGAAAATCGAGAACGATTTTGTTCCAACCTGAAAAAGAGATTGGAGCATCCCGCTCTCTGTCATTGGTCCATCTCGAGGGCTTTTGGTCATTTCACATGATAACCAGTATGAAATGACAAACATATCCTTGGAATGGACCAAGGAGAGAGCGGGATGCTCCAACCCCTTTAAGGAGGTTGGAACAAAATCGTACTCAAGAAAATCGACAGAGGGGGCGAACATGCAGACAGAGCATAGTCTAAGGCGTAAAGTTGTTCATAAAAACAAACAAACTTGAGGGACCAATGTGAAATTAGGTGTATTGTTCCAAGGAGGTTTTTGTAATTTAACTTTTAGTACTTTTATTTATTTATTCATCCTTGCTCATTTCTCTAGCTCATTTCAGTATTTACCAAAATACCCTTACGGCCCATAACACATGTGAATTAGGTTCTTAGGCTCCGAGATTGCGCTCCATCGCGCTACTTCGCATCCAACGTATCCAACCGGATCGTGATGGAGCGCAATCCCGGAGCCTAAGAACCTAATTCACATGTGTTAGGGGCCGTAGGGGTATTTTGCTAAATACTGAAATATGGCTCAGAACATATTGAATATGGATCTTAAAATGAGCGGAATAATTTCAGGAGCTCATAGGCGCTAACGGAACTCGATTCCGAGTAGCGCACCTCACTCAATCTCTCTTACAGTGTTTTACTTTTCGTGAAGGACGTTTTCGTCCAGGCTTCACGATAGACATGGAGAAACCCTAAAAACCACCCCTCCTCATCCCAATCACTAGGGGGCCAGCTCTTGCTTGTGTATGTGAGTTGGGGTTGTCCCTATATAGGGATTGGAGGGAGAGGGGGCCGGCCCAAGGTTCTCCCCTCTCCAGAAAACCCGACCCCCTCTCCCTTCTCTCTCTTTTGTGGTTTCGGCCAAGGAAGAAAGAGGAAGAAGAAGGAGGAAGGAAGGAGAAGGAAGAAGAGAGAAAGAGAAGGAGGAGATCTCGCGGCTCGCCGTCGTTTTCGCAACGAATTCCTCCGTCGACTCGTAGTCCTTGCACTCAGATATAGGACTTCGAGGATTCCTCCCTTCGCAAAAGACAGGGTGCCATCTGACAGCTTCCCTTGCGATTTACGTGCGGTTCATTATCGTTCCGTTCTCTTCGGATCATAGATCCACAAAGTATGATGATTCTAAACACCTAACTAGATTCATGCATGTCTTCTGTAGATCGTAGTATGCCTCTAGGGTGTCCGCACATATGCTAAGATCATAGATTTGCATGTAGATTGTTTTGTAGAATTAATTGTAATGAAACATACACCATGAGATCTTCGGATCTATCTTTTACTTCCGCTGCGACTTCTGAAAATAGGATTTAATTCCAACAGTGTCAACCCGACCCGAGCCAACCCGAACCAACCCGATCAAACCCGACCCAATCCGACCTATCTTGACCCAACCCAACAGGTTTACATGGGTTCTGTTGACCCAATCCAAACCAACCCGACCCGACCGGTTTAGTAGACGGGTTAAACGGGTCGGGTCGGGTAAATCCGTTGGTTAGGCGGGTCGGGTTTGGGTTTAAGCTTTTGGCCCGTTTATTAAACAGGTCGGGCTCGGGTTTGGTGTTTTGCCCTTATACCTATGTCTCAACCTGACCCGACCCATTGCCACCCCTATGTACCAACCCACAGTATGGATCTTTTACTCTCTTTTGCACACACAAACTTGGAGCCAGGTTGTAACTGTGTCATATAGTCGGGTTTGGAGCCGGGCTTTAGTGCAGTTTAATGTTCCTCAACCCCGGCTCAAAAATTATGGGCTTTAATTTTCCAGCCCAGCCCGACCCAATGCCCAAAACTATCATATCCATAGCTGGCCCAAACTACGCCCGGCTCGACGGCCTTTTGGTCAGCCAAGGCCTGTTTACAACTCTACTCTCTCCCACTTTTTTTTTTTCTCTCTCATCAAATCGAATGAAATTTAAAGCTCTTAAAGTAGTCTCTCCGAACCACGCTATCACCGTGGCTCAGGGTCCGGCCATCGACACCTGTTATTTATATCCATAAGGACGGTTCTGGATTGTTGAGATCTCCAGGCCACCGGGAGAACCCTAGGAGTCTCCAATCATAAGGACCAAGTGATCAAAGGGGTGGGGATAGGTGTCGTAGCGACTATTTTAAGTCATTCGAATGAAATTGAGTACTTTTTGTTCGTATCATTTGATACCAACACTTTTGTATAAATCCACGTCAAAACATACATATATTTATAGTTACCATAAAAGAGGTATTTTTACATAAACCCATGCCTAAATAGGGCTGTAAATGGGCAGGGTTCAGGTCGGGTCACCCCAAGCCCGGGCCCGGCCCAAAACACTTTGTTAAAGACCAAGCCCAAGCCCGGAACAAATTGGGCCCGAACCTCTAGCACGACATATGTGTAAATTCTCGTATATTTTAAGTAACGCTCCTAAAGACTGAGGTATTGAAATTTGTAAAGTAACTGTATGTACTTTATATGTTAAAAATAATTAATTAATTATGTTCAGGCCTTAATTTGGGCTTCATGTCAATTATCAGTTGTCCATACCTGGCCCGTAATACAGCCGGGCTTGCATACTCGAGCCCAACCCAACCCAAAGCACGACTGATTCTGCCGGAATTAGACCCAAATCAGGCCGACCCAATGGGCCCCGGGCTGGACCAAGCCAATTTACAACCCTATGCCTATATATATATATATATATATATATATATATATATATATATATATATATATATATATATATATATATATATATATATATATATATGAGGAATGGGATGCTGCCTATCAAAGCAGCATTTTTTGCTGCTTTGAGACATTGTTTGGCCATCCTAGAAGTTTTGGAATTTGATGAAATTTGGTGAGGGTGTTGTCTAGGGTAAGATGATCATCCTCACAAATTTTCATCAAATTCCAAAACTTCTAGGGGGTTCAAATGGTCGAAGCAAAATCAGTCGTCTGCAGTCGCCGTTAAAATCTGCAGCATTTTGCTTCGACCATTTGACCCTCTTAGAAGTTTTGGAATTTGATGAAACTTTGTGAGGATGATCATCTTACCCTAGACAACACCCTCACCAAATTTCATCAAATTCCAAAACTTCTAGGATGGTCAAACAATGTCTCAAAGCAGCAAAAACGCTGCTTTGATAGGCAGCATCCCATTCCTCTATATATATATATATATATATATATATATATATATATATATATATATATATATATATATATATATATATATATATATATATATATATATATATATATATATATATATATAACTAATGAAGAGGTGTTTCACGGGTTATCAAGAATAATTCACGAATTTTTCAGGTTATTGGCAAATTGTTCGGATATTTCTAAAGCTGACGAGTAGTCGTTAGTTCGTTCTCGGTCTTACCTTCACGAATTGATCACTATTTTTCAAAAAAAAATAATAATAATTTTGATACTAGGCCTTGACGCACAAGTGTTTATCGAATTAGGATTCATTTCATTGTTTGAGTTGAACATTTTACAGTTGGCTTTCAAGTGGTATCGTTCTCCACGATCGGTCCATTCTTTTCATGCCTATGTGTTTCTCAGAGGAAAAACATAGACAGAAGCAATGGAACGATCCAAGGGAATGATGCCAAACGCGTCAAAACCTTTCTTATCTGGGCTTGGAACCAGCAACGATGGCCCCAAAACACAAGAATACTCCATGATACAAAGATCCAATTTTATGAAAAGAATTTGAAGTATTCTACACAAATTTTATTATCGCAGCAACACCACGAGAACGATTTTGTTCCAATTTCCTTAAAGAGGTTGGAACATTCATGGCTCTCTCATTGGCCCATTTCAAGAGCTTTTGATCATTTCGCCAGAATTAATAATATGAAATGACATATATGTCCTTGAAATGGACCAATGAGAGAGCCATGAATCCTCCAACCTCTTTAAGTTAAGGAGGTTGGAACAAAATCGTTCTCAAGCACCACACTATTAGGCCGACATGCGTTAGTTGCTGTACACTGAAAACCAGAAGCTGGCCGGCATTTGACAGCTGGGGACGTAGCTTGTGTTTGTCCGTGAGACTAAGTCCTAAATAGCCCTGGCTATAAATAGAATGCCACTCATCTATCCCCACCCACCATCTCTCTCCCTCCTCTTCTCAAAACACAAATGGCCAACCAGTGCAACCTCACTGCCTCAGCCCTGTGCCTGTGCCTCCTGGTCCTCGCACACCTGCTCGTGGCCAACGCCGGAGACCCGGACATCGTCTCCGATTACAAGGTCCCTCCGTCGCTCGACCCGAAGACCATCACCCGCCAGTTCTTCACATTCACCGGATTCCGGAACATCAGGAAGGTGAACCTCACCGCAGGGGCGACCGCGACGATCATCAAGGCCACCGCGAAGGAGTTCCCGGCACTGGACGGGCAGGCGGTCTCGGTGGCGACCCTGCTGTTCCCTCCGGGGGCCATCAACCCCCCGCACACCCACCCGAGGGGGGCGGAGCTGCTGATGGTGCTCAGCGGGACGCTCGAGGTCGGGTTCGTCGACACCAACAACAAGCTCTTCGTGCAGACCCTCCGGGCGCCGGACCTGTTCATCTTCCCCAAGGGACTGGTCCATTTCCAGGTGAACGTGGACCGAAAACGTCCGGCCATAGCGATCGGGATGTTTGGGAGCGCAAACGCCGGGACTGTGCCGCTGGGGAGAGCGATATTCGGGAGCGGGATCGATGAGGAGATTCTGGCAAAGTCTTTCAAGACGGACGCCCGGACTGTGGACGAGATCGTGAAGGGTTTCTAGTAGTGATTCATGCAGAGCTGGTCGTTGGTGGTGATTTCATTGTTTATTTGTTTGGAGTAATGTTGGTCATCTTCATTTGCATCTGAATAAAATTCTGAATAAAATTGTTTGTGTTTTCATTTGTTATTCATGTTGCTTCCTTAACCTTCAGACTGCAGTTTCTTGTGATGCTATACTTGAAACTCCTTCATACTGATTGTGTTATCTTTGTTGAGAGAGAGAGAGAGAGAGAGAGAGAGAGAGGACAAGATAAAAGAGAATAAAATAGATAAGCAGAAGTGTGACCCACTTGAGGAACTGAGTGAGAGAACCCTGGAATTATCAACAAAACAGAGCTGATTAACCATTCAAATAAGCTCTCTAGCCAATAATATGTAAAAGGGTCACCTTTCAGGCCTGCAAGCCCAAATTTGAACAAAAAGTGCAAAAACATCCTGAACTATTTACCTAATTTCACATTGGCCCCTGCGGTGTTTTTTGAACTTGACCCTGAATTAATTCTATACTACGCCTGCATCCTAGCTCATTTCTCATTTCAGCATGGCATTTCCAATTCAACCACTTAACTCATAGAATTGAAGTGTAAGGTATATGAACAAGACCACATTTGGTGGGGTTGCGAATAACGCCCCCCCCCCCCCCCCCCCCCCCCGCCCCACTTAATCTCAGGCCCTGGTTAATACAGAATAGTGCACTTACAGAGGATTCCTGTTCACATCCTTGTACAGCAGGTATCTCGACCGCGTCTTTCCCAGTGCTGCATACCTGGAAATTACACAAGGGTAAGCCACTTAGAGCCATCCGATCGAAACCGAGCTAACCAGTTATAGCAGGTCCCGAGACCCGTCATGTTCATAAATAAACATCTTACCATTGAGGTACAAAAGGTGCCATCCATATAGCATCTCCGGCTTGAACTGGGTACCTGTTCTCAAGGGAGTAATAAGAGAGCATGAGAACATCATAAGCTTTACAGAATCAAACTCTCTCTCTCTCTCTCTCTCTCTCTCTCTCTCTCTCTCTCTCTCTCTCTCTCTCTCTCTCTCTCTTAAATGCTAAATAGACATGATGATGATTTTACTAAAGAATATTAAGATACTACTATTAATTTCTCTATAGATGTATGTCAACTTTTGAGTAGCAAATTCTACACATACATAATCAAAAGAGAAGACCACACCTGAAATACTGATCATGTCATCTAACCACAAGGTTTCAAAAATTAAAGCAGGTCGACACATATGAGATGTGCGTTTGCACAAAAGAGTATGCCCGGATGGACACATGGTAAAACTACGAACATTGGAAGTTTGAATTGAGTATATATTAGATGAGGTGTAGAATATGGATTCTAAGAGTAAAAACAAATACAATAACTGAGATGGAATAGTCATGTCAAACAAATCCTAAAGGAGGCTGCGATCGGGAAGAGGCACTTGATCTTGTAACTAGCTATATGTATGTCCCAATGCCCTAGTGAGATTTGACTAGACAATGTCGCGTAATTAAAGCTCTAGGGTTAGTTCCCACCACAATAGCCCACAGACGTCGACCTCCAGAGATCCGACCAACCTTACATTGGATTTCTGCCCCATCCTTCTCCCCAAAGGTGACCTTACCAACAACATTGATTGACTGGTCGCCACAATCCACCGACTTCTCTAGAGGCGGGTGAGGAAATATCCATTGAGTTCCAACCGGACTTTGGGTTTTTGGTACCAAGTCGAGGCTTTTAGGATCAATCGTCCGATAGACAAATGGATGCTTGAAGACCCAGTTTTACACCTTTCTTTCACAGTTAGAAATAGTGCCATAGTTGCTCCAGAATTTTGGTTTCTACGTCTGGGACGGCATTCACCACCATTGTCTTATCATGAAGGTCCTTTTGAGATTTGTAAAGCTTTTAATGTTTCCTTTTGGTGGTTCGTAACTCAGGCAAAGCTGCACAGACCCTTTTTGCCTCTTCATCAGCCTCATATCCTGCACAAATCAATACACCTCAGTCCTATTTTGATATGTTTCCCTTCCTTTCATCTCTGACATCTTGGTAAACACCTCCTTGTCCTTGTATCATTGATAACAATAGGGCTGGTAATGGGTCAATTCAGATTAGTTCAGGTTGGATTAAGTTGATTAACCATCAATAACAACAGGTAAGTGCTTGACCCATACCCATCCATACGGACCTTTAGGGCAGAAGTCAATGAGTAGCCCAACTATCAGAAACGGAAAATGCATGTGACAACAAAACTACAATGGGTTGCAATGGTCAACCTCCTAGGAAAGTATGTCATTGGTCGTTGCATTGCAGAAAGAAAGCCAAAGTAACTAGAAGTAACCAAGGTTTTAAATGTCGTTTTCGGTGTCCACGTCGGTCAGTCAAAAAAGAAAAATTTTCGTTTTTCGGTAATTTGTCGGTGGAAAAATTGTAAAATGGAAAGACAAATTTCGGTGGAAATACTTCGTTTTTCGGACAAATTTCGGTGTTTTTCGATAAAAATTTATCGTTTTCAGTCAGATTTCGATTTTGTTCATTTGATATGAAAAATATGAAATATTTCAGCAATTGTCATATTTCAGTCAAATGTCGGTCATTTCGGTCAAATATCGGTCGACAAAATGTAATGTCCACATTTTCTGCTTTTTTATGTCAGATCCTCCAAAAACCAACATATGTCAGTGATTTCGGCCAACATCTATCGACATTTGATTCCATAGTAGTAACTTCTTTTAAATATTTACTTTCCAAAAAATACTAATGCAAACACTTTACCTTTTTTATACATATACTCAACTTGTCACTCCCTATATATTCACGACATGAAAAAGACAATGAATTTTAAAATTGCCATCATCGGTCCCAAGCCAAGATGGGAAAGGTTGAGGGTTGATGTTAGGTTGAAAGCTAGTCCTAAAAACAAACTCAAACTATGAAATGAATCATAATTCGATAAACATTAATGTTGGCCCTTGAGAGAGCTCAAGCTCATAAGATGAGCGTGGCAGAGATAAGGATGTTGAGGTGGATGTGCAGAAAAATTAGGAGAGAGAGAATGAGAAATGAGTGTATTAGAGAAAGAGTTGGAGTGGAACCAATTAAGGACAAGGTAATGGAGAACATAGTAGGATGGTTTGAGCAAGTACAACGTAGAGCAAAGATGGACCCGATAAGAGGAGGGTACTAGATTATTGTGGAAGGTCCAAGGAGGAGGGTAAGACCTAGAATAACATTGATGGAAGTAGTTAGAAAAGACATGGAAAAACTTTCATTGACAACAGATATAGCCCAAAATAAAAATGAATGGTGAGGCAAAATTCATAAAGCCAACCCCAAGTAGATGGGACATGGCTTGATGGTTATGATTCCGAGTTTCATAAATGAGAAGTTTATATATAATTTAATGGCTCGAACTTTTCTTTTGCAAAGCATTCAAAACCCAAAAATGCTTTCTAGGTATAGTCTACAAGTTTCTCGTTGCACATTGACTAAAGAGAAGACACTAAAGAAACAAAATTGAAAAAACAAGGTCCACCTATCTCATATATTAATTGCAATTTTTTTTTTTTTTGAGAACCCCTTAAAACCTTAAGAGAGGTTAGGCAGCTTCAGGCCGATTTATTAAATCAGAGACTAAGGTCGCAACTCCAAAAAGAAAACAATAATCTTGAGAATTCAAGGAAAGATGGGGTTGCCAATTTGATGACGAGACCATGAACAAATAAAAATTGTACAGATAAGATTGTCCCCATCTGTTGCTGCCCACTAAAAATGTGGTTGTTCCTTGATAACCAAATAGACAAGCAGAAGGCCATCACAAGCACGCCTACACTACTCGAATTGACTTCTTAATCCTTCTTCTGCGCCAACTACACTGTGGGAAGAGATGCCACATTTTCTCTAAATGAAATCTCAAACACTTCTAGAAAATTGGCACTTGAGAAGCACATAAGGAGTCTCATCAGTCACTTAGCACAACTCAGATAGGAAATCTACTACACTCAGAGTCTCTCGATCAGTTTTCGCTTTGTGAACATTTTATTTCTCGAAGCAAGTAAGGAGAAAATTCAATTTTCGTGGCACCTTGGCTTTCCAGATCAATCTAGTTGCCGGGAAAAAGTTACGAACCAAAGATAATCTTGAGTACCAGGACTTAACTGAAATTTTCCAGAAAAATTCTCCACGATACCCGATCTGGCCTACTGGATATCGATGTAGCATTGAGCATAGCAATAAGGTCGAGATAATTCCGTTGTAGGTTCATTGGGAGAACTCCTGAAAATTTTACTCTCCAAGACATGGTATGTCGCCTCGCTATGGCCTGAGACCTAACGAAGTCCTCCTTAGTTGCCTGATTCTATAGATTAGGAATCAATGTTCTAAGCATGGAGTTTCTTATTCACAATATTCTCATAACCTAATTTTGAACCGTCTCCAAGCATCAACTTGCTGCCTACTTAGCGGAAATCTCAAACCTTTTGAATGCACTGCCAAAAATGAGAACTCTTACCAAAAGAGCGACTATGCACTTGGAATGGGAGAACCTCCCAAAGTATCAAGAAAGGATGATGGAGCGCCAACTGCCTCCATTCTCCTGTTGTATCCTCCACCACCACTTTTCCAATCATGGAAATATTAAATCGACGAAGATCAAGAACCCATGAACCTCTGAAATTGTTACTTGAGCAAACATGATCCCAGTGTATCAAGTTATATGATCACGCCGAACCTTTCGCTCCTCTCCATAGATAGTCCCTCCTCAGCTTATCAATCCTTTGCGTAAACCCAGAAAAAAAAAAAAGAAGAAGAAGAAGAAGAAGAAGATAGGAAATAAGAAGGAATAGCTTAGAGAACCAAATTGGCCAATGACATCTTCCACCCAAAGACAGGTAATGCCCTTTCCAACCGTCAAGTATGGCAATTGATAAAATAGTTATCGTGACCCATTCAGGCAATATACCTTTAACCAAACCTGACCATTTCAAACCAGTCACTAGCAGTTGACCCCCAACCAAACCCCTCCAGCTAAAGAGATCCTTACCCATGCCTAAATTTTACAAGGCCGGCTCGGGATGGACTCGTAGATTAGATCGAAAATTTCCAACGCAAGATAACATGACCTCTTTTTTTTTAGGAACATCTGAGCTGAAGGAACAAAGTTTCAAACCTAGAGATGTATTGATTGGAGGATCCAAAAAATCTTTCCATTTTAAGTATACAGAGGTTAACACAAGAAACTACAGGAGATTATTTAGGGCTTTTATCTTGAGGTGGAGGAGATGGTTCATGCACAGGATGAAAAGAAGGTGAAAGACTCCTTAGATGCCTTCCTAGCATCCAAGAATGTGAACTTTGATGTGATTCAAATAAGTGACTATAAAAGATGCAACTAACTTCCCAAGTATGCCTTGTCATAGCAACCAGGTTCGATTCCTTGGATTTTTAAATCCCAAGTTTCCGTTCCTTAGATTTTCAATGCTAAACCACCTTCGAACATGGGCTTCCGGATTGTTCTGATCAACTTAGGAGTTTCTTACACTGCTAAAGACCAGTTGACAAGAAGTCGGTAAATACCCTTTCAGCATTTGATAGTACAAACGAAGATCTTAAAACATGTAAGAACCATTAGAAATTAAATGATTGTAGGCCTGATTAAACGTCAAACTATCCCAGCAAGAGAGGCAATAAACTAACATTCTAGTCCTCAAGTGGTTGTTGAAAGAGGATTAGAGGAAACATTGACTGGTTTACAGGATAAGATTCTTCCATAAAAGAAGAAACACTCGATTCTCTGCTCGCCGCACTGTATTTCCATATGTACCAAAACCGCCCTCTTCAACACCTAATAAGCTCTAGAGGTGGAGCAGAGGTACAATCCAGATAACTTACGGTACCCTCATCATGACAGCTTGCGTTTTCCATAGAAAGGATTTAGTTAGAGGAGAGTGGAAATATTTAATTTGTAACGAAATAGATTTAAAAAGGAAAGGTTATTTCTATGAGACGAGTAATCAATACGGAACGACTATATATAGAAGTAAAGGCAGGGTTTACATGGCCAAATGAGGAAGACTGACAAGTTGGAGAGAAATGAGAGGTAACTACTTTTTGGATTCAGTGAATGTGTTAACTCACATCATGTCACTTAAATTATGCTAACAAACATATATTTTTGGAAATAAGAAAACATGAGGGAGGCAAGAAAAAGAAAGCGGATCCGAGAATGATAATAAAATATTTAGGGTAAAGGAAAAAAGATGAAAAGAACCCGAAGGAACAAGGCAAAGATTTGAGACTATTGAGCTATGTTTATAGTAAAACCAAAATCATTGACCTTCATGGTTCGCTTGAGCTTAGATACCCTGTGGACAATGAATAGGAGAAGTGTTGAGATGGTCATGCCTCACACGGGCTTAGTCCCACATCGGTAATGGGAGAGGGGGATGAGCTACTTATATACCCACCTTGGACCTCCCCTTACAAGCCGGTTTTGTGAGGAGGTGGACATCCAAGGTTGGGTTCGTCACATGGTATCAGAGCCGAACCCCCGATCCGGGAGCTCCTCCCGATTGTGCCCATTCCACGCGTGTCCCGCGTGAGGGGGTGTGTTGAGATGGTCATGCCTCACACGGGCTTAGTCCCACATCGGTAATGGGAGAGGGGGATGAGCTACTTATATACCCACCTTGGACCTCCCCTTACAAGCCGGTTTTGTGAGGAGGTGGACATCCAAGGTTGGGTTCGTCACATGGTATCAGAGCCGAATCCCTCGATCCGGGAGCTCCTCCCGATTGTGCTCATTCCACGCGTGTCCCGCGTGAGGGGGTGTGTTGAGATGGTCATGCCTCACACGGGCTTAGTCCCACATCGGTAATGGGAGAGGGGGATGAGCTACTTATATACCCACCTTGGACCTCCCCTTACAAGCCGGTTTTGTGAGGAGATGGGCATCCAAGGTGGGTTCGTCACATGGTATCAGAGCCGAACCCCCGATCCGGGAGCTCCTCCCGATTGTGCCCATTCCACGCGTGTCCCGCGTGAGGGGGTGTGTTGAGATGGTCATGCCTCACACGGGCTTAGTCCCACATCGGTAATGGGAGAGGGGGATGAGCTACTTATATACCCACCTTGGACCTCCCCTTACAAGCCGGTTTTGTGAGGAGGTGGGCATCCAAGGTGGGTTCGTCACATGGTATCAGAGCCGAACCCCCGATCCGGGAGCTCCTCCCGATTGTGCCCATTCCACGCGTGTCCCGCGTGAGGGGGTGTGTTGAGATGGTCATGCCTCACACGGGCTTAGTCCCACATCGGTAATGGGAGAGGGGGATGAGCTACTTATATACCCACCTTGGACCTCCCCTTACAAGCCGGTTTTGTGAGGAGGTGGACATCCAAGGTTGGGTTCGTCACATGGTATCAGAGCCGAACCCCCGATCCGGGAGCTCCTCCCGATTGTGCCCATTCCACGCGTGTCCCGCGTGAGGGGGTGTGTTGAGATGGTCATGCCTCACACGGGCTTAGTCCCACATCGGTAATGGGAGAGGGGGATGAGCTACTTATATACCCACCTTGGACCTCCCCTTACAAGCCGGTTTTGTGAGGAGGTGGGCATCCAAGGTGGGTTCGTCACAAGAAGAAAATATCTAAAGATTAAAGATGAAGCTCTCAAAGTACATTATATTGAACCCCATGGTCCCAATGATATGGGAATGTTACAATCAAATGATGCAAATGATTATGAGAAGTGTTCACAATGTCAAACCCAATATATCCATTAAGTTTGTTATTTATGGTTATAATCAGATTCATGCTTAATAATATTATCATATTAGCATCCTAGATTCCTAATTCTTTCATTTGGAGTTACTTGTGTTGTAGGTGGCAGTGTTCTGGTACATCAAACAAAAGATAAACTAACAAGTTAGTGTAGAGTAGTGGTTTATATCACGATGTGACGATATATTTCTAACATTATCTGCCATTTCTATCAAATTAGCCAAAACTATGAAGATAAAGGAGAACCTAAATTGGAAGTCTTAATCCATATATAATTCTATTACACTTCAGTAAAATCTACCAAAAACATACTACAGCGACCCATATCACCTATTTTGTATAGTATTCGTCCAGAACTGTGCCCAAAACACCAAGATAAACAAGGTATGTGGCTGGATTGGACTTGCAGTTGGTTTTGGCCTGTTTCAGCATAAATCCTTTTTTAAGAGGAGGAAAAGAGGGAGAGGGGGGTTTGTTTTGGAAGGGAGGGGTGGTGGTAGTGTTGGTTGGGGGGTAGGTGGTTTGATACATTATTCACTTTCGTAGTTCGGCCAGTTTTTATCATTAACACATTGAGAGATAAAAGGATTCCCCCCTCTCAGTACTGTTTGGGAGTGCTCATAAGCCCAAACTGTGCAAAATGAAGATTCTAGAAAATTAGGATTTCAGTTTGTACACAACAATTTCTCAGTAAGACAGATCCATGGCATTTATGAATGGTGGTCGCTCTCAAACTTGAGCCAAAGAATATTACATTCTAGGTCTATGGAGCTAGGCCAGCTTTTGGGGGTTAAACCTATTTACTTTTAATTATCTGTTAATTTAAAAGATATTGAGTTTCAATTTTATGATTCATATTTGACTAGAGTTGTTAAGTAATTGGCATTAAGTAGCATGTGCTTTGGACTATCGAGGTAGTCTTCGAAGTTGTAAATCAAATAAGATTAGTTAAATGCTCGTAAGTTATATTGTTAAATCACTATAGCTGATACTTCATACTTGATAGTTCATAATTAATAGGAGTTAATTGTTACTACTAGTATGATAATACTTGGTACTAGTTGCAAATGTGACTTTATTTTTGTTAGTCACTTAATTGTTATCGATCGATGTAAACTTCAAAGTTTAGATACACCTTATATCTTTTTAGCTATCAATAACCTATGTTTCATACTATAAAACAGTGCCACTTTTTTTATTTGATTTATATCATTTCGATAACTTTTCTTTTTTCCCTTTTTGCAGAATTTTTAATATTTTTAAAATTTTGACACCAAAATCACCAAAGTTTTAATCGAAATTGTCGACACCGAAACTAAAGGCCATCATATACATCGAGAAATAAAAGCATGATAATGAATCCTCAAGTCAAGATACATTCTCAATTGAGGTATAATAGAAAATGTAAAAAAGAATTATAATTTTATGCTTAAACTATCTACATAATCATTAATGCGAGACCAACGATATAGAAAGAAAGCTAGATATGAGAAGCAGTAATCTCTTTTGTGCCATGTATTTCAAAACATAAACATAGCAGAGATCATTGTTACCAAGTCAGAAATCAGAAAAAAAAATCGGCTTAGGGGAGAAGTTGGAAAAATCGAGAAAGTCGGGAAAGAGTCAGGCAATCATATTGGGACTGCATCTCATTAGATGTCACCATATTCATTCTAGACTTCTTCTCGGGTTCTTCTTTGGAGAGTCTAAATTACTCCCTTTCAGTTCTCCTTCCTAAGCGGGCGGAGGTAGATTCAGTGACTGATTTCCGCCCTATCAGTCTCTCCAACTGCATTTATAAGATTATCACGAAACCCCTAGCGAACCGTTTGTCTCTTCACATGGATGAGATAATCAGCAAATCTCAATCGGCGTTTATTAAAGGCATACTAATTTTGGATAGTATGGTCTCTGTCCAAGAGATTTTGTATCATTTGAAGGAGAATAAGTCAGAAGGGTTGGTTCTCAAACTCGATTTCAAGAAGGCCTTCGATCGGCTACACTGGGATTTCGTTCTTTCCATTTTGCGTGCTAAAGGATTCTCCCAACGGTGGATTCATTGGGTTTCTTGCTGTCTGACCTCCTCCAAACTTTCCTGCTCGATTAATGGTGTTTCGGGGGGTCATTTCCGAATGAGGAAAGGCCTGAAGCAAGGATGCCCGCTTTCCCCCTTTCTTTTCATTTTGGCAATTGACGCTTTTGACGCTATCTTGCAAAGAGCCAACTCGAAGAATCTGATCCGTGGGATCCGAGGTAACTCCTGGTGCATTTCCAAACTGCATTTTGCTAATGACACTATTTTATTCTGTGAAGCGGAGCTAGAACAGGTGGCGGTCCTGAAGATTATACTGTACGAGCTCGAATTTCACTCAGGTCTCCGGATTAACTTCTCGGAGAGCTCGATGTACTACGTGGGGCATACTCAGGAGAAGGGCCTCTTAGCCTCCTCCCTGCTGAACTGTAAGCTGGAATCTTTCCAGATGAAATACTTGGGGATCCCCATCAGCAATAAACACCTGAGTAAATCAGATTGGCTTAAAGTGGTGGAGAGGATGGAAGGCCGATTAACTAACTGGAAATGGAAGTTCCTCTTGCTAGGGGGCCGATTGACCCTTGTTAATTCAGTTCTTTCCTCTATCCCGTCTTACTATTTAGCTTTCTACTTCATTCCGGCCTGGGTTATTAAAAGAATAGACGGGATACGCAGCGCTTTTCTCTGGAAAGGAACCGATGGTTCAGCTGGTTCTTACCATCTAGCTAATTGGGGTCTCACGCGCAAATCTAGAGATCAGGGAGGCCTAGGTGTCACTAATCTGAAAGATTTCAACCGAGCTCTGCTGGGCAAATGGTGGTAGCGATTGCAGAATGACCAGGGGGATCACTGGTCGTCTATCATCAGAGACAGATACTTCAAACGCTTCGCTCCTTTGTAGGCCAGAAGTAGGAAGACAGTGAAGCTTTCACCATTTTGGAAAGGAATTTGCAAAGTAGGACCACCATTCCATAGCAGCACTAGGATGGTACCAGGGGATGACAAATACATTAAATTCTGGACTGACCAGTGGGTAGAAGACATTAGTCTGGCTTCCATGTTCACGGACCTTTACAATCTGGCCTGGGATAACCAAGCATCAGCTCTGGTCGGTTAAGTTCAGGAGGATGATCACGGTTTTCCTTCAGAGCCAACTTAGTGATCTATACCAGATTATAGAGGCCTTCACTCTCAGGGACGGCAGAGACTTCTATGTGGAAGTGGGAGAATTCTGGGGTTTTCTTAGTTAAATCTTTCTATAGATTTTTTAATAATGGAGGTCTCATTTGCCCCATAGCTAGTCACCTATGGAAGTCGCCAGTGCCTCTCAAGACCAGGATCTTCATGTGATTAGCCATCTGGGAGAAGCTGTTAACAAAAGTGAATCTGAGACGAAGGAATAACCCCAATGTGCCAAACTTGTCTTGCCCCCTATGCCATTCTCACAGAGAAGATGTCAATCACCTGTTTCCCCGCTGGCCCTTCTCTAGGAACCTTTGGTCCATGTTGAAGCACAGATTCAGAATCCGGAGACACCCTGGCTCCTTGCGTTCTCTTTGGACTCTTTGGAGGACTCAAAGAGTGAAGAAGAAGTTTCGTCCAACTTGGGACCATCTTGCCATCGGTCTTTGCTGGAGAATTTGGCGAGAACGAAATGCGAGAGTCTTCTCGAGCAAATAACTTTCTATCGAGATTATCTGGTCCAACTTTGTAGCTATGGTTGGCAGTTGGTCGTCAGATTTCTCTATTAAACTCTCAGGGTTGATTAGCCCCTTCCTTTGTAGCTTGTAACTTGTCTTTTTTTTAATAAAGCTTGGGGTATGCTCAACCCCATCCTCTCCTCCTCGGAGAGGAATTGCTCAAAAAAAAAAAAAAAAACCAACGGTAGAACTTTAAAATATATTTATATACAAATGTTGCAAGGGGTTTTCTGAGTAGTACATGGCGGGATTAAAAATCGATATTAAAAAGCATAAATCAGGATTAAAACGTGAAAATCGTGGATTTTTTTTTCATAAAATGGGACATTTTCATAAAATCGGGAAAAAGTCACATAGCGGACGTTTGCTGGATAAGTCGTGTTTTAATCGCGAGTTATTAAAAAATTGGAGTTTTTAGTAATAGAGGAGATAAAGAACAGATGTTTACTTGCTTTGTTGACATGTAAATACAGACTTTCCCAGTCATACAAGGGCACACACTGCAATAGATTCAGATCTGTATTTATATGCCAACAAAGAAATCAAGTTTTATGTTCCAGTAGCATTTCGTCGAGTCAGTGTCAAATCACATCCTTACCAGCTGTCACCCAACCGATATATTCCCTGTCCCTCTAAAAGCAGCAAACCGTGTTGATTATAATGAACCTCCTGCTCCAACAAACAACAAAACAAAAATCAAAATATCCTTATTAATGGTTTCAAATGAACTAACAAAAATTACACCAAGATACAAGAGAGGTGCTGCAAGGTGAGCATTTCGAGAAATAATCAACTATTCAACAAGAAAATCATTATTTCTAGAAGCCTCCTCGGCTAAGATAACTTTATATCAAGATAAAGATGAGTTTCGACAAACCTTCACATTAAGATACTCTCCAGGTTGGAAATCCATTATCTGCAAGAAGGAGCAAAAAATCTTAGACACATGAAAACAAGTTCCTCCTGGCTAATCAATCAGTTCAACCAATGTCTTTGGACACAGTTGTAAGAAGAAATAACTAAAGAAGCATTGAGAGAGTTGCCTACAAAATGGGAGGAATGCACACTTTGGAGCATGAATAATTGCAGATATCCTATGAACACTAAGAGATACAATAATTAAAAATATTACATGGTCTGTACAAACATCATGTTTTGATTTTGTTCCAAGTCCACAGATGATAAGTGTTCATACCTGGATGAGAGCATGCCTCACATTTCAGACTGGCAGATGTCAAATAGGTACGCTGAAAGGGTATATACACTATATGGTGAGACTACCACCAAAGGAAGAAAGGTAAAGACTACATACGGTATGCATATATGCACTGACATACTCTCTCTCAAACTCAAGGTTGATCAAATACCATGAGTTTGAATAGCCAGAACTAGTGGAGACTTTGTTTAAGAACTCTCAAGAAACAGTCTAGAGGGCATGTAAGGTAAGGCAAAGCAAGATAATACTACCAAAAAAATGGCAATCCCTATATCTCTGGCATGCTCGTAAAATATGGCACTATCAGTGATCTTTATGGCATTCTAATTATCAAATTAAATAGTAGTGATCTTTATGGAGATAAAACATACTCCAAGTAGGCGATGGAGCCAGACAACTTTAGTACACCTAGTGTGATATTTGACTTCAGAAGTGTATTTGTAGATTAAAACTTGTTTCTTGGCTTGCCAAGCAATAAGAGGATCACCCAGGAACACATAGGGGTGGGACTTGGGCGGGTCTGACCCGAACCCGGCCCGCCCAACCCGAACAATGGACAAACATGGGCAAAGCTGGTTAAAAACTTGGATGGGTTTGGATAAAAAAAGATCAACCCGATTTCAATTTGGACGAGTTTGGGCACCAATCTCCCCAATCCGAGGAACCCGAGGAAGTGACATACTAAGGTTGAATGCTTTGGTAGTTTTTTTTATGGAAATGAAAGACTGTTATTTGATGTTGAATGCTAAGAATTAGTTTGAAATATGTGAGGATATGGTTTGTACTTTATGTTTTCGTTATGCAAATCAAGATTTTTTTTATCCAATTCAAAAATCTGTTGGGTTTTTTTTTCCATCTATTTATGTGCACCCAACCCGCCTATTATTTTGCAAATTGGGCAACCCGAGCAACCCGAGGAACTAGAATGGGCAAGCACGGGTTGGGCTTCCACGGGTTCCACGGGCAAAACGGGCTAAGGTTTGTGCAAATCGAGTTGAGCATGGGCAGACCCTTCAACCCGCCCAAGTCCCACCCCTAGGAACACATGCATATGGTAGAGCAACCGCTAATGGGTCCTCAGCTACTCAACATCAGAGTAAGCACAAGGTTAAAACATTGAGAAAAGAAAAAGGAGAGAAGCACATCACAAAATTCATGCGAAGAAGTGTGACATTATATAAATATATAAGGGTCTGCAGACTCAACAAATATATAAGGGTCTGCAGACTCAACAAACTGGATAAAAAGATGAACCATATAAGTAATATCGAGATGCGATAATGTGAGGTAGACAAGCGGTCAGTGCACCAACCAACTTACATGAACCAATAGAATGATTCAATGGCACACCAATCAAGGAACGGGCTCTAACGAAGCTACATTGGAATTGTGAATGGAAAATACAATTCTAGAGATGAACTTGGTAGTGTATTTCTGCTTGGGTAGCAAATATCCACGAGGGCTACAAGAAACCTCAACCGACCTAGGAAATAATAGATGGGTCCAAGGTCTTCAACTCAAACTATCACTAGAGATAGACCTTGAAGATTGAATATGAGATGGACCGTCACTGATAATGAACGTATAGTCAACATAAAGAAAATTAGTCTATCCATGTGGTAAGAGATGAACATCTATGGCATGGTCAAACACACTCTGGAAGAGGCTGGAACAAAAACAACAATGTTGTATTTCTCAACCCGGCACGAGAGGCCAGATAGTGACTAAATGGGACAATGTAACAAGCAACATATTGAGGTGGATGAGGAAGTCGAGAGGGCAACTACATAGACACCATATGAAAATATCCATGAAGAAACGCATTCTTCATGTCATACCGATAGATGTGATCATCCATGAATAGAAACCCAATTGATGCAGGCAAAGGTCTGACCTACACTAGGGTTTCAATGGAGAATTGGGAAAAATCTGAAAATCTATGCATGCACATAAAGCTTGGACTAAGATCTAACAAGTAGGGATACAATAATAACATGAAAACGAAATTCAGCATATACTAATATCATTCGCAGCAAAAGATAGTCTGTTTAAAAGAGAGGCATGCATCAGAATTTAATAGAAAAGTAGACTAAGTATGCTTGCTAGGGTTACCGGCAGACTATAGATAGCAAAACTAGTAAATAGGCATACGTTAGGGCTTCAACTAGCGATAAAAAGGGACGATGACGGCTGCAATGCGGAGCGGAGGCAATGGAAACAAAGAAAAACGATGCGGATGCAATGGAGAAATAAGATAAAAGATAGATACTGCCTGGGGTTTTCCGCCGTGGGTCGATTGCGAGGATGCGCCGATGATCCTGCACACGGAGCAAAGCCGGTCGTCGGGAGAAGCCGGAACCTTCGGAAAATCAACACCAAAGCCTTCGCGAGGCGAAGTCGCGGATGCGGCGAGGATCGGGGACACGCATCTCGCCCGGAAGCACTCACGAAGAGGCACCAATTTTCAGCAATGATCAAAACTGAAGTCTTCTTCTTTCTTCATCTTTTTGTAGCATTAGGGTTTTCCTTTTGGATGGCTAAGATCAAGGGAAATAAGAGTTGGATGGTGGGGATGCAAAGGGCCAAGAAAGGCAAGGAAAAGGGAGAGAAACAAGGAGAAGAAGAGAGAGAGAAGAGAGGGACGGAAGAGGGGGTCGGGCAGTCTCGGTTTCCGCACGGACAAGGGAGCGGGCGGACGGTTCACGGGAAAAAGGAGAGAGAGGGGAGCGGCATCAATGGGAAGCCCTATTGGGCTTAAGATAAGCCCATTTAATCCCTACTGAAGCCCATAACTTGCCATGTCATCTAAATGGCGCTATTTTGCTATCTAACCGTCGGTTTCGAGATATAATCTCGTCCGTCGGTACCCCGCAAACACACGCACCCAGAATTTTATTAATAACATGCAAAAACTCACCCGAGAAGACCCGGATTCAATCCGAAAAGCCCTCGGATGAGATCATGGACATCCCCCATGAATTGGGTAAGAACATAAATAATACTAAGTGCTGAAATTAGGCCAAAAACATAGAAAATGGCCAAAAACTGAAATAGACTGCTAACAAGTCCCATACGGCTAATGTCATCCAAGCATAAAAATAAAAACGACAGTAAATAAACTCTCTGGCGACGAACTGAAGATGCGGCGATGATCTGATGGTGCTGATCAGGTCTGCATCAACAATCATTGGAGCAAAATTCTCGTAAGTATGCCATAATCTTTTGTAGACTTTGGGCAACAAGGTGAGCCTTATAGCATTCATGGACACCTTTAAATTGAGCCTTGATTTTGTAAAACCACTAGCAACCAATGGGAACTTTACACGGATGCAAGGGTACAAGACCCCAAGTACCAATGCATTGTGTAACAGCACGCTCCTCGAACATGTATACCTACTACTTGAGAATAGAGGAGGCCTGGTCGCACGACCTGGGCTCCTGATGATAATGAGTAGGCACAAAGACACAAAACCCTAGAGAAAATACGTAGGAAGTGACGAGACCTAAAAACTGCTTAGCATGTCACTTATGAGGAGGCCAGCAATACACTATAAGAGGAGGATCATCGACAAGGTAGAGTTTAAAGCTGCATTAGAGTCAAATGCAAAAGATTTCCCATGTGCTTTTGTTCATAAACATGGACTAATAGGTACTTGGACTGGCTCAAAGGAAGGAGAGTGACTGAGAATGAAGGTGCAGCACCAAAAGGAATTTGAGTCTTTCAAGTAGAATGATATGCATCATTTGAGAGAGGTTCAGAGAAAGAAAACATGCCATGCAAAAAGGAAAATCCACATCCACATGAGGCCAACTATGTAAGAGAGTTGATGTAAAAATACCACCATGTGATACATGGGTGTGGTGGGACATAGGATCATAGTATCTGCACCCTTTTTGCCTAGTAACAAGGAAAAAATAAGTGGCAGACCCAGAACATGGTTCGCTCATTACACAAAAGTAGAAAAAGATAGGTACAACCAAATACTCGAAGATCTTAGACATAAGGGGTTGTAAAGACTAAATAGACACTCCATAGGGAACCCCAGATAGGATATAAGAGGTCATAAGATTGATAAGAATAGACAATTGTAAAATCGCATCAACCCTGAACAATCTCGGAGATCCAAATAAAAGAAGTGCTCAAGCAATCACCATGTTACGTGAGTGCTTGCGCTCTTGTAAGGGCAATATAGCCGATGCATCATTACTAACTAATATGCATCAAAACCCCCCCTAAGATAAGCCTTACCCACCAGAATCAGAGTGCAAGGTCTTGATCATGGCTCAAAAGTTAAGTAAAAATCATCGTCATCCAAGTCATCTCATCATTAGGGGGTCCACTAAAAGGAAAAATGACAATAATTTTTCAATCAGTTCCCAACCTGACGTCAACCCTCCAAGATCGATGCCAAAACCTGACCAAGCAATTTGGTAAGAGAGGGGCGTGTCAAGAAACCTAAAATGGCAATGACAGGTAGGGAGAGGGAGATCAAGCTAGGTACAAATGTCATGCATAAAACTTGAATAAGTGAATAACTTGACTCTTCTAGGTGCTTTAGACAGCACTTTGGTAAATTGAGTATAAAATTTTGTATATGGAAAGTAAGCCCAGATTGTTTGTTTTGGTTATTCATAGTAGTCAAGCGCAGACAATTTATCAAAAAATATACTCATTTCTTGTTCAACCTAGTGATCTGAGTTTCTAGAGATCTCAACAAAGTTAACCAAAACAAGCAATAACAACTACTTTTTATTCTTCCATCTAAACCAAATACCAACACAGTCTGCATCTGAATGTGCAAATGCTAGTAAATGACTGTGTCAGTTATGTGAGGCGGAATGAGATACGGTATGCCCATTAGGCATTATAAAATTGTCAACACGAGTCACATGTAGAGTTGGACGCCCCTTTCAAGAAGCACATTTCAGATACCTCACTATATAAAGTTATGAACTACAGCTTCAACGTAAGGAGAGTTGAAATCATACATGAATTGACTCACAACACTAACAACAATGCTATGCCACTTCTCGTGATAGTCAGAGAACAAACTTTGCCCACGAACCAACAAAAGCTTCCTTGATAATCGAATACCCCCTTGATCAGTCAAAAACTTCAGAATGTGATTCATTGGCTCATACTCTATTTCAGCGGTCAATATACCAATTTGGGGTAGCAAATTAGTTATGTATTTCCTCGTGTAGATCGATCCTCATCCTGGACTGTACTACTTGAATACTTCAAGGCATAACACAAGTCCAATTCTCATATAAATGTGTTGTCCACGATAGAATTTAAGTTCTCAATCATATTGGTATTACTCATGATTAATCATCACTATGCTTGAATAATCACATGAGTTTCAGAAGCCTGTCTCTCAACTAACTTTGCTAAAATTGAATCTTATTTTTTACTCCATAGATTGGCTTTCTAATATATATCCTTCCTCATATTGACAAATCCTGGAGGTTATTCCACATGACTTATTAGTTATTACTTACAAATCATTATAAAGCTGTTCCTAACATCCAACTGAAAGCAGGGACTAGTTGAGGTTAGCAACGACATGGAAATCACTCTATATCAGGTTTAAGCTTTGCAAAGCGCACACACAAGCACGGGGGGGGGGGGGGGGGGGGGAGGGAGGGAGAGAGAGAGAGAGAGAGAGAGAGAGAGAGAGAGAGAGAGAGAGAGAGTCTCAAACTAAGCAACCCATCTAAGTGTAACTGTATACCCTTTCTCCCACCAGCCAAGCATGTAAGCTTTCAATAGTTCCGTTAGGCAGATACTTGACAGCATTTACCCATCTACAAATTGAAGTAGTACTTACAAGCAAGTAAATCAAAGTGGTATGATCTTCCCTTCATTGATTGGGCTTCATAAGGTAGGCTGTAAAGAAATCTAACATAAGTATATAACTAATCTCAAAAAGAGACCTTTCTCTAGTGTTTTGATACGTGGCTACCCATTAAGAGCACCGATCAAAAAACACCCATAGAAAATTCAATCACCATGAAACATCCAAGAGGGCACTTTCCTCCAAAGCGGCTTATGTATCATATAACCCCCTTCCCTTCCCTACCCCACCCCACCCCACCCCACCCCATCTCTCTCTCTCTCTCTCTCTCTCTCTCTCTCTCTCTCTCTCTCTCTCTCTCTCTCTCTCTCTCTCTCTCCAAAGTAGTCATGTGTATCCCATAATCCCCCTTCCCTTCCCCACCCCACCCACCTCTCTTTCTCATTTTCCAAAGTAGCCATGTGTATCCAGTAATCTCTCTCTCTCTCTCTCTCTCTCTCTCTCTCTCTCTCTCTCTCTCTCTCTCTCTCTCTCTCTCTCACATCACAACAACAACGGACAAATGAATGGTGATGTAAAGAGCCAATCCCCAAGTCCTCAATAGGACATGAGAGAGCTCATATGCCAGATGCTTATGTAAACGGGGATCCGGGTAGGCAATTTCGATCGTAACAACTTTTTTTTATCTTTTTTGAATGAGCACGACGGTTACTGTGCTTGAGTTTTATTTTTTTCTTTTCCAACTTTTATCAGCTCTTCCACAAGCAATTTACCAATGTATCAATATGGTCTAGCCTCCCCAGAAGAAATTTATGTTTGTTTTGTTTTTATGTTATCTTGAGTTGAATATGATTCGTCAAGCTCCTGTTATATGAGCTCTGACCCGACGGAGTCCTCTTGTTCATCTAGGTCAAGATTATCAAGGATATGCCCAAGTGCAAGCTCTGTGTTGCCTACAGGTAGTAGGACTGCAACTACCCAGAGATAGTCATCAAAAAGTTAATGTATTCCTTTATCTTTTCATTTATATCATCTATACAATCTATGAACTGTATTTTCCTTTTTCTAGGTGTTTGCTAATCTGATTAGAATAAACAATCATTGGATGTTGATCAGTTGCAATTTGTTTTTACATTTACAAGTATAGTTTTGTTATCTTTATTGCCAAATGATCGTCAGACACCAGAAGTCATGAAATTGATCATAATTTTTATTTGACATGAGTTTTATAGTTACGAGTACTCTCTGAATGACATTTTGTTATCATTATTGTGCCTGCCTCAAAATTATTTATATTATAAGATTAATTCTAAATCTATTTTTTTATTTTTTTTCATAGTTCATTCATATTTTATTTTATCCCGTGCATTGCACTGATTTACTGCTAGTTGGGGCTATAATTGAAGCCATATTTGAAGACACAAAGACCAAGAAATATGGGGATAGGATGGTTAGTACAAAACTACAAATACATTGAACAATATTTAAGAAGATCAAGGTCTTCAGGGCTTGTCAAAGTCTCACCAAGGAGCTAATTGAGTAGAAGGTGGGGGCAACGACTAAACCATAGTGTCAATTCCCTTTGACATATACCTTGGTGGCAGAATCTAATGGAACAGACAATAAAGTTGTATGATAAAGACAACAGGACAGCTGGATAAAGATTTGCTTCAGCTATCATCTTAAAATGGTGCTAAGAGAGTACGATGCAAATAAGCAACAGAGCTCAGAAAAGGTATAACAAACAAAATGCATATGAAGATGAGGACTACAACTTTATGCTCTCTGAGTACAAGAACATACAGGAAAAATTTATTTAGTGAAATAGTGTTGAAGTTGGTGTCCTTTTAAAGAATTATTTTGATGTATATGACACATTATTAGGCATTATGAGATGATGTTTTTATGTCCACACCTTTACAGGTAATTTTTGCTTAGTAGTAGCATGAGATGACTGATGCGTTATGAGATACCTATCTGCTTCAAGAGTCATGGAAGAATTAAGTTACCATATATAAAGGTCATTAATGTATGGTGATTATAAGAAGGTAATGGGGATTTTCAACCATTGAGATGATCAGCATATGGTCTGCTATTGTATATTGACTTGTTGACTTGAAAACCGATCTCAATGGAGCTATATTGCGATGGTGAGACAATTATCTCATATAGTGGTTGCATTTCCTTTGACCTAATAGGTTTGAATTATCATAACATTCGTCCTAGCTACTTTATAGCCAAGTAGCATGGTAGGGAAGATACATATGCTTAGCGGCTAATCATTTACATTTTTTTTTTTTTTGAGCAATTCCTCTCCGAGAAGGAGAGGATGGGGTTGAGCATACCCCAAGCTTTATTAGAACTCAAAAATTATAATCATTTACATTATTGAGGAGGTAGAAGATGATCATCAAGGAATCTACAATATGTGAGAAGTAGATTAGATAATGACGTTAAGTGGGAAAGAAGTCAAGCATTGGTGATCATAATTAATGATTTAGATCTATCACTCCCGTCAAAACACAAAGACCTTTTAATTTAATCAATAAAATAGCAAGGGATGGGTGGGGTAAGGGATGTTTGAATTACCTACCCATTTGTCAAGGTACAAAATATTACCCCCTATAACGTGAACTTCTCATCGTTCTCCCAAAAAAAATCTTGAAATCTCCCAACATGGGTGCCATTTAGCTTCCTATAGCTTTGAAAAAATTCCAAGCAAATAAACCCCCATCCTCCCACCCAGCCGCAGGCCCGAGAACAAATTCTTCTTCACCACCATTACCTTCTTTCTTATAAGAGAAAAACTTATATCTTTTTTTTTGAGAAATTCCTCTCTGAGTGGGAGAGGATGGGGTTAAGCATAAAGAGAAAAACTTATATCAAGCCCCTTCTTGCTTTATACACCGAGTTATGAGATTAAAAAAATACTTTAACCTATCCCCTGGGTCACTTCAAGATTTCTTCCTAGGGACAAACTCCATCTCGTTGATTTGGGTGTATCTCCAATCCAAAATCTGACAAATCACTCTTCTATTCCCTCAATAGCAATTAGAATCACAATCATCAAGACAAATCCTAAAATTTTCATCATAGGAGTATCTATTTTCTCATAAGACTGAAGATTACTAGTGGACACATAGTTCAAGTCTTCAAGAGCCTTATTAAGAAGTTAGTAGCGTGTACATATTCGAAGAATAATCTTTTGCTTATAGTTTCAACACAAAGTCGACAATACGCAGCAACAAGCATGAGCAAAAGAATCAAGGTATATAATGGCTCACGTGGATATTAAAATCATAAGAAGCTGAAGTAGGCAGCAATTTCCTCAACTCAAATACCTGAGAAAACATAAGGGGGAACCAAAATTACATTAAAAGAAGTTACATAAATATTCAGTGAAAAAATCAATGAAAACATGATCCTTTAAGTTAATGCTAATAATCAGAATAGTAGCCAAAACAACAAAATCGTAAATGGACCTCATTTATAACATCTCATTTGGTGGATAACAAAAAAATAATAGTTAATAGAATGTAGGTGAAACAAAATAATAAACATTCAGGAATCAACCTCCCAAGGAGTTTCAAGAAGTGGTTGCTTGTCTGTTGAACCGATGATTTGTTCAGGATAATGTTTTTCCAGGCTGACGTACCTAATCAAAGAGTCAGTTTGGTTTTGATTATCAACTTTGAATAACAGATTCAAAAGAAAAGAAAAAAGAATACACATTAGGGACAAGGACTAGAGCCAACGAATAAGCTATTTGGTAATGTGTTTAAAAGTGGCTAAAGGAATAGCTTTCATCATAATAATAAGTTGAAAAAATATATGTTTCAGCAGTTGATAATATTAAATTTGAACGTGTTTCAATCAAAGGGAATGCCTTTAGCTCCAGGGTAGTTCTGTGTGTAGCTCTGATGCAAACAATATGTACGCTATACATGTCTACATGTAATGGAGGGATATGTCAGTTCATGGAATGCCTGAAACTCATTAAATAGGTAACCTGCGTTCAAAGATGACAAGAGTAGCTGTTGTGTCGCACTTCAATAAATGTTCCATATTAGCAGGTAGATATGCATATGAGTCCACCTACATTCAGTCAAGATGACATCATAACCACTTAATCTAAGATTTTCAATAAAACAGAAAACATATGAACAACCTATTTTTGCTCAGATTAGAGAAGTAATATAGGAATGGAATGGGTTCGAGACAGACAAGGATCTTACTAATTGAAATGAAACCAGCTTGTATATAGAAAATCATAACTAGTAAAATAACTGATAAAAACAAGATAAAGATGTGATCAATAAATGGGTCCAAATGTAAGTAACTTTTGGCATTGCCTGATGGAAGTAGCTCGAACAACAGTTTTACATATATCTTGAAAATGCATGAAAAGACTGTAATAACTATAACCAGGAATAACACTAATTTTTAATCCTCATTCAACCTTTGATCTTATCACTTTGCTAAGACATTGAAATTCATAGTGAAAAGTAACACAAAAATAACAATAGTATCTACATTCTATTCCAGCACAGAACATGACTGGCATTGGCAATGCTGGTCATAAAAGATTATGGGATTGTGGTATAATTGTGTTCTATACTTCTATGGCATATAATTTTCGCCTCAAGGTTGATTGTTATAACATTCTATATAAAACATTGCATTTATCTCTCTTCATTAAGATTCTTTTTCAGTATAGGGGAATATAGGAGGGAAATTTACAAGGAATCTCAAACAGTTGCACCTCAATTGTGTGAGTTCAAATATCATGGAGCACTGATATTTGATCCCATTGATTAGATAGCTTGGTGGGTGGACTACAATTTCATAAATTCACTAGACCTAGTCTAACCTTCATTGCCAACCAGGTTTCCCAATTTTTATGTGATCAGTTTCACGGACTATTCATCTTCTTGTAGCTAACAGAATCTCACGGTATCTTTGTGGCATTGTCAACCAACCTCTATTACAGCAGTCAGCAAAAAAAAAACCTGGGATCTAGTATGGGGATTGGATGAGCCTACCGACTCAAAGCTTCCTGAAGGTTCCAAGTCAAGTCGTGCGCACAACCGACCACGTGTCAGCATGCCATAGGACCATCCTATGTGGGGCATAAGGTGGACATTAAATAGTGTGCTACCGACTAGGATCGTGCGTACGACTTGTGAAAGTCATGTGCATGACTTTAGTCAGGCAGACACCCTTCAATGTTCAAAAAAAACTAAGGCGAAGTCGTGCGCATGACTAACTTGCTATACACACACTAATTAGGGGTTCAGCCCTTGTTCCAAGCGAGATGAAACATAGAAGTCTAGCATGCCCATGTGGTCATTCCTAATCTAAAAGATGTCCATACATCTTTAACATTGTATCTGGAAGGAACGTACATGCATTTAGGCTAAAACAATAAAAAAGGTCGAACGAAACCAGGTGTGTGTGTGTGCGCTAGCTAGTCATGCACCAAAGCCCTAAACACCTGAGTAAAGTCTATTTCCAAAGAGTTAGAAATGTATCTTCCATGGTGGGAGAGGACGATAGACGTGGTTTTGGCCGCAAAGATACATCTTTATCGTAAATGAGCCAAACCTAACTCTACCCTCCCGACTTTAGCTCGCAACTATTCACTACACCGGTAAAGTAGGTTTTTTAAATCGTTAAAAACTAATGGCAAAATAAGGAGACCTAACAGCTTCTTCTAGGTCGTTGGGTTCATCGTCAGATATTTACTAGATGGATCCCCATCCACTTGTTTATCATCCAAGGGCATGCACACGTCCAAAAAAAATCATCACAGGCTTCTCCTTGGTATGGTTGTAAAATTTTGGACACAAGCTCTAGTTGATGACCGATGGTTCCCACCGGGGATAAATACAAAGAAAATTTTCTAGACAACCTTGGAATCCCTTTCAAGTGGATTGAAAGGAATAGGTTTCCGTCAACAATGGGCTTCTTCACCAGTGATTCCACAAGCCGCCTCAGCCTTCGCATAACTCGCTTGAGGTGTTCTAGCTGGTGTTTGAGGCCAATGATTTTGTAACTCCTGTGTGAGCCATTTGATTTGACATATTATGTCGATGATCTCACCATAGTAAGCCTCCTATATTAGTTTATGCTTGAACTTCCAAAAAAAAATTTATTAGTTTATGCTTGCGGTTTTGCCTCCACAAAACTTCGAATTGGGGAAACCAGGCAACCGCTATAATATAGTTGGTGCCACAAACTAAAAGAATATGGGACTACAGAAGAGAGAGAGGATTGAATAAGGGAAAAATTAATCAGATTTTTACTATTACTTTGATTCTTTTAAGCAAGTAAGCTGAAATAAAACTGCAGTACTCACCAAAGAGAACTCTTGAAAAAAAAAATTACAATGAACCTCCTCTAATAAGACAAATTTCTCTTCATGTTACCCTATCCTGCTTCTTTAAGCATAAGAACACCCAATTTGCCTCTACTTCCCTTCCTAATGTGCAAGAAATGATCCAATCTTGTACAGAATTATGGGGCTCTAAGAGACTAAGAATCGAGGAAAAAGAGATCAATAAATCAAGTTTTATTGCCAAATCTAAGAACCTTCAGCAAATAAGCAGAAATAAAACATTAATCATCAAGTAGAACTAATGAGATAGTATTACATTGGTCTCCTTCTAGAAGACAAACTTTCTCCTCCTCCCAGGTTACCCTATTCCTACTCCAAGCAAAAATCCCAAAATCCGTTCTTCTACTTCCCTGACCTAATGTGCGCTATTAATCTAACTCTTTTAGACATAGTCCTACTAAAATATTACCTATAAACTCACCACATAGTCCTACTAAAATATTACTTCTAAACTCACTTTTACAAGTAACGAAAAATGGTTCAAAGATTTATAATAAAATAAGTAAAATATACTAAGGAAATATTACTAAATGGACTCCTGAATGAGGAACAGGTCCTATTGAGGTAGAAATCATAATCGATTAGAGAACCCAATCATACCTAGGAATCCTAGCTCAACAAAGAATCCTATTTAGAGTAGGTATCCTAGATAACATAAGAAAACCTTTAGAATCCTATCAAATTAGGAAATGTATATGACATGTGAATCCTAATGGAAGTTCATGTCGTAGATAACTTGGGAAACCTCCTAAACTGATTAGAATTAAAACTAAGGAATCAACACACACATAAAGCTATCTAAATTACACTCCAAGATGACTCCCTAGAATTAAAATTTAAGGGACCATAATATAGCCCCAGATGTTCATCCATCAAGCAGCAAGAAGAAATGTCTTTTCCTAAATATGGAAGACTGCAATGTCACTACATCTAAAAGATGTCTTTTAGATCTTATCAAGTATCAAAGTAATACAAGATATTAGCATCGGGTCCACACTAGGAGAGTAATTAGGTATATCTATATATTTGCATAACAAATAGTTTCATTGTGAACATGATTAGCACTTGAGAAGGCATTCGGTAAAGTATATGGCTTTAATGCAGCAATATACAAATCCATACTCGCTAGATTATCATCTAAATTGAATTGCAAGAACATTACAATGAAGTGCATGAAAACAGACATATAAATATGATCTTACAGACAATTTATGGCTAATGCCAGAACCATTTGACAATACAACGCTGCCTTGTATCATAAACATGAACCTGGAAAAATGATCACGATGTAACCAATACATTAATCTTAAGAGGATTTCTGAAATGAGTGAGTAGATACAAACGATCAAATTTAGAAGAAAAAAAATAACGGAGATTAATAAGGAAAAAACAAAAGATTTGGCAGAAAAAACATGGACAATAAAATGAACATCAAGTTGGATCTAGGTAACATCAAGTTGAAAACAAATGACGAGATTGCATCACAGCCCCTGATAAATTTAATTTGATAAGCTCCAGAACTTTTACTGTGAAGCATAGAAAATGTTAAGACGTATTCATGTATATATATACACTTAGTGTATAGAGGATTTACATGTATTGTCCTTATATTGGCCTATTAGCCTAATGAGATATTCATTCCATTCTCTTCCCAAACCCTAGTCTCCTCTCTCTCTCTCATCTAGGGTTTGTCACATGGTATCAGAACGGGTTCATTCCCGACCTTGCTCTACCTCGAGCTCCCCTCCGGCTAGATCGGTTCGACCGCGAGCCTCTCCGAAGAGATCCGATCCCGCCATCAGATTCGACCTCAAGCTCCCCTTCGGCCAGATCTGATCCACGGATCCGACGTCGATCTCTTCACCCTCGACCTTGAGCGCCCCTTCGTCATCAGATCCGCCTCTCTCAGATCTGCGTGAGAGACGAGCAGATCTGCACTCCGGCAAGCGCAACTTCTCCGTCTCCTCTCCGATCTGAGATCAGAACTTTGACTGATCTGTCCTCCAGATCCAAAACCAGATCTGCACTATAGCTAGCGCGACCACCTCTCACGAGCAGATATGCTCCGACAAACTAGATCTACACCTCCAAACACTGTCAGCACACCAAAGGTCCGGCGAGCAGATAGCTTCTTCTCCGACACGAGTTCCTAACGTCCGGCCAACAGATCTACACTTCCAGCACACTAGATCCGACCAGATCAACCGTATTCCGCTCTCCAGCGATCGGATCTACACTTGCTGCACCTCTGCATCATCTCCGAGCTCAAATAGCTTCTTCCCGTCGAGATTAGACATGAGATTTGCTAGACTCCGACAAGATCCCCGAGATCTTGAGGTCTGGCGAGCAGATCAAGCGACTTCATCTCAGATCTCGGAGGATCCGACGAGCTCCTCTTCACCGCCTATCCATTAGACACCGACAAGCTCTTCGCAGGCCTTTCTTCTCCGACGTGCCGACCTACTGCGATCAAACTTGCTGCGAACCAGATCTCATTGATCCTCTGACTCCAAGCAGTAGCCGAGTCGTCGACTTCTCTTGCAGTCACCTCTGTCTTGCAGTCACTTGCCGCCCCACCTGCCAACCTCCTCTGCGCTTTCCTGTGCTCGTCGGCCCTATCGAAATTCTATGAGACTCCGCTGATTTGGCCTTCTCGTGTCATCTTCCTCTAGTAATGACGTCGTCGACTGTGGCCCCCTATGTTGTCACCTCCAGGGTCTCTTCTTTTCTAGTCAGTCTTCAGGGAATTCTGAGCGTGGCCTCTTCACCTTCGTTAGCTTTTTTGGTTGCCCATGTGCCTCCTCTTGCTACTACAGTCACGCGTCTGACTCACCGAGGGCAAGGATGTAGTCGACCGGTCCCTACAGCTACTGTGTTACAGACCTTGGTTGAGGAGTTTCAGTCCTTTCACACGGAGATAGCTCAGTTTTGACTGTTTCAGTAGTATGTTACTACTGATGGTTCCTCCAATATTTTAGCTCTCTCTGCTTCATCTGGTAGATCTACCATCTGGATTCTGGATTCGGAAGTTTCACACCACATGACTCCAGATGTGTCTGCTTACCGCTTGTCGACCTGCGACACATCTCCCCACCGATTCACACTGCGGAAGGTTCTCATCTAGCCATTTCACAGTTTGGATCCATTACTACTTCCTCCGATCCCACAGGCCACCTTTCCTTACCCTCTGTGCTTCACGCTCCCACGCTTCATATGCATCTCATTTCTATTAGTACTTTATGTGATTCTAGCTGCTCTGTGACCTTTACACCCTCCTCTTGTTCTGTACAGGATTTACGTGCTGGTCGATAAATTGGAGCAGGTCGTAGGACAGGTGGACTGTATCAGATGAATTTTCTTCACTCTCCGACTCTGTCTTCCTCTGGGTTCTGTGGGGCACCTTCTCCTGATGCCTATCTGTGGCACAGGCGCTAGGGTCATGCATCGGAGCCACGACTTAAGAGTTTATTTCTTTCTGGGACTCTCAGTCGTAGTCCTTTTTTGTCTCTGTCTCCTCATACTAGCTGCAAGCTTGCCAAAGTTGCAGCCCTTACCTTTTCCTCTAATACGTCCCGGAGCTCTGCTCCTTTTGATCTTATTCACTCTGATATTTGGGGACCTTCTCTTCCCTCTATGATTGGGTATTTATATTATGTCTTATTTGTGGATGATTACAGTCGTTACACGTGGGTCTACCTTCTTCGTCGTCACTCAGATATCCTCCAAGCCTATCAGGATTTTACATCCATGATTCATACACAGTTCAGTCAGAACATCAAGATCTTTCGATCCGATTGTGCCCTTGAGTATCTATCGCTATGTGCAGTCTTATTCAGTCCTATGGGACGATCTTTCAGCACTTGTGTCCTCACATCCACAAGCAGAATGGCGTTGCTGAGAGAAAACATCGCCATATTCTTGCAACTGCTCGTGCTCTCCTCCTTTCCGGTTCTGTCCCTCGGCGCTTCTGAGCTGAGGTATTTCTGACCTCGGTCCAGCTTATTAACATCACTCATTCGTCGATTCTTCCGGATGACTTGTCTCCTCACGAGCACCTCCTCTCGACCACTCCTAACTACAACCCTCTTCACACGTTTGGGTGCACCTATTTTGTTCTTCTCCCCATGGGCGTACAAAGTTGTCTGCTCAAGCAACTAAGTGCATCCTTCTTAGGATCAGCACTGAGCACAAGGGATACCGCTGCTATGATCCTACTGCTCGTCACTTGCGTATCTATCGACACGTCTCCTTTGTTGAGGATACACACTACTACTCTCCTGAGGCTAAGGATCTCACATTTCTAGAGGTTTCTTCTCCTTTATCCTCGATACCTGAGTTTCCTCTATCAGCTCCTCCAGACCCCTCGGCTCCACCTGCTCCTTTGCTGGCTGTTTCCCCTGCTTCTCCAGGGGAATCCTCTGGGACTTCCTTCTCCTCTCTTTCCTTCTCGGGTTGTCTTACCCTTTTCTCATGTCTACTCTCGTCGGACTGCTCCTGTATCTTAGTTTCCTTTCTCCTCGGAGGATGTCGGCTCTCCTGCTGTTGAGTTTGCTCCTGGTACTTCGCCTATTGTGCCTGCTTTGTCATCACATGTTGTGGATCCGTGCCCGCCTCGCTACCCTCAGCGCCAGCACCACCCACCTAACCCTTCAGCCACGACACTAGACCTCTTGACCGTTTTGGCTTTGCCTTTGTCTACAGCTACTCATCTCAGTTTACTGCTTTTCTTACTGCTGTGCACGCAGATCAGGACCCCCGGTCCTACTCTGAGACAGTTCAGTTTCCTCAATGACGTCAGGCCATGGATAAGGAGTTCGAAGCCTTTCAGCAGGCTCAGACATGGGATGTTGTCCCACTGCCCTCTGGCGTTGAGCCTATCAACTGCAAGTAGATCTATAGGTCAAGCACCGCCTTGATGGATCCATTGAGCGACACAAGGCTCGAGTGGTGGCCCATGGCTTTACTCAGGAGTATGGCGTTGACTACAAGGAAACCTTTGCTCCAGTGGCTTAGATGACCATCGTTCGAGCTCTTCTGGCGATTGCAACCATTCGTCGCTGGCCCCTTCTTCAGATGAATGTGAAGAATGTCTTTCTTTACGGTGACCTGTCTGAGACTATTTACATGGATCCTCCTCCCGGTCTTCGTGTTCCTCCTCAGCACGTGTGTAGTCTTCGTTGGGCCATCTATGGGCTCAAGCAGACTCCTCGCGCCTGGTTTGAGCGGTTCCACCATGCTGTCAGGGAGCTTGGTTACTCAGAGTGAAGCCAGAATCACTCTCTGTTTGTGAGGTCGTCCCAGCAGGGCCGGGCGATCCTATTGTTGTACATGGACGACATGATCATCAATGGGGATGACTCTACTACAATTGCTTGTTTTCAGCAGCACCTAAGGAGCCAAATTCAGATGGACTTGGGTACTCTTCGTTACTTTCTCGGTCTTGAGGTTGCATACAGTACAGATGACATTATGCTCTCTTAGGAGAAGTACCTTTCTGACATTCTTAGCTATGTTGCCCTCTCACATACTTGCACAGTAGACATCCCTCTCTTGAGCTTCATTCGAAACTACGTCCTACAGATGGAGTCCCTCTTTCAAATCCAACTCGGTACAGGCAGATGGTGGGACAGCTCGTCCACCTCTGCATCACTCGTTCTGACATTGCACATGCTGTCAGCATTGTCAGTCAATTTATTGTAGCTCCAAGATCAATTCACTATGACGCTCTTCTTCGGATCATCCGATACCTCAGAGGGACAGTTACTCGCTCCTTGTTTCTGTCGTCATCTTCTTCTCTCAGTCTTCGAGCCTACTCAGATGCAGACTGGGCTGGAGATCCGACTATACGCCGCTCCACCACTGGCTACTGCTTGTTTCTTGGCGACTCTCTGATATCCTAGCGCAACAAGCAGAAAGTGGTCTCTTTCCAGCACTGAGGCTGAGTACAGGACCATGACCTCCACGACTAAGGAGATAGTCCACCTTCGGCGTCTCCTCAGTGATCTCGGTGTTACTTTCTCCAGGCCCACTCCACTTCACTGTGATAACCGGAGTGTTGTTCAAATTGCTAGTAATTCGGTTTTTCATGAGAGGGCAAAGTACATCAAGATTGACTGTCATTTCGTCCGACAGGAGTTTGAGGCCAAGACAATCTCACTATCCTTCGCTTCCTAAGCAGAGCAGATAGCTGACTTCTTCATGAAGTCACATCCTACGCCACGCTTTCGGTCTTTGATTGGCAAACTCTTGGTGCATGATCCACTTTGAGTTTGAGGGAAGATGTTAAGATATATTTATGTATATACATACACTTAGTGTATAGAGGACTTACATGTATTGTCCTTATATTGACCTATTGGCCTAATGAGAGATTCATTCCATTCTCCCTAAACCCAAGTCTCCTCTCTCCTTCTCTCTCTCTCTCTCTCTCTTTCTTTCTCATCTAGGGTTTGTCACAGAAAAGAAGATAACAATCTTTTGATATTATTTGCCCACAAAATGGCAAAATAGAAAAATAGCTCTGATGTTTACTACGGTGACAGTCCGGTTTGCAATCACTTTTGCTTTAAGGTTAATATTCCTTTTGTCCTTTCTTTCAATTTGCAATATAGCAACACTATAGGTATACCATAGGAAGTATCTCAGATGTCCGCATGCAGATATTGCAATAAGAAGTCACTTATTATCTATAGGTGTTGGGAATGACTACAAGAAAAACTCGAATAACTTTTCTAGTTTCTACAAAAACAAGTTGAGAAAACAAGTAGAAGAAAGTTTACCTTTCAACATCTTGTTGAGGTAATGCTGATCTAGAGTTCTCTGTATCAGGAAAAAATGCACAAATCAAATTGATATGCAATGTATATTAGTAAGTACAGAAATAAGTTTATCCATTGGACACAAACATGACGAATGGATAAATTGGCAAGTTGGAGGAAACCAAATTCACAAGGATTTTCAAGCATGTAACAAAATCTATGATCTGTGGACACGGACATGGGTATCAAGTGGCGACACAGACACGGGAGTCGGACACGGCAAAATCATAAAGTTGGATACGAACACGTGGGTATATATATACAACAAAATTATGAAATTAATAAATACTTTCCTACACGGTCCGTCCTTTCTTTCACTCACTCGAAGACGAGAGGGAATCACAATCGTCGGTTGGAGACATGAAGGAATCACAGACTCACTCTCTGAAATGTGTAGGGACACCCGGTTATACACGTGGAGGGAGTCATGAAGACACCGAGAGAAATATGTATCCTCATTGTATTGCCATTGCTTATATTTCTCTCTCTAAATATCTACCACCAAAACAATAAGGATTCTCTGCGATCTCTCTCGAGTCTCAACTCCTATATGGTCTTACATTCCCTTGGTTCACGCGATTAGACACGGGAGGGAATCTCTCTCTCTCCGACGAAAAATTAGGGATTCTTTGTCGGACCTCTCTCGCTAAAGTGATATCTCCATGATGCCATGGCTCTCGGTGCTCTCCCACGACGGTACCATACCATGTAGACACGGGTGGACACAGGAATTTGTGTAGACAAGGGTTGACACGGCTCCTAGGCCTCATATTACCGTGTCCCCTATATCATAGAACAAAATCCCAAACACGATTCTTGCACAAAGAATAATAGCGGCCACTATTGCTTACAAATTGGATCAAGGTGTAGGCTATTTGACTATCAAATTAACGACTGCATATGCTGAAAGTTGACAGAAACCCAGCATAATATCATTCATGTATTCATCATCCAATGTGTTGCCTTTTGTTTCTGAGTTAAGTTTATTTTGTATGGGCCTTAAGCCAGAACAAAACTCATCATATATACATTGACTTGCGAATTGGGTTCAGTTCCAACCATTCTTCAGTTCTTTAGGTAGAGCTACAGATCATGCACAATTTGACCAAATTTAACCAGAACCCATAAAACCCGATCCGATTAAAAGAAGGGCTGCTATTTTTAAAGAGAAATAGGAAAACCAAAACTAATTCAACATAAGAACCCAGCCCAATTCCAATCTGGTTTTGGGTAAAGGTCCAAGGTCAAACTCATTACTCAAATAATTTACTCAGAATTATGCACGACCACAACCCTACATTCCCAGTGTGTGCCCTAAGAAAATGGAAAATATACCTAAGCGCCAAAGTAAGCATGCTCTAGCCAATCCACACATCCATGTTCAAATGGATTAAATAAGTCTTGAGGGTTATGGTTTTTTCAATCAATATGACATGTGACACTACGCATTTCGAGTTATGGAGTCTATATCATACCTTGCATCTTTGCCAAGTACATTATAAAGTGTGAACCCATTGCAGGACTGATCAAATAAGCTCCCAATGTATTAACCCTATATAAGGTGAAGAAGAAAACTTTAGGATAGATATATCCAAGTCTGCCTGCAAAATTTCTTATCAAATTGTTAGCTAAAAGAGCATGTAGAAATTAACGTGCAGTACCAATCAGGCAGAGGGCTAAATACATGACTTTCTGGTGTAATAACAGCATGATCGCTTTTATACGCACTGCGTGTGAAACCTGGTAAATCTGCCAAGTAGCAAGGTAAAGATTAAATATGATGCTACTTGAATCCACACACTTAAAGAATAAATTAAGTGATTGTATTCAAGATCATATATGTGATTATAACTCTATAAATTAAGTTGAATCCTACAGATTTTGATATAAACTTCAAGGGGAATAATGGTTTAAGGAATTAAGACGCATCCTGTTCTCTTATAATAAATTATCTACAAAGGAACTAAGTACCATAATGACAACAAGAATCAAACCTTGATCTGGAAGAAAAAAAATTCTTACAGCAACTTATTGACAAGAGGGTTTATTTGTTCTGTAACTTTGTATAAATTAGAAAGCCTTATGCACTGACATAATATTCTTCTATTGAACATAGATAAGACTTGCACTATGAATGCTCGAGCCTAGCATACAACTGACTGTGCTACACCATATCTTAAATATGCTTACCATGCAACTTGCCTGAGTTACTAACCTATTCGCTTCACTACAGTACACAAGAAACAGTCAAATAATTACCCCTCACAAAAAAAGAAACAATTAAATAATTAACTATATACCTTAAAAATCTAGATAAACCACTGCTTGCATCATTCAGTTTCATTCTGTTGTGAAATTCTATCCTTTTTCTGCATAGTTTCCAAACGCCTAACAGCTAGATTGTCAATACATAGCCCTCATTTCTCTTAAAATTTTTAAGACTTACCGAACGTCAGTTCCACGATTTCCAAAGTTATTATGACAGAACCTTATGTGGTCTCAACAATTAGCTGAAACCAAGATAAGGGTCTGTCTGATCTCACCAAGAATACAACGAGAACATGTCTCAGGAAGGGAAAGAAGAAATGGATACTTTTTTAAAAAAAAACTACAAACCAAACATATCATATAAAAAGGCTCACACCGGTTTTCATTTCTAACCCGATTAGGAACAAACCCCAAGATTGACTTTCTGATGATCCATTCAACAGTAAAGTTTTATACCACCTTAGGATGCTGATAAAAGTCAAACTACAAGAATACAACAAATAACTTGTGAATATTATAAATTACTATGGACACCTTAGGACCCTACCAATCTCAAACTACGAGATCACAGCATATAACTTATGAAGTTACTGAAGTATTATAAATAAATGAGCCAAGTCAAGTTTCTCCACCTAAAGTAAAACAAAGTTGTCAATCTACCAATACAGATTTGCTTGAGAACTTACTCCTCGGAGAAAACCATCATCATTTCTGTCTGAAAGTTGATTTAGTGAACTTTTATCTCCATTGGTCATTCATCTAGAAGTTGATGAAATGGCCAATTGATTGATGTCTCTATCCGATCTTCAAATCACCCATAAGCAGTGATCTTAATGGCATAGTTAATGGCAGTCATTTGTTTCATTAATTCCATCTGACAGGTCATTAATGATCCTAATCTAACTGCCTCATGGTCCCAACCGATTTCTTTAATTACAAATGTCCTCATTGTGAAAGATTATCAAGATATAGACCACCATCTTAGGAATTAGATTCACCTTATTGATATATGAAGTGAGATCCATCCCTCTTTCTTGTAGATCATAAGAAGATTGCACCTTCTACTATCTAATAGAGTTTGATCTGATGAAGATCGATTGCATCATAACGATCTTCATCACGCAAGAGCACAGATCGTAGAATATGTTGATGGTGGTTCATTATAGGTATATAAATTATACTTCTCCAGCTTTCTACTGTCAACATGTTGCAGAGAGCTCATAACAGCAACAGTTAACAAGAAAAACATAAGTGGTAAAAAAAAAAAAAATTGGTTCCAAGGAATACTAACAAATCAATTGTTCTTTGGAACATGATTGCTGACACAGGAGCATCCGGGTGTCGTAGGATTTAAAGAGTCTTAGTCAATACTTTCCTATTCACTTTCTAGTCTTTATTTATTGTTTTTCTTCATTTTTAATTGTTTCAAGGGTTCTTTTTAAAAATTAAGGAACCCCAAAGCACACATGTCCTGCACCAGGAAACAAGAGAGAAGAAAGGGAACTAGCCAATTTGAACTTCTGTATATGAAGAAAGAGACAAAATTTAGGACTGGGCATTCTTGGTGTCCATGTAGTAGTCACACAGTCACAACTCATGATTTTTATTGGACATAATAATATTTCCTTGAGAATTATATAAACTTGAGTACTATTTATTCATGAATATATAAAGCCGCCATACGAGGATTGAAACTTCTAGGTTTTCGAGATGTTTTTTGCCCCCTCCTTAACAGATATGAGGAAAGGACTAGTGACATGACGCTTCTTTCGGTACGACTTGTACAGACGGAGAAAGATAACAGGCAGCCATACGAGGATTGAAACTTCTAGGTTTTCGAGATGTTTTTTGCCCCTCCTTAACAGATATGAGGAAAGGACAAGAGACATGAGGCTTCTTTCGGTACGAATTGTACAGACGGAGAAAGATAACAGGCAGGTTCTCTCTTCCTCTCTTCAAAGTCAAGAGTTCTCCTACAGCTATTCTTGGAAGTGAAAAAAATGAGAAGGTGTGGAATATTCTAGAATATAATATTTTGGATTTTGGGAGTACTTTAGGAAAAAAAATTTATTCTCTTAAGTCAAGGTGTTTTGATATTTATAGGAGGATGATTATGTGGCGTAATTCCGCTCTTTTTTATGATATAAAACTTTGTTCTAGCTACATTTATTGAAGTATCGACTTTATACATTGATTTTGAACTTCTCTTAAATCTTGCATCCCGACGAAATGCTTGATCCATAAGCAGGATCTTGTTTTACTTTTCAGCATCAAATTGGCACTAGAGCAAGGCCAATGCCTTTGTTCTATTGAAACATACTCCTACAGGGACGAAAGCCGTGTGTCTGGACGTGTGTCATAGGCTTATCAAGAAGAGATGCTATATCTAAGACATATCTACTAGCTTATGCAAGATATGCATAGCCTGATATTCGATCATGTATTAACAATGGCAAAATAACCTTTAGTCAACCATAGTTAGATCCATCGGAGCAGGATTATAGAAGATGGAGTGTTTTACTCAAGTAAATCACTCACTACATAAGGTGAAAGTCTTTGATCATCCATTGGAGCTTATCTACAAAGTTTTTCATCTACCCAGAACAGGAAACTATGGAGGATCACGCAAATGAGTGCAACTGATCAGATTTAAACCCACAAGTGGATCTGTTACTTGTTATACAAGTATACAACCACTATTGATCCAATTGTTGACGAAGCAATGGAAGCAAATGGAAAATACTATTGTTCGAGAAGAAGTTGGGTTGACCATGAAGAATACGATGTTTACCAAGCCTTATCTAATGGAACACTTGATGCAATATGGCCATCTGATTGTAAATATTGAAGGCCTAAATCGTACGGATGGAGATTCCTAGTGCCCTCCTACATTGGTTTTTTGCTTCTTGTTTCTTAATTAGTTGCAACGGAGAGAGGCAGAGAGAGACAACTGGAAGTTAATCAAGTTAATTGGAGGGTCAGAATGGCCTCAACTTAAGTACAAGACCATGTCAGCAATCCAGAATTATTTTGTGTATTAAAACAAGAAGTAAGAGAGATCAAGCCTATTATTGGGCCGTTACGTCACCCACAGACATTAGGAGAACCAATTTGGTCTCTTTTCAGACAGAATGAGATTCGCGGATGTTTTTTCATGTGGAAAGGAGTCTGTCAACCTAAGGCCACAGGGATTGAGATTCCACTCGAGTGGCTGTGTGCAATGAAGAAAGGTATGGTAGTGGTATTGCTTATTTTAAGTGGGCAGTGCAATATCGGTTCATGGGAATTTGAATGAAAATATGGCGCTTTTGTTCATAATTTCCTCTCCTTATTTCTCATTTTTATCGCTTCTATACTCCAATCTTTCTTTTTTTCTCAATTATCATCTCTTCTTCGTGTTTATCATCCTCTCTTGGTTTTATATGTTAATGTCTATTTGTAGTAATTAAGTGTCCATAAGTCAAATAATGCATCTTTATCTCTATTTTGCTGCAATTAATAATTTCAGCATATGTTCAATGATGCTGCATCACCAATTCTAGATAATTTAGAATTAAACATCCCTCAATCCCCCTTCTTATTGATGCAAATATCTACTACATCTATCTATGGGGAATATCTTCTTGTCATCGAGAGATTCCCGCCAACAATCAATCGATTTGAATGTTGTATGAAGTGTAGTGTAGACACTGTAGAATGCAGAGAGTACAAAATTGACACAGTGATTTGGTATCGAAGTTCAGCCGAAGCCTATGTCTCCGTGCAATAAGGCGCAACCTTGAATCCGCTATCTCTGAGAAAGTAGAGGTACTCCTCAACAGGCTGAGGAGTGCTTGTCCAAGTAGACAGAAAACAAAGTAGGGGAAAGAAGAAGATCGAGACGAAGTTCCAAATCCACTATGTTCTTGGAGAGTGGTTTCCAAAAACCAATATGTTCTTTGTCCGAACTCTGCTACTCTGGATTCGAAAGAATGATCTCTCGTTTGGAAAAAAAGTTATGGATCTGGTGTCGAGTCTGCTATTTATAAAGGTTGGAAGCTGCCAGCCTTTGCCAGGTCCCAGAGCAGCTTCTATATGCGGGTTACTGAGACCCGGGCAGAGCTGGTGGGCCCCTGAGCTATCCTCGTGGACCCCAAGCAGGGCTAGTAGGGCCCTGAGCTATCCTTGTAGACCCCAAGCAGGGCTAGTGGGGTCCTGAGCTTTCCTCGTGGGCCTGAAAATGCCTTAGCCAAATTTGGCACCCACACTATCCAATTATCAATTTATGTGTTAGTTCATTGTACGATGCAATTATAAAGTTTTTGTAAAATTATATGTAACTTTACAGCAAATATTTGTAAATTTTGTGTGAATTATTCTCCACGAATTTGATTGTATATTCATACTAAACATATCCACTAAGATTCGTCCTTAAATCCCCAAATGTAAACATACATAACAAAGAAAGTTATATTCAATTGAAGGTTGGAAACCCATATTGAACCAATTCCTTTCCCAATTGTACATGATTAACCTTAGGCTAGATCAATTCAAAACAAAGCTCAAGTTGATTATTCAAACAATCCGACAATCCATTTATGTTTCATCTTTCTTACCTTCCTCTCTTGTCCATCATGGAACCTGACCAAAAAGGTCTCATGAGAATCACATCTTCCAAGCATGATTCTATAAGATGTCAAGAAAGTTTGTGAGTGGTTGGGTGAGTAGTTACACTGACAAGAAGGATCTGACTCAACGACCGGTGCAACCAACAGTAACAAAAGACAAACAAATGGAGAATGGAGTGTCAAAAAGGTCAAAAACGAAAGAAAGGGACATCATCTGACGAATCTTATACTTTGCTAAAGCTACCTCCTTTGAAATTGCCTACAGAGAAATAAGATACAGATCAGAAGCATGTATCAGAGAAGTATGTTAGCTAAGAAAGTTGGACTGAAGTAGACATGGGGACGACAACAATTGGAAATAATAACAACATTTTCCAATAGATCATCACTCGTTTCAGGAACCATTGCAAACCGATAAAAAAGGAAAGGAGCACAGGGAAGTATCTCTAAAAAGATGGTAGAGAAGTTGAACATGAAGGAAGTCGACGCCTTACCAGTTCGCATGGTGAGCGATAGAGATTACCTCATTGTATGAGATCAATCTTTAGTCTCATTCCCGATGAGTCAATACAAGGATCAGGTTTATGACATCAACACGCCTTTTTCTGGAACCATGATTATTGGGTCAAAACATAGAACACAACACATGAAACAACACCTACAACTTCATCCATGATAAGGTGAAGTTCACAATGGAGCCTGAAATAAGGGAAGACCACAACCATTTGACTGAGATTTCCAAAATGACAAGAAAGATACCAATGAGTAATCCATTTCCAAACAAAGGAACTATCATAAGCGATGGAAAGTTTCAAAATCCCGAGATCAATGATGATCTCCACAAAGTGCAAGCACTAATAAAATATGGGTTATCCAATCGTCAAAATCAAAGGCTTACTTCTAAGTTGTACGTTCGGTGTAAACCCAGTGTTGAGCAAATATATGAACTTTAGTAATTTGCTCGAGAAATTACTGATTTTGGGGAATCTTTTTTTCCCATAAATTTTGAGTTTCTTTGGCTAATTTCATTGTTAATAGAAAGATTACCAGACAGTATTGGTATTTTATGTCAAACTTGTGATGAGTTGATTTATCACACATAAAATGGAAATTTGTATGAAAATGAACCTACTTAAAGAGCAAGGATTGGTAAATTCTATATATGAGACATTGAACTCTCATCCTAAAGACAATTCTTCAACAAAAAGAATATACATTATTTTCAAAATGGATTTGAGGGAGAAGGAAAATGATAGGGATGCCTGATTGACAAGCCATGCCGCTTTGCAGGGAAATGCGATTATTACAAAACTAGAAGGAAAATTGTTGTAGAGAGGAGAGCATTGCAATGATGCAGGCTCGATCTGAAAATGATGGAAAATCAACACACACACAATTACAAAGTTTTTGTAGAATTATCTGTAACTTTATAGCAAATATTTGTAAATGTTGCATGAACTATCCTCCATAAATTTGACCGTATATCCATACTGAGCATATCCACTAAGATTCGTCCTTAAATCCCCAAATGTAACCCTACATACAAATTTTGGGCACAACAAAGAGAATTATGTTGAACTGAAGGTTAGAAACCTAACCCAATACCTTTCCCAATTGTACACGTTGAACCTTAGGCTAGATCAATTTGAAACAGAGCTCAAGTTGATCGTTCAAACAATCCGGCAATCCATTTATGTTTCGTCTTTCTCACCTTCCTCTCGTCCATCATGGAACTTGATCAAAGAGATCTCATGAGAGTCACATATTCCAAGCTTGATTCTATAAGATGTCAAGAAAGCTTGTGAGTGGAGTAGTTACAGTGACAAGAAGGACCTGACTCCAAGACCGGTGCAGCCGACAATAACAAAAGACAAATAAATGGAGAAAGGAGTGTCAAGAAGGTCGAAAAACGAAAGAAAGGGACATCATCTGGAGAATCTTATACCTTGCTAAAGCCACCTCTTTTGAAATTGCCTACAGAGAAATAGGATAACGATCAGAAGCATGCATCAGAGAAATATGTTAGCTAAGAAAGTTGGACAGAAGTGGACATGGGGATGACAACAATTGGAAATGTAACAGCATTCTTCAGTAGACCATCACCCATTTCATGAACCAGTGCAAACTGCAAATCAATAAACAAGGAAAGGCGCATGGGGAAGTATCTCTACAAAGATAGTAGAGAAGTTAGACCTTAAGGAAGTCGACGCCTTATTAGTTCGCATAGTGAACAATAGAGATTACCTCATCCTACGAGATCAGTTTCTAGTTTCATTCCCGGTGAGTCAATACAAGGATCAGGTTTATGACATCAACATGCCTTTTTCTGGAGCCATGATTATTGGGTCAAAACATAGAACACAATACCTACAATTGCATTCATGATAAGGTGAAGGTCACGATGGAGCCTAAAATAAGGGAAGACCACAACCATGTGATTGAGATTTCCAAAATTACAAGAAAGATACCAATGAGCAATCCATCTCCAAACAAAGAAACTATCATAGGTGATAAAAAGTTTCAAATCCCGAGATCAATGATGATCTCCATGAAGTGCAAGCACTAATGAAATATGGGTTATCCAATCGTCAAAATCAAAGGTTTAGATCGTCCGGATAGGAATCATGGGGCAACAGCGGCGACCACATCAAAATCTAGAAGTTTGATTTCTATAAGGATGGTTCCTCCATTGATTGGAAATCAATATTTAATTCAAAAATCAGTCATTGTTACATTCTCTTTACTCTTTAGATGAGCCAATTTTAGTCTCTCTCTCTCTCTCTCTCTCTCTCTCTCTCTCTCTCTCTCTCTCTCTCTCTCTATCTATCTATCTCTCTCTCTCTCTCTCTCTCTCTCTCTCTCTCTCTCTAGATATATATATATATATATATATATATATAATTCGAACTTTAAAAAATTCAAAAATTAGTCATTGCAATCCTTTCCTTTCTACAACAATTTCCCTTCTAGTTTTTTAATAATCGCATTTCCCTGCAAAGTGGCATGGCTTATCAATCAGATACCCCTACCATTTTTCTTCTCCTTCAAATCCGTTTTGAAAATAATGAATATAATTTTTGTTGAAGAACTGTCTTTACGATGAGAATTCAATGTTTCATATATAGAATTTTTCACCCTTGCTTTTTAAGTAATTTTTATTTCCAAAGAAAAATTCATTCTATTTGTGATAAACCAACTCATCAAAAGCTTAACATTAAATATCAATACCGTTTGATAATCCCTATATGAACAATGAAATTAGCCAAAGAAACTCAAAAGTTGTGGAAAAAAAATGATTTCTCAAAATCAGTAATTTCTTGAGCAAATTACTAAAGTTTATATATTTGCTCAACACTGGGTTTACACCGAGCGTACAACTTAAAAGTAAACAAACTTGGTAGCTGGCAATTATATACTTCAAGCAACATCACAGAAAAACCTCAGTTTGAGACCATAACATGCTATGATATAAGAGCAAACTTATGAGAACCAATGAACACTGACCCACATTGAAGGGGCAATATATCATCATCATCATCAAAACCACCATCATTAGATTGAGGAGAGTGAACAGAAACTCTATTTCCATTTCCCATAACGTAATAAAATTATCACGAACCATTAACAGACACTGGAAAGCTAAGGAAGGGAATTCTGTGAATCAGAGTGGTGGGTCGGAGGTTACCCTGGAGGTGGGAGGGGGAGAGGGTGGGGTCCGTGACTTTCCAGTAGAGAGGACGTGATCCCTCATCGGCGCTGAATGCAGGACCGGAGCAGAACCCTTCCTCCCCTGCTGCCCACTTCACTGCACCTGTCCAATAAACAGCCGTGTAAGCCCTCCATTAGAGAGAGATAGAGAGAGAGAGAGAGAGAGAGAGAGAGAGAGGCTACCTGATGAAAGGACGAGGAGAAGAAGGAGAGCATGGACGTCGTGTAGTGTGATCGAGGTGGATTTGTACATCTTGGGTGGTTTGTTGTGGCGAATTTCTGATGGTGGGCGAAGTTTGAGAGGATCTGTGTGAAGTCTGTGGAGAGTCTACCAGAAGAATCCTGCCGTGTTTGGAGGGCTTAGTCACAACACTAGGGGTGTTCATCGGTTCGGGTTGACCCGCCAAACCGAACCAAACCGGTCTATTTGGTTCGGTTTGGATCGAGTATTTTTTATCGTCGGTTTGGTTCGGGTCCAAAAAAAAAAAACCCGCTATGGTTGGTTCGGTTCTGTGTTGTTAGTTTTTAAACCCGAACCAACCCAACCCGAACCATTGGTATTAAACCTCAGTAGTTACTACTATACAATGTACAGTCTCACTAATATTGTACATTACATGGTGATGACCCCAATTACCACCATTCGGTGCATTCAAAACTGTCAAGTGTCCCAACGGTGTGATGAAACTGAAAAGTGAAGAGTGTTACCCACACATAATTACTAGCACCCCCAAATCCCAACTTATGAAATATCTCAAAGTAAAAAATTAAGGGTGTTACTAGTAATTCTATAGGGTCAAATAGCAGCACCCAAAGTTAAAAGGCTTAAGAATGAATTCTGAACCAACTCAGCGGCTCAACCAATCACACCTCACGGTGTGATGACGAGCGATTTGAAGGACCCGCAGAACCGAACCGAACCAAACCGAACTTTTCCGGTTTGGTTTGGTTTGGTTTTTACCAAGGAATGGTTTGGTTCGGTTCCATTTTCTAGAGAACCGATCAACTTCGGTTCGGTTCCAAATTTATCAAAAAAACGAACCAACCCGAACCATGAACACCCCTACACAACACCCCGTTAAGTATAAACCCAGACAAAGGGGGTCTGTCTCATTATAGATCCAAACAAATTGTTTGGGCCCGATCTCAACCCCCCCGCCCGCGCGCGCGCGCGCGCGCGCGCGCGCGAGAGAGAGAGAGAGAGAGAGAGAGAGAGAGAGAGAGAGAGAGAGAGAGAGAGAGAGAGAGAGGGGGAGGGAGGGAGGGAGAAAGGTACAGTGGTTTGAGTGCGAGCGTTTCTGATGAGGTTGTCATGTGGCATCCAGTTGTTTGAGACTATTGTTTTAAGTGTGAGTTGGTGAAAAGCCCATTTTAGAGATTTTTTTAACAGCATTTCCGATCACATTTCCATTTGAGCTCCAGCAGTCCCGACCATAATTTACACTGAATCCCCACAGCCGCCGCCGCCGCCGCCGCCAATTCTCGCGCCCGTTGCCGCCTCCGCCTCCTCCGCTCGCGTCCGCAGCCACTGCTACCTTTGCCTCTGCCACTCGCGCCAGCCGTCGCTGCCTTTGCCTCCGCCGCTCGCGCGCCCGCCGTCGCCGGACCTGACAGGGAAGGGTGTGAGGGTGGTATGGGGAATAAAAAAAAACAGGAAGGGTTTATCCTAATGTTGGGTTGGTTAGAGCGGTTGGAGCTCAAATGATAAGGTTCAGTGGGCTTATCCTAATGTTGGGTTGGTTAGAGGAGTCTTAGGCTAATTACCCCTTGTTTTAATATATAGATATAGCTATAAATTAAAAGATTAAGTTGTATTAAGTTTAGTGACTGACATAAAAACACGTGTCCATAGATATTGATCATATTTATCAAATTATCATTCTGTAATAAAGGATGTTTCTCCCTCATAAAACCATCAGTTTTGACACCGATAGTTATATAGTGACTTTCACTGACTTAGAACGGAAAGACAATCAAAATGGATATAAAATCAGTAGAATGATTCATTTCCATCCTTGTTTTTGCCAAAAAGAACACACCCTTAACGACGGGTGTTTTTTTTTTAGGGGGGGGGGGGGGGGCACTTAGTGACAACACCCCGATAAAAGTGTATGTCCCAACGAACCATTAAGTGTAGGTCCCAACAAAAAGGTTCTATCGTTATACAAATTGTTTGGGCCCGATCTCAACCGGGCTTAAAAAAGCACAAACCTCGCAAGAGAGAGAGAGAGAGAGAGAGAGAGAGGAGGGGGGATGGTTGTTTGAGTGCGAATGTTACTGAAGAGGAACCATCTAGACCATGTGGCACCTATAGAAGGTTTCCACATGGCAACAAGTTGTTTGAGGCTATTGGTTTAATATGTATAGGTATAGAGTGCATTAAATCCAGCGACTGACAAAAAAACACATATGATCGACCATGAACAACATCATATTTATCAACTTACCATTCTGTTAACAAAAAGATACCGCTCCCTAACGAAACAATCAGTTTTGACACTGATAATAGAATCACTATAGCTTCCCACTCGCTAATCGAGCAACTGCAAGGAAAATCCCAGGGCTTATCGCATCCCTATTCCAAGGCAGGGCAAAGCAACAAAGAAAAAGCACCAACCCTGCTGACCCGGTAGACAGTTTGCCAAATGTCGTTGCATCCCTCCAGTCCCAGCACCACCTAGGAATGTTTGTGCCTCTGCCATTGAGCATCACTCCTTCCCTAAGGATTCGATCGGTCGCCAAAAAAAACCAAGTGTCAGCTTCCTCAATGAAGCAAATCTCCACATCGAGTGACCAGAAGGTGGAGCATAACAGTACTCGCCTCGGAACCAGAAATCCACCCAAGCTGAGTGGCACACTCGATCTGACTGCTTACGCGCCGCTATGATAGTTTATGCCTTGAACAGCAAAAGACAAGAGTCAGGAGAGGCGTCGGGATCCATCAAGATATCCAAAGCAGGCACCTCCTCCTAATAATAGCTCCGAACCTTTAGACATCCAGAAATATTATGCATGTCACGAAGGGTGATTCTGATCTCGCCTGCTCCAGTCAGGAAAGTGTTGGTATCTGAGCACCACAAACTCACAAAGAGCCTGATACATACTATCCGATCGACTGTACTCCCAACAAACCAGTGCAACGAACGTTGTCAAACACTCCATCCCTGGCTCAGTCTCCAAGGTGTCTGACAACTCTCGCATCCAGTCCCGAAAGCCACCAAGGTGCATGATGTCCCCATGTGGCCGAATCTCTGCGCCCCACAGTGTACAGCGAGAGCAAATCTTCAGTGTGCGGCCAAATATCTTGTTATTTAGTGAAATATGGACTCGTTATTGGGATTTGAATGGTTTCCTCTTTAAATCATTTTTCTACATGATTTGCTACACCTTGTTCCTATTTTTGAAATGTATGAAAATGTTGCTACGTAGTTCCATGTCTACGTATCAAGTTTAACTTTTTATCGGTTTTTAATTACCATTCTTACAAAATACTTTTTATATCCTCATTTATTTATGATGATGACACTCTACTGTCGAGATATGTATCATAAAGGAGCAACTCCAGGCTCTAAAGAATTGGGGGGAGAGAGAGAGAGAGAGAGAGAGAGAGAAATAGAGGAATCAACTAGGGTTTCTCTCGGCGATTCCCCCTCCAACGCTTCACCCCACCCCTACCCATCGACACTTCTCCTTTGCTAGAGAGAGAGAGAGAGAGAGACCAACTAGGGTTTTCTTTCGTAGGGGAGCTGATTGAGTTTTTGAATTATTTAGTGGATATGTGAATTACGAGATGTCTTGGCATGATATCTAGGGCTAATCGTGAAAACATTTTCGCTTTCATGGGCTCTTCCTTCTATGGAGGGTGTAATCGACGTGAGGTGCCCATCTACATGGTTCAAGTTCTCTTTATGTTGAAGTGGGCGATAGTGGACAGGCGACAACAACAACGTTGAAGAGTGAGGGCGCGGGGGGGGAGGGGGGTGGATTATGACGTAAAACAACGGTAATGGCAGCAGACTGTGATGGTAGGTGACGAACGATCGTTCGCTCGATGTAAGCCACGTGTTCATTAATCCACATTCAACACCTTGATATAGGCAATCAACAATAGGTCAACGACAAGCGACCAATAGTGGGAGACGCCAATAACGATCGAGTGGCAGGAGACCAATGACCATAGTGAGCAGTGGCAGTAAAGGTTGGGGCCGAGGGCATCGATTGGCAAGCGACGACACAATGGCAGACAACCATGGTGGGAGGCGAATGAATGTCTACTTTATGCACACCATGTGGTGTCAAATTTAGCCCTCGGACGTAGGTGATCGATGACAGGCAAGCAACAATGGGTGGTCAAACATATATTCAGTAGTCCGAAGCAGAAAATCGGGGGTGCGGAGACGCACAGAGCTTAGAATGCTTTGTTAATGGAAATGCTAGAGTATGATCGTGCACTGGGAAGACAATAGACGGGCAACAACGAAGACCGGGATGGGGGGGGCAGAGCAACAATGTATGGGCATACTATGTGAGTTACATCAAAAGGCCAAAGATTCTCGAGTCTTGCTCATGTGGTATTTGGGTGACTATTGCCTGCAGGTGGCCTTAACATTGCTTCTAATACATCAGTCTCCTACTGGTATGAACAATATGGAGTGTATTGGAAAAATCCAATGGTAGAGGCTCGTAACGGAATCGATTAATCGGTCGAAGACCGTTCATGGTTCACTTTACATTATTAAAATTTTCATTGAAACTAATCTACATGTGCATACATTAGTGTGCATGTGATTTGAACATCCTAATGGCAATTTAGCATTATGAATATCGAGCATGCATGCAATTCATAGAACTTGCTAGATCTATGTGTTAGAGACTTGCAAACCTTCGTGCGGATCTTTTAACCGCAGAGAATTGTCTTCTTTGTCGTTGTAGATAGAAGATCGTCCACGAAGTCGATGGTATGCGGAAAGACGATACCTTATTGTTCACCTGATCTCACACGATGCACGGAACGTCGCTCTCGGATCTCTGAGTGCTTCTGAAGAATGACCCTTCTCCTGCTCCGAAACTCCACGCGAGGAAGACGAAGTCGCAAGCGAGGAAGACAGGATAGGTGAGAGAGAGAACTAGAGATGAGAGAGAAGAAGGGGGGTTCGGGTATGGCTAGCAATAGTGGCCAGCCCCCCTCCCCCTTTGCTCTTTTGTAAGGCCGGCATATCCCCTCTGGATTAGGATCCAAAGTGGATAAAGTTGACTCCTTAAAGATCTCCCTATATCTCTTTTTTATCTTTATCTTTTCCCCACTTTTAGGGCTTGATTTTAACCAATTCAAATCCACCCCTTTATCCCTATGGCCAACCATATTAGTGGGGGATTCTTATCCCTAAAATATAGGGGTCGGTCCTGACTAGGTCTCCGACACCTAGGGCTGGCCACTAGTAGTGCACAGGGCCACGTGATTTTACCAAAACGCCCTTATGCCACTAAATGATCATTTCTAGTGTGTGAGACTTAGCAATTCTTTCACAAGTGAACATTACTAGTAATTTCACTATTTATTGAGGTTCCCGAAGGGTGCCCCAAGTAAAGTCAACTAGTCAACTCTTAACATGTCTCGGTGCATCGCACCTATTTAACGAAGTTTACTTATGGCAAGGGATAACTACATATACCTCTGTATTAGTCTAGGGTTTTCCCTCAGTACTCGCACGTAGTTACGCACCTACCGTGCACCAGTGCGCAGCACACACGGAGCATAGATATAGACTTTCACTTTCCTCTAACTGCTTACTGTGTTCCGATGAGATGGTTCAAGAACCGTACATAATGTGGATAGGGTGGAGCCATCATGGACCAGGGTTCATGGCTTCCAAATTTAACTCGATCGACACACTACCCGAGTGTATCATTGATCTTCTGAGCTCAAGTTAACATGCATAGCCACCCAGAGTGTAACGCAGATTGCACTCCATTTCACTCGGACTTACTATGTTCTCCCACATACCCATGTTATTCATTTAGTAGTGGTAAGCTCGTTGTCCTTCAACGTTGTGCCATGATGCAATTCGAGCGGTGGAAAACATTGTTAGACTCGAATGCTTATATGACTTAGTTACTTCCAGGTTGACCTATACATCGTACCACTGATTACCCTGTCGAGTAATCAAACTCGGTCAATAGTCCAACTGATGACCACCAGACCTGGATTTGGTATAGTATAAATCAGACCAATGAATGTACCTCCCGTCAAGGGTGTGGATGGCCTGCAAGAGTGACACGATGATGTAATGCCAGCTGGGTAGCCAGTACACCGTGGTTTTGGATTATGTAATTGGATTCTCACACATTGGTGCACCAAAGCACCACACAACTGGTTAGTCCATCAGACGTTATTCCTCAGGGTTTAGGACCGTTTTACCCTAAACAGAAACACAACTTAGTGTACCAGTGTCTGCTCACTTATCTGTACACCGTATTGGTTCCGTTCATCCATAGACACTATGCCTAGTGATGACTATGGTGAAGACTCCCTATGCACTGTTATCCCCAATAGCTTATCATGATGAGGCGACCAACTTGATTATAGCTGCAAACTGATTTAGGTTATATGGGATCAATCCACTTAGTCTTCAACTTAGTGGACTACCATGTAGCCATGTCTCTTTGTTCTCAAAAGAACACACAATTATGTTACGTATCAATATGCATCTCATATAATAACTATCAACCTTTATTATTAGATAAAAACATAGAGTTTTACTAGCTTAAAACATATCAATTCTAACAATCTCTCACTTGGTCTAGCGAAGCAAAATGATTTTGACTCTCATCGTGTCCACATGTCTCTCGAATATCTTGATAGATATCATTTTGGTAAAAGGATTAGCAACATTATCTATAGATGCATGTGTCACCACTACTCATCGTTGCCTTTGAAACTGCCTAATCAAGTGGAATTTGTGTTTGATGTGCTTCCCTTTCTGGTGGTGCCTTGGCCCCTTGGCCTGTGCTATCGTCCCACTACTGTCGCAATAAAGCCCAATAGGTAACTGGGCCTCTGGTATACACCCCAAGTCCATAAGGAATTTTATAAGTCATATCGCCTCTTTGGCTGCCTCGAACACTGTAACGTACTCAACCTCTATGGTAGAATCCGCGATGCATTTCTACTTCACACTCTGCCAACTAACTGTTGCTCCTCCTAACACGAACATAATTCCTGATGTTGATTTTCTGGATTCCAAATCTGAAATAAAGCCATAATCTGTGTATCTAATCGGCATCAGTTCCTGTGCAGTGTAGACTAACTCATAGTCCCTTGTTCTACGAAGGTACTTAAGTATACACTTCATAACTGTCTAGTGATTTATACACGGATCCACTGAAACTGACCCATCATGCCAACTGTGAAACAAATATCTGGCCTTGTATAATACATAATATATATTAGGTTACCTACTGCCGAAGCATAAGGTACCTTCTGTATTTTCGCTCTCTCCTCAGGTGTCTTAGGATCTTGATCCTTAGACAGTTTTATGCCATGTCTAAATGGCACAAAACCATTATTGGAGTTTTGCATGTCAAATCTAACCATAACATTATCTATATACGCGACCCGTGACAGCGAGAGAATCATGTTCCAGCGATTTCATGTTACCTTGATTCTGAGAACATAACTCGCTTCACCTAGGTCTTTCGTATCGAACTGTGTTGACAACTAAACCTTTACCGTTGACAATGTTCCAATATCATTCCCAATGAGCAAAATATCGTCTACATAAAGTATCAGATACACCACTATAGTTTTGTCACTCCTCTTGTATACACATGGTTCATCCTCAGTTTGAGGAAATCCATATAACTGGATTGCCTTATCAAAATGGATGTGCCAACTTCTAAATGCTTGCTTTAGTCCATAAATGGACTTCTGCAACTTGCAAACTTGATGCTCCTGACCCTCTAACTCAAAACTTGGTAGATGCATTATATATATGTCTTCATCCAAATCCACATTGAAGAAGCTATCTTGACATCCGTTTTCTAGATCTCCCAGTTATAATAGGCTACAATAGGATAGAAGGATCCGAATAGACTTAATTATAGCTACAGGCGAGAAGGTCTCGTCAAAGTCGATTCCTTCTCTCTGTGTATAACCCTTGGCAACTAATCTAGCTTTATAAGTCTCAACGGAACCATCGAATCCTCTCTTCTTTTTATATATTCACTTATACCAAATAGGTTTAATATTGGATGATAGTGTAACAAGAGTCCATACAGTGTTATATGACATTGATGGAATTTCTGTCTCTATGGCCTTTTGCCAGTCAGAAATGTCAGAAGCTCCCACTGCCTCATCGTAGCTCAATGGATCATCCTCCTGACCCTCTAGATCAACCAATAAAGTTTCTCCATAGTATCTGTCAGGAGCTTTGATGCTTCTCCCATTGCCACGACCCGGTGGTGGTTTTACAGGATGACTAGGTGCTACAGTGTCTTGTGTATTAGTGTCTACAATGTCAGTTCCCATTATGTTTTTGGATGCACGTTCTCCTTTAGTACTTAGTAGTTTATCCAGAACCACCTTACTAGTGGGCTTATGGTCCATAATATAATCCTACTATAGGCAGAAGGCATTCGTAGAAACGATTATCTTCTTTTCATCAGGACCATAAAATAGTCCACCTTTGGTCTCCTTGGGATATCCCACAAACATACTTTGGACTTCGGCTCCATCTTATCCCTTTTATCCTTTCGCACATATGCAGTACTTCCCCATATTCTGAAATGCTGCAGTGTTAGTTTATTCCTCGACCATAGCTCTCTAGGGGTTTAAGGTACTGATTTTGAGGGAACATTATTCAAATATATACTGTTGTTTGTAGGGCATATCCCCAAAAAATTATTGATAAACTGGCGTAACTCATCAAGCTACGAACCATATTTAACAAGGTTCGATTTCTTCTCTCGAAAACTCCATTCTATTATGGGGTCCTTAGAGCAATTAACTGTGATGTAATCCCGTGCTCCACCAAATACCCAAGAAACTCGTCAGATAGATATTCACCATCTCGATCAGATCAAAGGGTTTTTATATATTTATTTGTTTGTTTTTCTACTTCAGCCCTGAACTCTTTGAACATGTCAAAGGATTCCGACTTTCGATGCATCAGGTAAATATAATCATATCTTGAGTAATCATCAATGAAAGTGATAAAGTACTTATGACCTCCTATCGCCTTGATGCTTATGGGTCCACATACATCTAAAATAGATTAACATCAATACCTTAGTGACTCTTACTTTCTTGCCTTTGAAGGCCCTCTTGGTGATCTTGCCTTCCGTTACCACCTCGCCTTCTAGCACAATATCCATGGATGCTAGTTTGTTCTGGAACCCAAATATTTTCAACATGTGTTCCCGAACCAGCGTCCCTTTAGACATCTTAGTGCTAATAAGGTTTTTGATGGTGAGATACCACGTAATGCGATTGTGACCCTCAAACATCTCTTTTAAGTACAACATCATGTCAGAAGAGTCTGGTATATCCTTGATTTGCTTCTGCAGAGTTGTTTGCAAGGATGCTACAATATAGCATTTACACATTTCATTAGATTCCTTCCATTCAGTAAACACCTTTTAATTGTGCCTCTTGGCATTAGGTTAAGGCAAGTCTAGCTCAGGGTCATTTAAGACTGTCATATGTTTACCAATCCTTAAGACCAGGTATAGGTTACGCTTCCAGTCCTCATAGTTAGGACCGGTAAGTTTGTGGTTATTCAGGATCGCGGACAGGGGTCTAATTTGGTTAACTAAAAATAAAAGATTGAATCATGAGAATGCATGAAAACTTATTTTTATAGTTTTTTAAAACAAGCTAATTATATCCAAATATCAACGCTACGCTCAAGCGAAGACATCTCTATAGATTAATTTAACTATGTATATAAGATCTCGAAATCGGATATACCCGCCCGAGGGGGCAGTGTGCAGTGTCATCCTCTTACACGGGTCTTTCCATTGATCCTATCCAAATATGCCAACGAAGGGCTTTAATGAACCATGGTTATCTTTTGGCTAGTGCTATGTGATTTCCATACGAAGCAACAAATGTCTCACGAGCACTTTGGATGCTTACCCATGAGCCTAGGCAAAAATAACACGGGAATTTATGTGGCCCTCACGAGGGTGAGATAAATGCCCTTCTCTCCTCACCCCGTAATCGCCATATCCCAAGGGAGATCACTAAGTCACTCGGTATGGAAAAACATAGCTCTCACTCAAGGGGGATGTTGAGTTATGCCCTCCCACCCGAACACAAAGTGATTGACCGTGGAGGCCAGAGGATCTCTAAAAGTCCTATTTTGCATCCCTTATTAATGCTATCCTTCTCCTGCTAAAGAGAAGAACATTGCAGAAGATGCCACCAAAACCAACATTTCCACAGATGATGTCCCACCTATTGATGCTGGCAAGAATGCCGATGAAAACACTGCCTCCAGCCTTGGAAAGGCCACCACCACTACCTCCCCCTCCTGTCAAAGATGAATCTACTGCCATTGCTCCTCTCGCCCCTGAGAACAAGAAATCTGATGTGCGAGTATGAGTATATGCATATGCAAGGGCAGCGACCTCCTATATACTAGACCCTGGTCATACCATACTCCCATTAGCGCTTCAAGCCTTTCGTCTAGCATTAATCGATTTCAGAATATCATAGTCCTTTCCTCAAGTGGATTTCTCCACTCAAGGGTCATATTACATATCCTGAGAACATCGATGCTCCATAAACTTGGTTATCAAACTAATGCCATGAAGCCTACCCTAAGGTTAGACAAACAGGAAAGGACTTCCATTTACTATGACGCTTGCTTATAAATTTGACAATTGATGCATAGTAGAATCCTCTCTCATTTTAGGTTTCGATACTGACCAAATATACACACCCGACTAATCGGGTGTTTATCTAATAGTGGCATAACCAAATATGAGAAATTCTTGCTATCATCAAAGATCAATTAAATAATAGACATTACTAAGTGAAATCCTATTCTTATAAGGTCGCTAGGACCCGAGGGGAAGTCATCCCTCTAGAATACTTATAATAAAGTTATCTCATCGTGGTTCAATATGAAACATAAAGAACTATTAAAGAAAGTAACCAAACAACTGAATCAAGTTCAGGGTCCGACCCCTGAACCTGACTAGCACAATGCAGGCTCTCTCACTTTCTTCACAAGGTTCCTTGGTCCAGCTCCTTCGTTGCGCTTGTGAACATTTTGCGAACATTGTGACGACCAAGATCCAATAGGCCAAGAGCCAAGACTCCCGAGGCTGGGATGCCAAGATGGATAAGGTGAGGTGAGGTGTACAAGGTCATGAGTTAGCCCCACATCGCTTGGAGAGAAGGAGATCCTGTGTTACTTATATAATTTACCCTCTCAAATATAGACGATGCATTTTAAAACCGTATACCGCTACGGATTTCATAAGAACTCCGTAGTTAAGCATGCTCGGGCGAGAGTAGTACTAGGATGGGTGACCACCTTGGAAAGTCCTCGTGCGGGCACGGGCAAAATGGACAAAATCTTGTGTGTTTGGGACGAATGTTAAAAATGGTACCAGAGTCGGTTCTCCTCGGGATGGGGGGTCTAACCGTACACGAGGACGTGTAGCCCTAAGTGGGGTGGATTGTGACGACCAAGATTCAATAGGCCAAGAGCCAAGAGCCAAGTGTCTTGAGGCTGGGATGCCAAGATGGATAAGGTGAGGTGAGATGTACAAGGCCATGAGTTAGCCCCACATCGCTTGGAGAGAAGGAGATCATGTGCTACTTATATAATTTCCCCTCTCAAACATAGAAGATGTATTTTAAAACCGTGCGCCACTACGGATTTCATAAGAACTTCGTAGTTAAGCGTTATCGGATGAGAGTAGTACTAGGATGGGTGACCACCCTGGGAAGTCCTCGTGCGGGCACGGGCAAAGCAGATAAAATCTTGTGTGTTTGGGGCGGATGTTACATTCCTTGGTCCAGCTCCTTCGTTGCGCTTGCGACCATTTTGTTGGATCATCTTCGTCATCCAAGGTTCCACTTACGCTCCCATTGGTAGATCTCCTTGGTACGTCTTTCTTCTCGATTTGTAACAAAAAAAGTTCTAGTATGCTTTGAGCAAGTGCTCGCTCGTACATAATTTCCTAGAAAGAAAAAAAAACATGCCTAAAAAAGCCATGGGAACCGAGGTTGGTCAACCTTTATTACTCACCCAATTTATGGCTCTAAAACATATCCACACACATAGAGAGCAAATCCAGACATAGGCTAACTAGGGATCTGACCCCCGGTAGCAAGCAAACAAACATCTAGATTTATTTCATAGCGGCGCTTTATAAGCAAGATTCATAGAACAAGCAACATATATACATATGCATGATCTAAGCATATGAACGCTGATGAAATCTCACGCTCATCATGTGCACGCATAATGATTTCATGGAAAGTCATAAAACGCACACCACTAGCGTGCCTCTGATACCAATTGTTGAAAAAATCCAATGGTAGAGGCTCGGAATAGAAGCGATTAATCGATCGAAAGATTGTTCATGGTGTACGTTATATAATTAAAACTTTCATTGAAACTAATCTACATGTGCATGCATTAGTGTGCACGTGATTCGAATATCCTAACGATAATCTAGCGTTATAAATATCTAGCATGCATGCAATTCATAGAACTTGCTAATAGAGTTTTGCATACCTTTGTGCGGATTTTTTAACCGCGGAGAATTGTCTTTTTTATCGTTGGAGACTAAAGATCATCCACGAAAAAGCCGATGGTATGCGGGAAGCCGATGCCTTATTGTTCACTCGATCTTACACAATGCACATAATATTGCTCTTGGATCTTTGAGTGCCTCCAAAGAACGACCATTCTCCTTCTCCGAAACTCTACACGAGGAAGACGAAGTCGCAAGCTAGGAAGACAAGAGAGATGAGAGAGAGAACTAGAGAGGAGAGAAGAGAAGGGGGGTTCGGGTATGGCTAGCAATAGTGTTGGCCCCCCCTTCCCCTTTGCTCTTTTATAAGGCCGGTCTATCCTCTTTGGATTAGGATCCAAAGTGGATAGGGTTGACCCCTTAAAGATCTGCCTATATCTCTTCTTTATCTTTATCTTTTTCCCACTTTTAGTGCTTGATTTGACCAATTCAAATCCACCCCTTTATCCCTATGGTCGACCCTATTATTAGGGGATTCTCATCCCTAAAATATAGGAGCTAGCCTTGCTTAGGTCTCCCATACCTAGGGCCGGTCGCTAGTAGTGTATAGGGACATGTGATTTTACCAAAACGCCCTTATGCCACTAAATAATCATTTCTAGTGTGCGAGACTTAACAATTCTTTCACAAGTGAACATCACTAGTGATTTCATTATTTACTGAGGTTCCCAGAGGGTTCTCCTAGTAAAGTCAACTAATCAACTCGCAACATGTCTTGGTGCATCGCACCCATATAGCGAAGTTCACTTATGACAAGGGATAACTACAAGCGCCTTTGTACTAGTCTAGGGTTTTCCCTTAGTACTCGCACGTAGTTAAGCATCTACCATGCACTAGTGTGAAGCGTACACGGAGCATAGATATAGACTACTTCTTTCCTCTAATTGCTTACTGTGTTCTGAGGAGTTGGTTCAAGAACCGTACATAATGTGGATAAGGTGGAACCATCAAGGACCAGGGTTTCATAGCTTCCAACTTGAACTCGATTGACAAACTACCCAAGTGTATCGTCGATCATCTGAGCTCAAGTTAACCTACGTAGCTACCCAGAGTGCGATGCAGGCTGCATTCTAATTCACCGGGACTTACTATGTTCTCCCGCATACCCTTGCTCTTCGCTTAGTAGTGGTAAACTCGTTGTCCCTCCACTTGGTTCCATGATACAATTCGAGCGGTGGAGAACACCGTTAGACTCGAATGCTCATATGACTTGGTTCCTTCCAGGTTGACCTATATATCGTACCATTGATTACCCCGTCGAGTAATCGAACCCGGTCAATAGTCCAATTGATGACCACCAGGCCTGGATTTGGTATAATATAAGTCAGACCAAGGAACGCACCTCTCATCAGGGGTGTGGATGACTTGCAAGAGTAACACACTGATGCAACGCCAGCCGGATATACCTAGTACACTATGGTTTTGGATCAGATAACTGGATCCTCATACATTGGTGCGCCAAAGCACCACACAACTGTTTAGTTCATCAGACATGGTTCCTTAGGGTTTAGGACCGTTCTACCCTAAACAGAAACACGACTTAGTGTACCAGTGTCTGCTCACTGATCTGTACACCGTGTTGATTCCGTTCAGCCACAAACACTGTGCTTAGTGATAACCATGGTGAAGACTCCCCATGCACTGTCATCCTCAACAGCTTATCATGATGAGGCGACCAACCTGATCAAAGCTGTGAACTGGTTTAGGTTATATGGGACCAATCCACTTAGTCTTCAACTCAGTAGAGTACCATATAGCCATGGCTTTCTGTTCTCAAAAGAACACACAACTATGTTACATACCAACATGCATCTCATATAATAACTATCAACCTTTATTATTAGATCAAGACATAGAGTTTTACAAGCTTAGAACACACCAATTCTAAAGGAGTGAAGATTCTCACTACGAACCACAAAAATTGACATGACATCATCTCAAAAGGGGGTTTCATGGTCGAAGAGTATGATTGCGGCAACATTATCGTAATAGACATAAAATGATCATGAAACCCCATCCGAGACATCAGTTCTATCTCCATGCATTAAGTGAACGTCATGATTCATGTGGCATTTAGCCAATTGTTGCCCACACAGGGTTGGGTTATATCATGGATTCTGATAGATCAAGCTCCTTATGCATGGCACTGGTTTTTTACTTATATTATTCAAACTAAATCGAGCATTTTGAGCCAAACAATGGATTTCCAATTACACACGTTGGAACTACACGCATGTAGTTGGAACTACATCTAGGGGTGGCAATCGGTTGGGTTCGGGTTGTACCCTACCCCTTCCTATACCCATACCTATTCGGGTATGGTAGGGTCCATACCCATTCAGGTAGAATAGGGTCCATACCCGATCCATAACCAATCGGGTTTCGGATTTGAATGGGATATAGTTTTGTCTCTTTTTTCTCTATCATATAAGCTATTACTTGAGGGAAAAAAAATTCAAGGTATCACAATGCAATCTTTAAGATTATCATTTGGTTTCTTATGACAACGCGTTTTGAGTCGAACTGTATTATCTAGTTTACACAAGTAAGTAGACATTGGGTTTTGGGTTTCGGGTATGGGTATTGGGGTACCCTATCCATAAGTCAATCGGGTAGAGTTTCTATACCTATGCCCATACACCCGATGTTTCGGGTCGGGTATGGGTCGAGTTTTCGGAGTCCATAGCCACCCCATTCTACATCGAACCAAACAGGCGGCAACGGTATCCCGCGGTCCCTCCCGCCAGTTCAAACCGATTACTCGACCTCCACTCTAGGGCTAGGGTTTGCCACTGTCCAAGGAAGAAGAGGAAATGGAGGAGGCCTCAGCGGGCAACGCCGTCTCTCCTCACATCGCCTCGCTGGCGGAGAGCCTCGCCCTCGTCCCGCCGGCTGCCGTCTCGGCGATCATCGACTGCGTCCTGGCCTCCTCCGACCTCTCCCCTTCCATCCTCTTCCACTCTCTCCTCCATGCTTTCCCCGATCTCTCCGAGGTACGAGAAATGAACTAACCCCATCGATCTCTTTGCTCAGAATCGTCTCGCCCTTCCTTCATACTGGATTCTCCGTCTACAGGCTCATCAATCCGACCGCATCTTATCTCACATCAGCGCCCTCTGCCATCTAATAAAAAGCACCAGTAAGCTCGAATCGAAGCATCACAGTTGACCACTACATATATTTCTTGCTATTACTTTTTTTTTTACATAGATTGTTGTCCCATTGCAGGTGCTCCGCCTGATGCTTTGCGCCTATTTATCTTGAGAGTGATTGTGCCGCAACTTGAAGTGATCGACCCAGGCGACTCTGAGTTGCTCAGCCAGGTAATGCGTGCTTCGCCTGTGATTAGTGGCCCATTCCGGAATGTTTTTGTTCATCGATTCACCCTCTCCATACCCTTTTTCGTGCTAGATCGAGGCATTCTTGTGCGATGTCGTCTCCAAAACTCAGTCTTGGGTGCTTACAGGGGAGACTTTGGTGCCAGTCTGTCTGAGGTCGCTGGGCCTCTGCATGGGCATGGTTGAGAATGAAGGGTTGGACATTCACCGATGGAGCAGGGAATTCAGCCAGGGCTTCACGGATTCAAAGTTTGGTGCTTTACCGTTGCCGACCGCGTGCCATATCTTGACATCGCTGTTGGAATCGGCTTTGACGAGTGGGGCGGAGATCCAAAGCTCAGAACAGAAGTGGGTAGCTGGACTTAGTCCTTTGGATGGTTTTACTGCCAATCTGATCTGGGACCTGTCGAAATTGGCACTTAAATTGGTTGCGCAGTCTTCCGAAAGTCGCTCATGTGCTATTCACTTGCTCCTTCCATCTGTTTTTAGCTCACTTGATGCTCTTGGTTCAGTTAGAGTTTTGGTGCATGGTTCTCTGCATACACTTTCCAGGCAAGGGCAAATCTCTCCTTGCTTGCTATATACATGCAATATTGTTTCATCAGCTTTCTTTTGTAAATGTGCTTGATAGTTTAGTTCTGTCCTTTAGGCGGGTTTTCTCGAGGGAGATTTGGGAATGCTGCATGTCACTGTTTTCTCTTGGACGTATGGAACGACTGGATGCATATAGCATACTCTCTGTTTACTTATCATCATGTCATATGAAAGGACATGATAATGTATCATTAGATAATATTAACAGGGAATTCGATTTGCGGGCCCAAAAGGAATTCTGGGAGGAAATAAGAAGAGGATTGGTACACTCTGCTCCCGCCACCCCACCTTTTTTTGGCTACTCCAAGTGAATGCTTGCTTGTATGAAGTGGCATTGCTTTTTTGTTTTACTGTGCTTATTTTCCTCCCTTGTTGTTTCAGGTTGACAAGGATGCTTCCGTGAGAAAGCAGGCCTTATATATTCTGAAAATATCACTAATTCACTCTTCTTCAAGCGAGTATGAACAATGCAGCTCTAATTGTTTAGAACCTGTTATGGTTGCTAGGAATGGCCAAATCATTTCATGTGATGGTTCGGAACATGTTGCAATGACAAGGAGGGGGAAGTGGGCCAATAAAGAAGCCGAGTCCTTGGGTGTTGGAAAAGTATGCCATCTGTATGATCATAATTTGAGCATCCAAGATAGATGGAAGGTCTTCCTACTACTCTACGAAATGCTTGAAGAGTATGGCACACATCTAGTTGAGGCAGCTTGGACTCACCAGGTCAGTTTGAATATGTTGAAGTTTTATTCCCGAGCGTTCCTTTGTTTGGAACACAAACTTGGGTATTAGTTACACATCGTATATTGGTACAGAGTTATGTAGATTGTGCCAATTCTTATCCCTCATTTTGAACTTCCCTCCATGTTGAAACCATATAGCATGATGGCAGTGTTTAGTATCATTTTTTAAACTCTTTACTCTTTAGCAATGTTCTCCGTGATTTGATCACTGTGTGCGCATATGTGGTATACACTGAGTATCAATCTTGCCTTTTTTTTCTTCCAAATGGTGAAATTTGTTTGAATTTTTGTATAGACATAGACCTACGAAATCCTAGGTCTGAACGCAAGTGACTGGTGAACAGATCTTCTCCCTATATGAGATTAAAATGGTGGAGGAGAATCCATGAAGTTGACGAAAACAATTGAACCGAGGCTTGCTAGTTATTCTAAATTTATAATGACTAATTTGTTTCCTCTGTCCTATTAAATAACTTCACACACCAATCTAACCACCAAAAGATAGGATCTAAACATATAAAATATAATTGATGCAAATCAATAAGGATTTTCTAAATTTTCTAGGCTTCTAACTTCAATTAGGATTCTTATTTGGTGTAGGATTCCTTGGTAAAAACAATTGATAGTAAGCATAGTATTCCACCAAGGAAGCACAGATACTTCTATTGGTCTCAAGTATCCATACCGGATACGTATTGGACACGAATACGTCCTGTATACGACTAGATAAGTGACTAGTATGGCTACAAAGTATCCGAAATTAAAAAATCCCCAAAAAACTTATCCGATATGGCCATATACGGATCAGATACGGCCTGGGTTTAAAACAGCTAGTCGGGTCGAGCCGGCTTGGTTAAAACTCGAATCGGGTCTTTCTTAAATCGTGGGTCGGGTCGGATGGGTTAAAACTCGATTGGTTTTGGCTTAAAAGAGTGAAAGGGATAGGATGGGAAACACTTGCATGTTTTCCTCTTCGTTCCCCGAGCGACAGAAATCCAAGGGGTCCGCCATCACCGCTCGGCTCTGGGTCTGCCTCCGCTCGTTGTAAGGCACCGCTCGAGGTCCGCCACAGCTCGAAACACGAGGAAAACCTTGTTGTAAGGTGGATCATGTAAGCCCTTTCGCTTCTTGCTTCTTTGATTTGGGAAGGATTAATGGAGTTGGTGATTTCTTGCATGTCATAATTGTCCGATCATGTTATGTGACATTTAGTGTTGAAGGAATGGTGAACGCATGTTAGATTGCTTAAATCTAGTACTCTTTGATATTTGTTTTAGACATTTGATGATATCGATCGTTATTTGGTTGTCAATGAATAGCTTATATTCTGACATTTTTATTGCATATATTATATATATATAAAATTCGCCGTATCCGTGTCCTAGTTTTCCAAGATTTAACGTATCCGTGTTCGTGTTTGTATCTGTATCCGTGCTTCCTAGAATTCCAATCAAAATAGACAATACATATAATTCTTTGATGAGCTAGGATCAATATAATCATGACCACATACACCATATTTTATTGTTGTTGTGTTCGTACCGTCGCTTCAGAACCAACCCCCGCCTAAAAAAAAAAAACCCAAAGAATATAGAAAACATCACAAGGAGGAGGCAAAGGAGTAGGAGGGCCAGATTTCTCCTTCCTCTTTCTCCCCCCCTCTCCCTCTTTTCCCCCGCGAGATAGCCCACCCGGCCTTCTTGACATCCATGCTAAGAAGACCATCCCCCCTCTCCTATTCCCTGCTGCCATGTGAAGGGAAGAGGCTGCGACTCCCTCCCCTCTCTGTTTCCGCGTGAAAAGAAGAGGCACGACCCCTTTTTGCGTGGAACAGTGACATGAGAACAATTTTCCCATGTCACCAGTCCTCCAAGGGCCACTATGCAACGACTTGGGCACCTCTAAAGGCACCCCCCTTGCTGTATAAAAACTGCTACTGCAGTTTTGTTGTTTTGCTGGCTACTAGTATGCTACTGCTATTCTCTTGTTGCTGATCGCTGCAGTGCTGATTTTGATGATGTTGAAGTGCTGATGCTGCTAATTGCTTGCGTTGATTGATGATTTTGTCTGAGTTGAGACTCCTCTTGTCACGCCTCGAATTTCCGTCCATGTGGCCACATTGGAGAAAACTCGAGGTGTGAGATTTTAGTGAATTTTTTTTTAAGTGAAGTAGTTTTAGATTTGAAAATATTTAATTTGAAGAGTCTCCCCTATTAAGGCTCGTCCCAAGCCTACAGGTCTGGTTCTACGATCGGGAGGCGCTTAAGCAACCCAGACTCCGGAGAGGGATTCAGTCTTGGCATGAGAGACTCAAAAACCATGTTACCATTGAAGAGGTTCAGAGAGAGAGAGAGAGAGAGAGAGAGAGAGAGAGAGAGAGAGAGAGAGAGAGAAAGAGAGAGAGAGAGAGAGAGAGAGAGAGAGAGAGAGAGAGAGTCGACTGAGTAGAGCATCACTCTTAAGGGATGGAGCCCTGCTCCACATCCTCCTAATAGTAATGCCCCACTAGGAGCACGCGCCTGGTCAAGTGAGCGGCGATCTCACATCCACTTGTCTGGTTCGTAGGCCCCAGACTCAGAGTTATTTGTTCATTATGTAAGTGGCAATCAATATCAACTCTAATTTCATTTTCATTTACACTAATGGTGTCGATTTACAAGTACATCAACACTAACTCTCTTTTACATGTTTCACATTCTACTATAGAAGGCTTCCATTTAGGTCTCAATTGTCATGACATTATTATAAACATCTCATTGGACTAATACTATGATGGGTGACCCCCCTAGGAAGTCCTCGTGTGGGCACGGGTAAAGCGAACAATATCTTGTATGTTAGGGGCGGATATTACACCTCTGGTGGCACACATCGATCGTAGAATCTTGTTCGCACGAAGATCATTAGTCCTTCTCCAGTGCTTGTCTGCAACTGCGTAGAAATAATAACCTGTAGAAAACCCGGGTTAGATCGTTCAATTGCATTAAAATAAATTTATTTATCTAATAATTGCTGGCTTGAGATAGGAATTCCAACAATATATTTTAAACTATCAATCTGAAACCTATGCAGTCAAAGTCGGTAGTCGGCCCTAGTCGGGACTAGTTCGGGACTAGTCGGCCAAAACTTATTTAAACCCCTCCCCCCTCCCTAAACATATATGATATATGAACTAGCATAAATGTCAATAAGTATATGATATTAGTATGTTAATAACAATACATACCTTCACACTTCACAGCATGGGTATAAAAACATACGTAACAGTTTAACAGAACACAGTTGTATTGGCTTCATGCCCATGTCAGAAGACTCAGAACTAAGAATTCATCACAATATTTGTTTGATGATGTTTAATCTTTGAACAACCCCAATTTTGATTATAGGGTTATATGGATATCAACATATAAACTAATTATTTGTCTATGTTTTTATCTAAGATTCTCAGGTGCTCAACAGATGATTACAGGGAAGAGCCATAGTTATGAGTCTTGCGACTCAAGACTTTGAGCCAATGTAAAAAAATCCAAATAAAATTGCTTGCAAAGACTCCTTGCAAAAAAAAAAATTGCTTGCAGAATGCTGCATGGGGACTAGTCGGCAGTCGCTAGTCGGGGACTAGTTGGGTCTAGTCGGGATTCCGCCCAGCAATGACAGAATCGGAATTAATCGGTCGACAAAATGCCGCCTGGGGACTAGTCGCCGACTAGTCCCCACTTTGATAGCATAGTCTGAAACCAACTTAAGCCATGAAGATTGTTCTTGAAATCCTTCTAAGATTATGGATATTTTATTATTACATCCCCGTTGCTGTCCCTAGCTAACGGAAATCTTTGCATTTCCAAATGATCGATCTTTTCTTGAATTAAATACTTGACAATTTAGGCTTGCTTTTGCCATCTAGATCATTAAAATAATAATCTCTTTTGAATACTGAATAATTGAAACTGAATCTTGAAATTTTATTTTAAAATTATTTGTTAGACGTCTTGCTGATAAATCATCATATCTGCTTTGCATTAGTGTCTTGCATCACTTATGATATTGTTTCTTTATTAAGTGGATGAACATGTTTGTAACATTTGATTCTTAAAAATCCTAGTCTAACTATTATAGAGCCGTCCCCTAAGAGAAGCATGCCTTGAATTCAGCTCTTAAAACATGATTAACTTCTATCCTTCAATGGTTGGCCTTTTTCTAGTTGAGTTCCTCCTTCACTTGATGTAGATAGCTTGGAGTAGCCCAATAAAAAGGTTGCTCTTTGGTCTCCCTAAATTGGCATGCCCGGGCATGTTTTAAAACTGAAATGAGCTAGTAATTGCTCAGTTCTGGTTCTTTGGTTGTACTTTGTCAGAATTGCCATTTTTTATATATTATATGTGATGGGATGCGTATGCTTCAATAAACCCAAGTGCTGAATTTAAACAACTAAATACAGATTTCAGCATATTATAATCAGATTTCAGCAAAGCTTATAATCACGATTCATCATTCATTCAATCCCAATCAGATTTAATTCAATGAAGTAAATAAAACTGACAAGATAATACTTAATTTCAGATTTAAATAACCAAATTCCAGCAATGATAACTAACACAATCTCAAAATAATAAGTCAATGTTTCAAAGAACAACCATAGATCTAATCGATAAACCCTAATGGATGAGATTCTCGGAAAACCAATGATTATTTTGAAACCCTAATGTAGATTCAGCAATAAGGCCGGTTAGGGAAAAAGAAAGATATCACATGAAAGTATCGATGATCGATTTCAAACCGTGCTTTGGTCAATGCCGGCTGCTGACAGGAATTCCGTTGTTGCAGATGAAAGGGGCGGAGGGGGAGGCGTGGTCCAGAAGAAAGGTTGAAGAAGCCGAGACGATTGATCTGTGAAGATGGAGGAACTCCGCGTCGATCTTCCGCGAAGTCGTAGACGAATGGCGTGGCGATGAGGTAGAAGCTTGCGGAAGGAAGAAAAGACTAGATGCAAGGAAGATTCTTCGGAAGGGATACACCTAACAAGCGAGCCGCTTTTCCGTTCTAGGGTTTCAATTTCATATCATCATCCCCTTCTCAATTAGGGTTTATGGAATTTATAGGGGATGAAACACAAAAGACACAAAATAGGAAGGAAAGAGAGAGGGACGCGTGGGTAGGGAGAGAGAGAGAACCGCGGGAAGAGAGAGAGAGGCGGGTGTGTCCGCGGGAGAGAGAGAGAGGACCGGCCGGTTGGGGTTTTGGGTTTTTTTATCTCCTTTGAATCTCATCCATTGAGATTTATCCTAACTTAAGATCCTACGGCTAGCAACCTAACATAGAAACGAGTCAGTTCGGCATCTGTAGCTCGAACCGGATGCGAACATGGCTCGCACCTACCCAAACCAGAAATAAAATTGCAAATAACTAAAGATCCGTCAATCAGATCGAAATAAAATAAAAACCAAAGTCTTAGATCTTCGAATGAGCTTTCCACTGGTGCAGACGGATCGACGATCGGCTTCCTGGATCTCCGTAGGGAACGAAAATACGCCATCAGCTGTAGCAAATCTGCACGTAGTAGGCTTGTCTGCATCAAGCCCTTCGGACTCAAAAGAACTCGACTCCTGTCGAGCAAGGTCCTGGATCCGGTGGAGGCTCCCCTGGAAGTAACTGCAACCGCTGCATCTGCTCGAACTGCTCTCCCGGTCCGGTGGCCAAGTAATTCGCCTTAAGTACGCAGCGACTCCATCTGGCATCCCCGGCCCCTCAACGCCAAGCGAAGACCTGAAAGCCAAAACCAACATCCTCCGCGGCACGATAAGATCGTCAATATACTCAGATAATTTCATGTGATAATAGGGAAATAGGTTGACATAAAATTCAAATGACGTATGAAAAGAAAGGCCGCGGGAGCATAATGTGTTGCGGGTCATCGGCTTGCGCAATAAGCAATGGTTTATTTGAAAGGCCATGGGGTGCGGGTGTAATATGTGGTGCTCAAGGTGGCCTGCGCGCGGTGCAAAACAAGTGGATTCTAGACGACGAAGATATGTCATGCAATCATTGTCTGAATGCAGTGAATAAAATAAAAAATTAAAGAACTCATCATGCCACTTGTTATGACTTCGAAAAATTAAAGATGATGGGCTGTCTGAAATCTGAAAGCATGAGTCATAAGTACCCTGCCTTGAAAAGTGGTCAAACGTGCCAAAATCTTCATTAATGTTAAACTCAACACTTGGATGATATGGATGCACATATGATTGGTCTATGAATATGTAGATGCCAGGCAAATGATGAATGCGAGTATCATGAATGCCTACGGACTCTAAATGCGATGTGCATGCAATGGAATGCAGAATGTTGTCTAATCCCTTCTCAATTGGTAGCGAATCAGATGAACACCCAACTAGATTATCCGCAAATGGTGGTATGGGAGGACTCTGATTCAGAAGAGCTTGAGGTGCGTGGGATCGGTGCCTCCTAAAACACGTGGGCCATAAGGTGACATTGATGCCGTCCTTAAGAAAAGTATAGGTGTTGGCTCGGCCGTGATGTTGTGCATCTCGGTCAAACTGCCATGGACGCCCAAGGATAACGTCAGCCACCTCTAAAGGAAGGACATCACACCAAATCTCGTCGTGATATTGCAGCCCAATTGACAACTTTGCCAAACAACAATGGGTCACCAACTTGCTCGTGGTGTTGTCTAACCAGGATGTTTTGTAAGGATGAGCCAATGGTTTGACTTTCCACTTCTTGCTCCTGACAACCGCTTCATTGATCAGATTGGTGGTACAACCTCCATCGATCAAGACACAAAGGTCCATGCCATTGACATTGCAGACTGTTCGGAACAACTCGAACCTCTGGTTCTTGCAGTGTGGCTTTGGGGGTCCTCCACAGAGCTCGTGGGGAAGTAACGCTTTAGGTGCCTGGGGTGATGGCGACTGGTGAATAACCAATAGTGGCGCAGTCACATCATCTCCCTCCAAGACTAACTCATTGAAGTTTTCGCCTTCAGACTCATGACCATCCTCGTCATTATCCGCAAGATTTGTCTGTGGATGGAATTGACGTCGAGGATAATCGGCTGACTTGTGACCCGGCTGGTTGCATTTGAAGCACTTTATCTGGCTCGGGTTGGGTCCTAAAACTCCTTTACCCTTCTTAGTGGGTGCAGGAACTGTGCCAGCTACAGGTGAAGGTCCAGGGATTGGTCTACTAACAGATCCGGATGGTACCCTAGTGTTGTCATATCGTCGGGACGCAGATCGGGAGTGGTGAGACTCGACTTTCTTAGCCCGACGGTGTGCATCACTGACCTGATACAAGTCATGAAGGGACACCACCTCTTGGATTGAGGGCTTAAGACCGTTGACATACTTAGCGACGCTCTGCTCTTCGTCTTCATGCAGATCATTGCGAGCTTGGAGCTTGTAGAATTCATTGGTGTAATCATCTACCGATTTGTGCTCTTGTCGCAGGTTTTGGAATTTCTGGAACTCACATTGCTTGAAATCAGAAGGGAGGAACTTCTGTTGCATCTTTCCTCTCATGTGTGTCCAAGTGGAAATTTTCTCTTTTCCCTTTCTACCCCTAGTGGTCTGCAACTGTTTCCACCAAATCAGTGCATGACCTTTCAGTTTAAGACTAACAAACTTGACTTGTTTGTCACGGGGGATTTCCTTCCACTCAAACTATTGGTCGATTCGCTCGGCCCACTCTAGAAACTCTTCGGGATCCATCCTACCCTCAAACTCAGGAATTTCTATTTTAATACCCTGATCCCAGCCCCAATGGGATTTCGCTTTCCTATGACTTTGCCTACTTCGCCTCTCAGACCCATCAGAGGAACTGACGCTGTCACCTCCTGACTCTAGATCTAACTCACTATGCCCTGGCGACGCTCTAGTCTTGTGTTCTCGACGGGGTCGAGGTGGATTTTGGGAATTGGTGAAGGCCAAGGTCAAGGTCTCAATCTGGGTCTGGAGCCTATCCATGTGCTCTTGTTGCCTCATGAAGGCATCTTGCCAAGTACGGGGTGGAGAAGATCCAGCCATTATGGATTCTATCGACTCACTACAGAGAAAAAAGGGATGGTCCTAATATGGATGTACTCACGCGATGCTAGTTTCCTAATTAATGCAAGATACAAACTAAATGAAAGAAGGAAAAAAAAAAAAATTTCAGCAAGCACGCGAGGATGCAAATGATGCAAGAGGACCGGCCGTGCGTGAGAACGCGACGACTAGTGCGCTCTGATACCAACTTGATGGGATGCGTATGCTTCAATAAACCCAAGTGCTGAATTTAAACAACTAAATACAGATTTCAGCATATTATAATCAGATTTCAGCAAAGCTTATAATCACGATTCATTATTCATTCAATCCCAATCAGATTTAATTCAATGAAGTAAATAAAACCGACAAGATAATACTTAATTTCAGATTTAAATAACCAAATTCCAGCAATGATAACTAACACAATCTCAAAATAATAAGTCAATGTTTCAAAGAACAACCATAGATCTAATCGATAAACCCTAATGGATGAGATTCTCGGAAAACCAAGGATTATTTTGAAACCCTAATGTAGATTCAGCAATAAGGCCGGTTAGGGAAAAAGAAAGATATCACATGAAAGTATCGAGGATCGATTTCAAACCGTGCTTTGGTCAATGCCGGCTGCTGACAGGAATTCCGTTGTTGCAGATGAAAGGGGCGGAGGGGGAGGCGTGGTCCAGAAGAAAGGTTGAAGAAGCCAAGACGATTGATCTGTGAAGATGGAGGAACTCCGCGTCGATCTTCCGCGAAGTCGTAGACGAATGGCGTGGCGATGAGGTAGAAGCTTGCGGAAGGAAGAAAAGACTAGATGCAAGGAAGATTCTTCGGAAGGGATACACCTAACAAGCGAGCCGCTTTTCCGTTCTAGGGTTTCAATTTCATATCATCATCCCCTTCTCAATTAGGGTTTATGGAATTTATAGGGGATGAAACACAAAAGACACAAAATAGGAAGGAAAGAGAGAGGGACGCGCGGGTAGGGAGAGAGAGAACCGCGGGAAGAGAGAGAGAGACGGGTGTGTCCGCGGGAGAGAGAGAGAGGACCGGCCGGTTGGGGTTTTGGGTTTTTTTATCTCCTTCGAATCTCATCCATTGAGATTTATCCTAACTTAAGATCCTACGGCTAGCAACCTAACATAGAAACGAGTCAGTTCGGCATCTGTGGCTCGAACCGGATGCGAACATGGCTCGCACCTACCCAAACCAGAAATAAAATTGCAAATAACTAAAGATCCGTCAATCGGATCGAAATAAAATAAAAACCAAAGTCTTAGATCTTCGAATGAGCTTTCCACTGGTGCAGACGGATCGACGATCGGCTTCCTGGATCTCCGTAGGGAACGAAAATACGCCATCAGCTGTAGCAAATCTGCACGTAGTAGGCTCGTCTGCATCAATATGTTTCATGGAGGTCATTAGAAGATTGTAGTTTTTCATTTAGGTTTAAACTGGGTTAATCCAGGGTATCTCTCACCATGTACTTATCTTTGGGATGCCAATAGGGACCCCCTAACCACACAGTTTTCAACATATTTTGGTTGTACCATTCTGAACTAGTGAACATGACAATGAACAATAGAGTTGGAAATTTGATGATTCATGCGGTTGGCAGTTAAATTGGAATGGAATGCACATGGTTTGGGTATAAAGTTCGGATAAGATTCATGACATTGAGGAGCAATGTCATGACTATATTCCTAAACGAGCCTTTCTTAGTAAGATACAGAAGGGTTTTTTTTTGTGAGGATTTATGTGGAAGGTGTGGATCAGTATATTGCCAGTAGAGTTTTTCTATTAAGAGGGGTTTGACTATGCATTTTTGATTTGTCAAATTGATGATGAATGCAATAACTATTGCTTCATAGATTGCCTGATTCAAGGAGGTTATGGATGATTTCCTTGACTATGTTAAGATTCATTTGATTATGTAGTTTAACTCATGCTACTTGGTGGCTCTTATGATTGAATAAGTAATAACATTGTAAGAACTTTTGATCCAAAATTTATGAAGATATCTTTGATTGGCCATAATGAGGTTTAGTTTAGGCTTGTTGGGTTTGAGTTTTAAGTTTCTGGATCTTATTTATTTTCTCCTTTGGTTTGTAATATAATGTTGGTGCGATATTCTATTGACTCAATACCAGTTTTTCTGTTTTTGGGTGAACTTAGATGCATGCAAACCCTCTATGTTAATAAAACTACGGTTTCTGTAATAATATCTACCTATGTTTCTAGAATCCATACATATGGAAATGTTTTTTTTATTCTTTTCTGGTTATAAGGAAACAAATTAAGCATTTCATTTATCAAAATGAGATCAACAATGGACCACATTCCTACATTTAGAAGGAACATGTAGATTTTTTTTTAACTCCAGCCAACCTTAAATCAACCTTCCCATGAAGTGTGGCAACATTTTTCATTAACTTGGTGGACAAGTAGGGGGAACTGGCCTTGAGGTAAAATAATGTTTGTTTCCTGGTAAAGGCCAATTGGCACTGTGAAATTTACACTCCAATTCTTTTGAAACCAAAACCAAAGTTATTATGGATATAAGACGATAATGATAGAAAAAGAGGAAAAGAAAAAGAAAGCTACTGCATACCGTATATGTGACTTTTCCATTTATGGACATAACCACAAGTGAAGATAACGAGACTCACCTGTGCTACTCTACCTCTGGTTATCATATACTGCTGGTATTACTAACCCCGCTCTCCATCTTTGCATCTCTAACATTAAAGCCGTCCTTGTAGTGCCATATCTCCCAACTTCTCAGGGTCTGTTCTTAGGATAAAATTCCTCCTCTGCAGAAAAGTATCCTATTTTCTGTGAGTACTCAATGCCAGGGTAAGAAGCATTCAAGGTTTTTAAAGTTGGTTTCTCCTTTCATATACTAAATAAGAGACATTTGTCCAATGGACATGCTGATTGTGGATTCTACGTCATCATTTTCCTTATTTGTCAGAACTACTTTGCATTGTAGCCACTAGCCATAGCAGTTCTTCCTTTGAGAGGAACTATAAATGATGGTGCATTTTATTCTATTTTTTCCTTTCAGGTATCTTTGCTGTTTCAGTCTAGGCCACTGAAAAATTATTTGAATCTTGTTACCGACGGCATTTATCAAGTTCAGATGGAGACTGTAGAAGGAATTTTCAACTGGCTAGCAGTATTGTGGGAACGTGGCCTTTTTCACGAAAATCCTCAAGGTCCCGATCTAGTATCCTTATCTTCATATATTGTTATTGAAGCACATGATCGATGCTGTAGCAACTTGGTATTTTTGCCATTCTGAAACTTTTCTATTTGGATGTTTGCAGTGCGATATTTAATTATGCAATCATTTTTGGAAATTGTTTGGGAGAAATGTGGAAAATGTGCACAAAAAGTTCCTAAGAGCTTTGTACTTGGCCCACTCATACTGGGGTTGAATGATGTTGTGCACCATAAAGACTTTGGTTAGTTTTGCAGTTTCTGAGTACTTTTACTCTAATGTATTTCTGAGCTTGCTGATATGCCCAAGATTTTTAATGGTCACCTGTATATGGTACTGTCCCTTTGTCGTAAGCAAATGTGTTTCTGTTTGCTTTCTAACAGGAAATTTATTTTATATATGCTTCCAAGACTACCTACTTCAAATTTTAAATTCGTGTTTGACAGATTTCTAGGATGGGAAGACCTATTTTCCGCCTATCAAATCCTAGGAATTTTAGACCTCCCACCCTAAATTGTAACTAGTAACCCATGAATTATCACAATGAGCATCAAATTGGGTGCATGTGCAAAGAATGGATGTAGCCTGGATGAGGATGCTAAGGTGTATTAATTGGTAAACATAGGAACAATAAGCTTAGAAATCATCTTCACAGTTTACACATAGTCCGAAGATGCTTCTCTTAGGAGAGGGATGCATTTAGAAACAGAAGAGCCAAGGATGAAGGTATGACTTACAATGAATTGGATGGTGGTGGTTTGGAAGGAATTGGAGAGACTTGCTGTGATAATAGACCAAGCACTCAATATATGTGAACAATGAGGAAAGAATTTGAGGTTCGCTCCTAAGTAGCTTGGATTTTGGGGTATCATGGATGTGATGGTATTGGTAGCTTAATGCAAAGTGATTGAATTGCTTTAGTATTGTAAATGTTGTTATACTTGTTTCACTTGCTTAATTATTTTTCTACATTTTCATGCAAATATACACGAATATATGCGTACAATCCTTACATTTGAATAGCACCCAATGTTGGCATAATTCATAACTGGGTGGGGTGGGTTGGGTGGTATAGATGTTAAGGGGACAATTTGTTATAAAGTTAACTCGTTCCTTTTATGGAGCCTCCTCGATTTAGATGTGTTCCGTAGCCCATTTCATCCATAGAATGCATGTTTGTTGTATCCCATCTCTCTCTACGCGGTACATACCCATTTTATACATGTACCGCTATAATTGAACATAAAGCCTAAAAATCTCCTTAAATATAATTGGCTCTAAATGCTACTTCAGATCCCTCCTCCACCATCGTAATGAATACCATGCAATCCTAACAGACCTTGCTGATGCAACATCATAGTTTAGCGCATGCTTAGATTTTCTATGTAGGTTATAGACTTATAGTTCACTTTGGAACACTGGAGTAGTTGGTTTGATAACATCTCACAATTTAGTATGCCCCGTCTCCAAAGAACTAGCAAACTTAATAAATTAACCCTAAACTTGATCATAATATTCAAAGAAGATCTAGATATCAAGTTTGCAACATAAGGACTAATTCCTGCTCAAAGATGTAATTTCACATGGATAATAACATAAAATCAATATAAATCTAGAAATAAAATTAGTAGGAGAGTATCCAACACACATTAGATCGTAGACTAGCTCATACCTAAGCAAACTACAAATATTTAACCCCTTCTTTAAGTACCTTTATCATGATCTCTCCCCTCCTCTCCTCTTTCTCCTTCCAATATATATATATATATAAATAAATAAATAAATAAATAATATATATAAATAAATAAATAAATAAATAAATAATATATATATAAATAAATAAATAAATATATATATATATATATATATATATATATATATATATATATATATATATATATATATATATATATATATATATATATATATATATAACATGGGACGGCGGTATTGTGCTGACTAGACAAAAACACGCATGCTGACTAGACAAAACATCCAAACTGACTAAGACAAACAAGGAAACATAGAGTGAATCGGTAATACAAATTTTTTAAAAAATCCAGCTCATCTAAAAAAAAAAAAACATGTTCACGGCCCAATCCCAAATCAGGAAACTGTGACCCCCCCCCTTCACGCCCCCTTCTCGCGTCGGTAAGATCGCCCCCCCCCCCCCCCCCAAAAAAAAAAAAAAAAAAAAAAACAAAAAAAAACAAAAAAAAACAAAAACAAAAACAAAACCCTGTTTACGGTCGAGTGCTGTCAGGCACGGGCATGCAATATAACTATATTGTGCTGACTAGACAAAATGGAACGCTGACTAGATAAAAACACGCATGCTGACTAGATAAAACATTCAAACTGACAAAGACTAACAAAGAAACATAGTAATTAAAAAAAAACCCATCTCATTTAAAAAAAAAATGTTCATGCCCCAATCCCAAATCAGGAAATTGTGATCCCCTCCCTTTACGCCCCCCTCTCCCCCCCCCTCCAAAAAAAAAAAAAAAAAAAAGTCGGCTTGATGCTGTGTTGATAGGTGTGTTGCCGCCAAAGGCGGCCCGCTGCAGTGCCGACAGGCACGGGTATGCACTAGTATATATATAATCTTACCTTCTTTGATATTTAACCCATTGGATGATTCTTTACTTTTTTTTTCTCTATCTCCTACATTTGATCCTTTTCCTTTAATCCCTATGGTACTCATCCTTAGCCACTCAGTACCCATCTTCATACTGCACCTACTGTTTTGACGGGTGTGCCTTCCGTGGATCCATCTTTTCTTTTCAATTCTTGGGCTGATGGTTGTGCCTCTTCGGTTCCTTAGGTCGAGCTATGCTATTTTTCTCTTGATTTCTTTACGTGAGAGGCATATTTTTTCAACCTACCATCTCCACTCCTCGAGTTCCATTGCTTGCTCTTAACCTTTTATGCTAAGTAGAGCCTTAAAAGTATTAAAAGTCTACTTGTATTCAATGGTAGAAGTTTATAGCCTAGAAACTTATTGCTCACTAGCAAACCCATACCTTGGATCTTCCTTTGCTGACGTAGACCCTTTTTGATTCAACTGCTACAAGATCAAAGCTAGAATTGATAATTAAGTGGTTGATATAACACTAGATTGTTGGATCATGACTTTAGTTAAATCTTAGTGATGATGTCAAGAACTCTACATTCAGTTGCCAAAACAATCGCCTTTTGCCGGTCGATTGTTGTTGTATAGTGAGTGATCACTATACCTGTTATATTTGAAGAATGCATTTCTTCACATGGATCAAACTAAAAAGAAGCTATTCGTATGTTCTTCTTTGCTTCACATCCTCAACATGTTTGTTACCTTTTCCAAGATATATATGACATATATCAAGCAACTTTCCTCTAGTTAGAAAATGGATCTTACGAATTTTGTAGATAGTTTTCAGCGGATTAAGTTTTTCATGTCCTGTTGTATTTCGTAGATAGTGTTCCACATGTTAAATTTTTTCTTATCCTGTTTGTTTGCATATTTCCCTATGATTACAATTCTTGTTCATGTTATCTGATCTCAAGGCCACTTAACTGACATTACGACTTCTTCAACTCCCAACCAAGCTTCTTTTTAGGTTCTGCTTGGATAATGCATCATGCTTGCATTCTTTAGCTTCTAGCAGTTTGGTTTATCTTAGCATCTTGTTGCCAATATTACTTATGTGGTACTTGAATAAATTATAGCATCCCATTCATTGCTCATTATATGCTATAGTCCTATGTATACTTCTTTATCTTGAAGGCACCATCACCGTCTCTCTTCAGGGCCATCTCTTTAATGTAACTAGAGCCTATTCACATTGTAGACATGTGCGATCACATATGTGCATACATCCTGATTGCATATGCAGCGATCACAACCAGGATACTATGCATGGATACTGTGTACTGTGTGTTGCATAAGCGATCCTACGATGTATTGTGAGAATGCACAACCATTGTGCGACTGCATTGTACTCCAACTTGAAAAAACATGACTTTTGGAATTATGTATTATTTTTTCCTTTCTTCAATCCTCATACCGTTTTTTACCCTGTATAACCCAATCCCCCCTTCATTCTACAACTTTTCAAACCTATTTTTTAATCTACCCAAGCTTTTTCCAAGCTCTCCAAACTCTCTTTAAGATTTTAATTTCTCTTTATGCCCTCTTCAAGTTCACACACCGTAATCATGCTTTATTCAGACTCTTCTGGCTCTCCTTATAAACTCGATCGGTCTAAGGATCCGGCTTGGGAGTATTGGCCACTACAACCAATACAAAAAATATTATAGTGGGTGATTTGTATAACTTTATCTACCGATGGCGTTGCACGACAAAATAACACTTGGCTCATGCTTGCGGGGCTAATGCAAGATCATATCTTACATTTATTCCTAAAATCTAAAGCAAAATGATTGAGTATATGGAGACGACTTCCAAAAAAGAGTCGCAAACAGGGTTTTAAATCTCGGCCGATACCGGTACGTACCGGTCGGTACGTACCGGTTTTGGCCGGTTCGAGACCGGTACTGCATCCGATCCCGATACCTGGCCCGTATCGGCCGGTACCGGTACGTACCGGTCCGTATCGTCCGGTTCAGGCCGGTACAGGCCGGTACCGACCGGTACGGCCGGTACGGACCGGTACCGACAGGTTAACTTTTTTTTTTTTTTGGTTTTTTGGATTTTTTTAAGGTTTTTTTTCTCAACCGGTACCGGTACGTACCGGCCGGTACATACCGGTTCGGGGCCGACCGATACCGCGACCGATACCGTGATTTTAAACCTTGGTCGCAAATAGATCCGATAATAGTTGAGTAGTACATTTAGGTGGTTTTTGGATGCCAACAAAGTTTTCAGACGCGAAGCCGTGACGCGAGGCGTTTTATTGGCCAAAGTCTAGAGGCGTAAGCCTCAAGCAAGTGTAATTTTTTATTAATTAAATATCTATTAAATATATAATTAAATAATAAAAATTAAATAATAAAGAAAACTAGAGAAAGTTATGAAATTAATAATTTCACATTATAAATCAAAATCCACGATTCCACATCCACAACTCATCATAATAGTTTATTAAAGTATATCCATAAAGTATGTAAAGTGTACCATTGCACCTAAATTACATAATACTTGATACAATATTCATGAAATTCTAAGTTCCAAGCCAAATTTTTGGGCTGATTATGTGGCGTTGGTTCGGAGTTGGTCCCCGGGTTTTCCTGCCAAACTCTCTAATTGTATCCTTCCTTTTCTCTCTAGCCTTTGATTTCTTTTTCATTAATAAAAGCTTGGGGTACGCTTAACCCCATCCTCTCTCTCTCGGAGAGGAATTTCTCAAAAAAAAAAAAAAAAAAAAGTTCCAAGCCAAATGGACCCACACAATAGTAATACAGGTAGCCATGTAATCCCTGGGAGTCTGGGACCCACAATATTTTTTATAATAAAAATAAATCACAATTCAAAAAACAATTCACCAAAATCAGACACATCTGAGGCGTATGCCTCGAACTTGAAGAGTACGCCTTGCCCTGAGGCGTATGCCTTAGCTGCGCCTCAGACTTTGAGGCATACGCCTCATGTATTTGAATGCCTCAATCAAGCCTTTGGGGCATTTTACCTATGCCTCGCCTTGAGGCTTATGCCTCACACGACTCTGAAAACACTGGATGCCAATGATTAGGAGACTTATTTTCCCACGTGGATGCTCTAGACCTCCACCTACATTAGTGCTACTAGTTAGAGCAGTGATGCCACCGATGAGACCACAAACTAATGGGCTGTTTTTCCACTTTTATAAATCACTATGGTAGTCTTGTATACTATGTTTTTCCAGCTTATGCTTTAGTCTTGCTAACTAAATATATTGAGACCCCTTTGTACCCTTGATATCTTGGATGCCATCTATTTTCTTCTTCATCTGGTTAGCACCAGGATATGGATTAGGTGTCCACCGTGTTGCTATGATCTATCTAAGTCCAGCAACATTTTGAGTCCCGTATTGAATCTTACCATCTTGGATACAATCAAGCGCTTCTTGTTCTTTGGTACATGCTACCCTCATTATCTTAATAGAAATAATAAATGAGGTATGAAGATAAGTAGTATCCAAGGTGGACCAGGTGGTATATAAGATATCGAGAGTCAGTGGTATGACAATGTGGAAACCTCATCCAAAATTCAATACAAGCCAAATGATGAAGAAAATAGGTTGTGTCAAGATGTCTAGAGTAAAAAAGGTGTCATAATGTCGACTTATCCAGAGAAGCCGGAAAAACAGCTCTTGAAAGCATGCAATGTACTTGAATTGGTATGGATTATGTTAATTATTTACACAATTCTATATGAATTTAGTCGGTTCAGGTTCAGGTTGAGGCGATGTCTAGGGTTTGGAGAACGGAGGCGCCCTCTTGGAGAGCGGGCGGGAGATGGGATGGGAGAGGGGATGGGAGAGGAGTTTCGAGGCCCTCTTGGAGAGCGCTTGATGGGAATGGGGGAGATCGCGGCAGATCTGGCTTCCCCCATCAGTCTTTTCCCTCTTTCCCATCCAGAGATTCTCTTCATCATGGCTTCCCTCATCAAGGCTTTGGGCCCCACAGATCCGGATCTCAGTGGGGTATGGCGTCTCAGGCGGAGGGACCCGGGAAGAAGATTCGCCCTACGTTTGCTGAAGTCATCAGATCCGGTAAGAAGCCCTCGGATTTTTACCACCCCGTCACGCCGTCTCTGGATCCATGGGCCCAGAAGATCCGCGACTTTTCGAATAGATCTGCGTCGGTAATGAAGAATCAATCTGCTTTGAATGCTGGGGTTGCCGCGCAGAAGCCGAAGGGTGGGTTCTGTTTTAGATGCCGTGAGAAAGGGCACGTTCAAGCAGAGTGTAGGAACGGCATTGTGTGTTTGCTCTGCAAGGGGGTAGGTCATAGGATGGCTAACTGTCCCTCCAATCGGAGGTTCGTGAGAGGATCTTCTTCCTATCCACCCCCCCCCTCCTGCCATTAATCCTTCCAGTTGCGAGGTGATGGACTTTGACCAAACGGTCCTGGACTCTCTGTTCAATCTTCGCTGGTGTGCAATCTGCAGAGTTGTCCGAGGAGAAGGAACTCCATCTGGCCTCTCCAGTCGTCTCTCCCAAGCCTGGGGAGCTAACTGGCAGTGGCGATCGAGATTCCTAGACTCCAACGAATTTCTGGTAGAATTTCCGTCGAAGACTGCCCTTTCGAATGCCCTCCGTCAATCCCTTTTTGATTTCGGGGACCTCTCGGTCCAGTTCTTCCCCTGGTCCGTAGACAACAGAGCCGTAGGATCCAGGGTTTTTAGGAATGTTAAACTGTTTATAGGAGGGCTACCCTGCCATGCCTGGAACCTAGAGTCTCTTAGCTGTGTCCTTAAGCAGTTCGGGGACATCCTTAGCTTCGAGAATGATTGGGACGCTGCAGAAGACCTTAGGGAAGCAAGAGTTACTATCAGCACCTCCATGGCAGAAGCGATTCCTGAGTCACTCACCTGTCGCTTAGGCAACCGCTACTATGAACTCCGGATCCGGCAACTACCAGAAGCGGAGACGACTGGAGATCGCTTCTTCAGGGAAGCGGAAGTGAATAGAGCTGCAGCAGAGCTCATAGCGCGGTCTCCAGGTGAGCTTTCCCCGAGCTGCCTTCTCCCTGTTAGAGGTTTCCCTGATTTGGCTACTAATCCTGTGCCTCAAGCCCCCTCTTTGTTCGGTGACCATGTCGAATTCTCTGCGATTTGGAACGATGGTAAGACCGATCGGGGTGATCCGGACCCTTCCGGATTACCCTTTGTGGTTAATCTTACCCCTGATGCTGCAGATTTTCAAGCTGATAACCGCAGAGCTCAAACAGAAGAACTGCCCTTTAATTGGGAGGTCGAAGCGGAGCACAATGACCACTCTTCTCCCAGAATGTCCCCTTCTCCTTCTCTTTGTATTCCAGTCTCATTGCCTGACAATCTTGATGACTGCCAGATTCCAGTAGCCCCCCAGGAGCCCCCAGTGGCAGCCGCCGAAGATAGAGCGACGAATGGTACTCTCAAGGCCTCTGTCAGAAGGAGCCAGAGACAGATGGTTAAGTCCTTCGAGCAGACCTACCAGCGAGGGAAGCACAATCCTTTTTTGGGTTCTCACTTGAAGAAGATGGTGGAGAGGAGCACAGATGACGAGCTTCACTCCCTTCTATCCTTTTTGGATTCTGATACGGTTGTGGCACTGGCTGGTGAATGTGGTGTTGCAGTCTCCAAAGAAGGCTTTGACCCGACAGTGTTTGTAACTATTTTGCGGGGAATGGAGAAAGAGAGAATCTCCTCTGTTTGATTACTGTTGTTCTTTTGTTCTGGTTTTTTTCTGAGTTTTTCCCCTGCTTGATGAAGACTCTCTCTTGGAATATTCGGGGCCTAGGAGACATTGAAAAACGCAAAGCGGTTAATCTTCAGATTTCTTCTCAGAACATTGATATCATTTGCCTGCAAGAATCGAAATGTGCCAACCCTTCACCCTCCTTTCTCAAATCCATGGGGGGTAACAGAATCAGTAATTGGGTTTGGCTGGATTCTGTAGGTTCAGCGGGAGGGATCATTACTGGTTGGAAGGAACCAGATTTCACCTTGCTTGATTCGTTCGTTGGAGTTTTTAGCATCTCGGTTGCTCTGAAGCATCAACAGTCAGGATCCTCCCTGGTGGTGACCAACGTCTATGGTCCTACAGATTACCAGCTCCGGCAGGCTTTTTGGAGCGAGGTTCGTAGTACCCGTATTCGCTTTCCCGGTCCTTGGATCGTAGGAGGTGACTTCAATCTCACGCGTTTTTCCTTTGAGAGGAGCGGAGCTATGGGGAGACGGCCAGATATGGAAGACTTCGCTGACCTAATCGACGATCTCTCCCTGATTGACCTCCCGATGAACAACCGGAAGTTTACCTGGAGCAACAAACGGGAAAACCCGACCTTCGCCAGACTAGATCGCTTCTTTATTTCCGATGATTTCGAGACTCTCCATCCTGGAGTTACCCAATGTGGTCTGACGGCTTTTTTATCCGATCACGCTCCAATTCTTTTAGACACCAAACTTCAGGTAACCAAGAAGAAGAAGATATTCCGGTTCGAAGCTATGTGGCTCGAGGACCCTGATTTTGCTCCCCTAGTCAACTCCTGGTGGTCGGAAGTCGAGGACGATTCCAACTCGATTAGAAACTGGAACCTGAAGACCCGGCATGTGAAGATGAAGATCTCAGACTGGGAGCGCAGAAAATTCGGCAACGTGCTGTTCAGGAAGAAGGAACTTCTTAGGAAAATTGGCGAACTAGAAGTGAAAGAAGAACAGAGTTCCATCTCAGATGCAGAGAAGGTCCTGAAGTCGAACTGGTCAGAGGACTTGCGAAAAACGCTTGTGCAAGAGGAAATTTTGTGGCAACAAAGATCCCGGGACAGATGGATTAAACTTGGTGACAGCAATACTTCCTACTTCCACAAAATAGCGAACTCGGGTCGTCGGCGGAACACTATTCATACAATCAGAGAGGGTGACCGATTTTGGACCTCCCAGGTCGAGATCAGTCGCCGGATTTCGGAGCATTTCCAGAATTACTTCAAAAGAGATGGAACTGATGCTGCCACTCTGGACTGGAGTACGTTGGAAACCCTGAAACTGGAATCTTCTGTCGATCTGGACAGCCCTTTCACAGAGGAGGAGTTCGAGAAGGCGGTCTTTGGGATGAAGGCTGAGGGAGCCCCGGGGCCGGATGGGCTCCCCATGCTCTTCTATCAGCGCTTCTGGGAGACCATTAGAAGGGACCTTTGCAGAACTCTGTTTGACTTCTTCAATCATAACATCTCCCTGCATAGTTTGAACTACGCTTGGGTGACCTTGATTCCTAAGAAATCAGGAGCAGAGTCGATTGGCGACTTCCGTCCGATCAGTTTGGCGAACTGCGTGTACAAGATAGTGGCTAAGATTCTTGCCAATCGTCTTACCGACAATCTAGACAAGTTAGTCTACAGGAGCCAATCAGCTTTCATCAAAGGCAGATTTATTTTAGACAGCGTCGCGACTGCTCAGGAGCTGATTTTCCACTTGAAAGAGCAGAGAGAAGAAGGCATCATCTTGAAGATAGACTTCGAAAAAGCCTTTGATAGACTCAAATGGAGCTTTATTCTTAATACGTTGAAAGCTAAAGGGTTCTCGGACAGATGGCTGAATTGGATCTGGAACTGCCTTTCCACCTCTACTCTTTCTTGTCTGGTTTATGGTAACGCTGGGAAGCAATTCAAAGCTGGTCGAGGAGTGAAACAAGGCTGCCCACTCTCCCCCTTTCTGTTCATCCTTGCTATGGATGTTTTTGACGCTATGCTCAGAAGAGTGAGAACAAGAGGATACATTGAAGGCATAGGCGAGGACTCTTGGAAGACAGCCAACCTGCATTTCGCAGATGATACGATTATTTTCTGCAAAGCGAAGAAGGAGCAGATCAGTTTGTTAAAGATCCTTCTCTATTCGTTGGAAGTCGTCTCAGGTTTGAAGATTAATTTTTCGAAGACCTCTCTCTTCTATCTGGGGGAGAATACAGCTTCAGCAACTTCCCTCTCGGCTATTCTGAACTGTAAACTAGACTCCCTTCCTACTAAGTATCTCGGCCTTCCTCTGTCTTTGGCGAAACTTCTCAGAAGCGACTGGTTCAAAGTCATTGAGCGTGTGGAATCCAGACTGATGGGGTGGCAGGGGAAACATCTCTCTCTAGGAGGCCGATTGACTCTGGTTAACGCTGTTCTGACCCTTATCCCCTCGTACCACTCTTCCTTCTTCTTAATGCTTAAGTGGGTGATTAAGAAGATTGATACTATCCGTAGCCGCTTCCTTTGGAAGGGAGCAGATCCCAACTCCAAAGCCTACCATCTGGTTAATTGGGGCGCGGTCTGCAAGTCCAGAGAAGAAGGGGGCTTGGGAGTCATCAACCTTGCTGATCACAACAAAGCTCTGTTGGGTAAGTGGTGGTGGAGGCTCCAACGAGATCAAGGAGACATCTGGAGCGCAGTGATCAGGGGCCGTTATTTCAAACGCTTCAAACCTTTACAGATGAGAAGTAGAGTTTCCGGCAAGATTTCTCCATTTTGGAAGGGCATCCAGAGGATTGGTAATATTTATAAATGTGGCACTAGTTTGGCTATCCACAATGGGAAATCTACTCTCTTTTGGGAAGACAGGTGGTTAGTCGAAGGCTGTCTGAAGAACTGGTACCCGGATCTGTACGATCTCGCTTGGTCGAAGTCATGCTCTGTTAGATCGCAGTGTGTCCTCCGGGACAATAGGACAGTCTGGAACATCAAATTCCGGCGGAATATTCCAGACTTCCTCCTCTACCAGGTGAGAGAATTGGAAAGCCTTCTGCAACTGCTCTCCGTCAATGAAGAGGAAGATGAGGTGACATGGCGTTTGTCATCCTCCGGCAGGTTCTCTTCTAAATCCTTCTACAGCTTCATCAACAAGGGGGGTGTTATCTGTCCGGTAGCTAATCATCTTTGGAAGGCTAGAGTGCCCCTGAAGATCCGCATTTTCATGTGGCTAATGACCAAGAAGAAGCTCCTTACGAAAACTAACCTTCAAAGCAGGGGGAACACCAGCATTTCCGACACAACTTGTGTGCTTTGCGGCCAGGCCAAAGAAGACACGAATCACCTCTTTATTCACTGCCCTTTTTCCAAAGGAATCTGGGACCACTTAAAAAGAGGTTTGAAGATAAAAGGGACCCCAGACTCTGTTTTTTCTATGTGGACAGTCTGGAGGAAGAAGAGAATTAAAAATCGCTTGCGGCACAGCTGGGACTTCCTAGTTATGGCTGTTTGCTGGAGTATCTGGATAGAACGTAACAACAGGATTTTCCGGAAGGCCAAAATGTCTCTAGGCCAGGTTCGGTTGGCTATCAAGAGAAGATTGCTGCAATGGAAAGTGGTCCTTCAAGGGAAGAAGCTAGAGCAGCTAGACAACATTATTTGTAACCTTTTTTGATTTCTTGCTCACTTGGCTGTAACACCGTTTCTTAGCTCTTTTTAATGGACTGGTAGGGGTCTAGGCCGAACCCCCCCTCATCCACTGAGAGGGTTTTCTCAAAAAAAAAACAATTCTATAATTTTTTTGTTTTAATTTTGCATATATGAGTAGTAATTTATCTTCACCCACCAAGCATTTGTTCGATTCTGCCACTAGGCCCACTACTCATCTTCATCCTCCATGTATCCAGCCCACCCTTTCATTACTCTGCCACCACTTATCTTCTTCCACCTCTATGCAGCCACACCATCCCAACTTCCCTCTTCTTCCTCTATGCATCTGCCCATCGAACCAAATGTCATATGTTTCTTCCATGCCTTAATGAACGTGTTTGAAGTCGTGATCACATCTTATGAAATTGTTGGAACAATGGAAGGCATCCCCAAGAACAGTATACTCTCCACCAAGGATTGCGATTAGAAGTGTACCATGCATGAATTTTTCAACTTACATGGAAGGACGAAGAGGAATAGAGGAAGATGAGGGATGATTCTATGAGAAGAGGAATAGAGGAAGAAGAGGGGATCGAGATGGCATGACTGCATATAGGTGGAGGAAGAAAAGTAGTGGGAAGGTATTGAAGGGGTGGGCTAGATACATGGAGGATGAAGATGAATGATGGCAAAATGGAACAAATGTTTGGAGGGTGAAGATGCAAGTAATGTGGAGGAAAAAGATGATGAGTATAGGCTTGATTTTTTATTTTTTATTTTTTTTTGAATTTTTAGTCTTATTAAATAAAAAAAATTAAGCAAAATTGCACATGCAACCGCACATATGTATATGTGATTTGGCATGTGGTCGCATAGCCAATCACCATTCCATTATCGGTTTATGTGTTTTCACAAAATTTCTTGTGGTCTAAATACCAAAGAAAGTGGGACATCCAAGTCCAATGTGTAATCGATGCATTAGCCTTGTGGCACTTTAAAAGAGGTTATTTGGCTACAGTTTCTTCCTACTAACTTGGGCTTACCAATGCTGTATGTATCTCCATGTATTGTCCCGACTGAAGTGCTATGTAAACTACTCGATTTGTTGTGCCTCTAGGCATCGAGGTCAGTTGTAGAGTCATATGACATCTATATCTTGCTAGGAAGGTATTTTTTACCCCATTCTGTCGGTCTTTAGTTTGCCGAAGTTGTGTGCTAGTGTTGTTTCTCTTCCTTCTCAGTTAAGTCTTGGTGTAAGATCATTGCGAGCTTGTGGGAGTGTTACTGTATATACTTCTCATATTATGTACAAATGCACAAACTAATTTCTATTCTTTTATTGGGGTATTTTAATCATTTTTGGCCTCATTGTCAATATAAATGTACATATAATGATGCATTGCCCTTTTAGTGACCGACATTTTCATGCTTCACCTCTTATTACCCTGTAACATTATCATTTAGTTATTTCCTATGGGTCATTCTTGGATGTTGATGTTCGACAGTTGCATGGTCTTTGATGACCATAACTTTATTCTCCATAATTGTAGGGAGTTACCAAGGTAACCTTGATTTCAATACTTTTTAACATGGTTGCTTATTGCATGCCATCTTGCTTATACTCATTATACTACGGCCAAGGTGGAAAATGGCGTGTGTTTCTCATATGTGACTTAGTATAGTCTAGTTTACTATTTTTTTAGGGTTATTTAAACCTTGCCCCCAACTTATACCTTCATTTAGACTTTGACCCCACTTTTCATAATTAGATTGTGCCCCCCCAATTACACAGATTCTGTGCACGCGCCGTGGTTGGCCAACGTTTGCTCACGTTGACCCTCTATGCATTCCCACGTTGACAAGACTACCCCTCCACATTTAGACTTTGCCCCTTAAGTTGATAACAACTTGTAGCTATACAACGACTATAAAATGGGGGCCAAAGTCATAGGGGATAATATTGTCAATATGGGAATGCACAGAGGGTCACAGAAGGTCAGCGTGAGCAAAACGTTGGTCAACCACGGTGCACGCACGGAATCCGTGAAATTGGAGGGCACAGTCTAATTATGAAAAGTTTGGTGGTCAAAATCTAATTAAGGGTATAAGTTGGGGGGCAAGGTCTAAATAACCCTTTTTTTAAACACTGTGAAACATCATCTAATTTTTGTTTTGTCAAAAGAGAAGCAAAAAAAAAAGACCACCATCCAAGCTTAAATTTTTATTATGAGTGTCTGCATTAGTGGAAAGCTTTGCTTTGTCTTTAATGTGCCTTTTCCAACATGGCAATATGGTGATTACTTCTTGTCTCATCTTGAAATATGTTAAATTTTACCTGTATAATTTTTTCTAACATGATTATGGTCATCAAAATCTATGAGTTTTCCTCTGAGCTTATCATATCTGTGGCTTTTAATCTATCATAATTTTTCATAGGTGTAAAAGGTGTGTATACTTCCAAAACAATGCAAAGCGCAACAAAATTTTTGTGTGAATTTTCTCGTCGGATGTCTTTGAGGTACGATATTCTTTTCCCCCTCCTATTTCATGAGTTCTGACATGTTTTATTGGTAAGAATACAACCATGCTTACTCTTATTGTGACACCAGAACAATGTGCATTTCTTTGCTTAGAAAGTTGCTATTGTTCATTACATATTGCTTGCATTGTCTTATTCCATATTGTTTTTGTCATAATTGTGCCTTATGTCTCTCGTTTGAGTAGTGTGAGCATATGTTAGTGTTAGAGTGTGTGTATATATACCTGTTAACACTCTTGGTGACCCTATCTTTTGTATAGCATATATAGGGCAATTGTCCCAATGAGTAAAGAATCTCTCTACTCCCAAATCTCTTTTCCTCTCATTCCTTTTTGGTCTAATATGGTATCAGAGCTAGGTTAATGAGCTGTTTGTGAGCTTCATCGACTTCATCATCATCAAATACATCGTCATCGTCATCTGTGGCTTCATCGACGTCTTCATCATATCTTCATCGATTCAACTATCAATTAGATAATTTAGATCTAATTGGAACTAATCTACAGTGGTTCTCAATATCCAGTCGGCAGTGGTTCATCGATTCAGCAATCAGTGGTTCTTGAAATCCAATCGGAACCAGTCGACTGCCTCATTGGAATATTGTCTCATTGGATCCAAGCCCAAGATCCGTCGGTGGCAGTGATTGAAGAGGAGATGAAGGAGTTGCAACGAGAAATTGACGATTGAAGTGGATCTGTCGATGGGCAATGTTGGTTCGTCGGAGAAGTGATTGCAATGTTGTCGGAGGATCCGAGCTCAGTCCCGTTGGTTCAGTTGCCGGCAAAGTCATTGCAGAGGATCTATCCCTGCGTGTGAATCAAAGTAGTGGCGCTAAGGACAATGAGAAGAGTTAAGGACGAAACCCTACGTATAGGGTGATCTCAGCCGGTGTCTCTACCATCAACTTCATCTACGGTTAGATTAATTTTCACTTAAGTTGTTAGCCACCTCATCGGTTCAATCTAGGCAATTTATACCGGTTCGTTTCTAAAAACAACATGTTCGTCTCTAAAATTCAATCAGGTTATGGTTTGATTGTTTTGGTTCAGTCGGTTTTGGTGTTTCAGCCGTTTTTGGTTCAATTGGGTAGGTTTAGTTAGTTTCTACTCTTTTGTACATAACATCATCGTTCACTGCATAATTTTGCATCACAACAAGGTCAATTTTCTACACTTTGAAGGATCAAATTCGGTCAGAATTTCACTTTTGTTTCGTTGGATTCCTCTTGGTTTCCTGGAGTTTCATGTGGTACTAACGTGATAAATTATCAAATTTTGTGTCTTGTATCTCCTCAAGATGGCAACCATGGGTGTCTCTTTCAAGCCCGACAAACTTCCCTAAATGGAGTTACTCTAACTGGAGCCTCAGATTTTCGATTGTGGGCCTCCACGTTTTATATACACCTTCGTGCTCACAAGCTATGGACGTTTGTGGATGCCGCAAAACTGGTTCATACAGTCTTTGAGACCTCCACCGCAATTACTACCCTAGATTCCGTCGAATCCGAGGAATGGAATGATGCGGATGCCATCATTCGCACGTACATCAGAGCCTCTCTCTCTCTCACGAACTCTGTGTAGAGGCTTTTCAGTTTTTCACCTCTTGGGAGATGTGTGATATCTCAAAGCAGTTTGTTCAAACTAGTGGTGCAAGGGCATTTCAACTTCGGTGTGAGCTCAAGGGGATGACTCAGGGATCTCGTACCAGTTGTGAGTTTTATGTTAAGATCTCAGTTCTCTGGAGGGAACTTGATTGGAACCTGTTTATTCTCTAGATACCATTTCCATTCGTCGGCGCCATGATGACGGGTAGTATGTGTTTGTGTTCCCAATGGACCTCCGCTCTAAGTTTGAGCTGATCCGAGGTCAGCTCCTGCGCAGGGACCCCTTATCTAGCCTCACCGAGGCCTTGTTTGAGGTACTCGCCGAGGAGACATGGTTGGTCACTCTTGCTGCACACTGTGCTCCAGTCTCAGACGCTGGCGCTCTTGCTACTACACCTCCTTTCACACCACGTGTTCCCATAGGCGACAATCATTCCACCGGGGAGGGGATCATTGGCCTGCTAGTGAGCTGCGATCTACTAGCAAACTCTGGTATGTGTACTGCAAGAAAGAGGGCCACGTCAAGGAGACCTCTTAACGGCGTCAGAGGAAGCTTGGTCAGATACCACATGCTACGACTCTGACCATCTCAACTTCTGATCTCTCTCAGCTTGCTTCTTAGATTTAGCAGCTTCAACAGGCTCTCAATCTACAGTAGAAATCACCTTCTATTAGTGCTGCTTCCGCCGCCTGGATTCTAGACTCGGGTGCTTCGCACCACTTGACTTCTGATGCTTCCGCTCTCACTGCTTGTGGTCGTGTTCCTCCTGGGCTCCAACTTCGCACTGCTGATGGTTCCCCTTTACCAGTTTCTTGCCAGGGGACTACCACCTCTTTTGACCCCAGTGATCATCTTTCTCTACATGGTGTGCTTCTTGCTCCTTGTCAATCAATTTGATTTCTATTAGTCGACTTACTAACTTGGGTTTTAGTACCACCTTCTCATCCTCGTCTTGTCTTGTCTTGTGCAGGATCCTCGGACGGGCATGATGATTAAGACTAGGCGATCTCTACTACTTGAGACATCTTCACATGCCACTCACAGCGGCCTCCACTGCTGCTACCACCTATGCTGTTTTCGATCTTTGGAATCGTCGCTTGGGACATCCTTGAACTGCGCGTCTCCGCACTATCTTTCAGTCCGGAGTCCTCGGTGATTTATTCTTTAGTCCACCATCTCCATGCGTCAGTTGTAGTTTAGTCAATCATCCTGCTCAGCCATTGCCCTTGCATGTGTCTAGTTCATCTTGTATTTTTGATCTAGTTCACTCTGACATCTTGGGACTTGCTCCTGTTATATATGTTTCTGATTTATCAGATTATATCAGTTTTATTGATGATTTCTCTTAGTTCACTTGGGTGTTTCTCTTGCGTCGTCGGTCTGACGTTTGTCAGCCTGTCACAATTTGATGCTTAGGAACATTTCTTTTGAATTTGATATTTCACCAATATTGAGATTTGACTGGCGTAGAGCCTTTCCAAGCGATAGCTAACATATCTATGTGAACGGAGCATAGAGATACTTCCAATCCAAATATTATTTCAAAATGATATGTTCTTCCCTTTTCCTATGACCAACTTATTTCCACAGTTGTAAACATCTTTGGTCTTAATAATAAATTTCCATGATAGAGAGAGTTTACTAGACAACCTGCTACGATAAACATCTTTGTTCTTAACAATAAATTTCCACGATGGAGAAATTTTAATTGATAATCTACTGTGAACTTGAATAGTTGAAAACTCTAAAGTATCTACCCGAATTACAAAAATTCATGGCCAATTAGATGATCCCACTCTATTCTCAACAACTTTTGACTTTCTAGCTCACTTGACTTTGTCAAATGCAAATGGTATGCCTCTACAACTTCATCAATTTTGGAGGCTCAATGACACCCCCCCCCCCCCACCCCCTCCCCAGCCAACAAACTTTGGAAATCCAAATCCCTTCTCACTTCTAGAATCTTTATGCTACTTGCTCTCCATGAAATTTTTTCAATCAAGATTAGTTTCAAGAAAAAAACTTTGGGGCTCATCATGCAGTTTTGCGGCCCTATAGGACAAGGACCTAGATCACTTGCTACTCCACAACCTCGTCTCTTGTAGGAATCTATAGCATTCTTAGGAACAACCTCCGCATCAGACATACCCAAGAGAGTATCTTGTCGCTCTGGACAATTTGAGGAGTAAAAGGAGTCCACCGAGTTTGAGACAAGCGACATTCTTGTCATTGTGATCACTCAAGCATTTGAGTCGAGCGGAATAATTATGCTCCATCAAAAGTCCTCCAAGGAAGATGTCCTGGAGCAAATTGGCGAACTGGTGAAGCACTGGATCACATACCTTGTAAGAGGGCACTTTCTCCGAGCAAAGAATTTTTGCAACTTTCTGTAACTCTTCTCTCCTCTCCCTGCTCATCCTTGTAATCATCTCCTCTCCCCCGATCGCCATCCTTATACTCCCCTTTTCTTAATAAACTGAACCCAAACACAAATACATAGCAACACACCACACACATATTGAGGGATTTCATAAAAAGATGAAGATGTTTATGTTGAGTTATGAGTTATATCTAACTTATCTTTTAATTTGCAATGAATTTTATATATTTCTTATTGAGGAATCTATATGCTTTTCTTTTGAGTTATGAGTTACTCTTCATTGAATCTTTATATATTTGTTTTTTCCAGTAGTCGTAACTTTCAAGGGCAGGAAGTTGTGATCCTAGGGCCCGTTCTAGGGGCACATGGGTTTTTCGTTTTACAACAAATCCCATCATTTGGATGTATTAGTCACCAATCAGGCTTTTTTTAGCCTATTTATCATGGCTTGAGGTGGTGATACAGGATATAGATATCATTTTTTTTTCAATGTCATAGCTGTGTTTAACAATTCAGATTAGCTTGCCGTTCAAGTAATTAAGGCCTATATATTATTTGGTTGAGATTTATGCCTCAACTTCTTTCTCTTAGGTTTTAATTGTCTGTAAAATATCTTCATGAATTTTCTTCTTGCATAGGACGTGAGGGAGAGAAGAAAATAAAACTGTAAAATAGAAGACAATAAAACTGTAAAATAACGGATTATAAGTAATGTTGGTCATGATAATAAACTAGTAAGTTACTATAATGGGATATTTACCCGAGAGGGCCGAGAGTGTAACCGGGATGCCGTACCCCACAAGTATTTAGTTCTTTTCATACTTCAAAATTCCGACTCAACCAAAATCTCCATCTACTTGGGATCAAGTTTCAAGATCCTTCTCTGCCGTTCCTTTTTGGTGTGCTTTATCAAGGGTTTACCTTCTCTTTCAAGGATGCGTTGTTGACGAAGCATAGCTCTTTCCTTGAATTGCCAAACTAATTTAAAGTCTACTGTATCTTAAATCAACATAATAGTGCCTAAAGCTTGGATTGTTCTCCCGCACATTTTTTTGTGTTGCGTTATATAACTAGCTTCCAGACCTTCAAACAAGTCCTTCTGGAGATCCTACAATCACGGTAGTGATCATCTTCTTGATCTTGATATGTTCTCTTCTCCCGTGATATTGACATATTAGTAGGATGGTCAGAGCTCGGGATGACGGGACACGGCAACATTGACAATTCCCTGGATTAGTTGGTCGAAATAAACTTTTCGTGTGATCCCATGATGTTTGATGAGTAGTTAATTGACCTCTTCCACTTGTCTTTCTATGTACCGTCTACTCTGTCTAGTAAGTTCCTTCATTACAGAGACAATGGTACAGCTCTCCACCACATGGCTGTCTCACTTGATGCAGTTTTGTACTTGTTTATAGTCTCTTTCATTTACAGGAACAATACGATATTCTGAATACAATCGACTGGTTTTGATGCTTCTTGTTGTTTTCTTTATGTTAAACAGTATGTTTTATTTTTTATATATGTTCAACAGAATGTCAAACAGATCTTCGAGAGCTAATAACTTCTGATGGTGCGTACACTAGTTCTGATATTTGTTTAATCATCTTACAGTGAGCGAGCATCGTTCGTTTTCAGTCTGGCCTCTATTGCAAGACAAGAGGCGTTTGGCCGAGCTGGGTTAATGGCTCTTACCTTTTGTATTGCTTCAGCTGCTTGTCAATCTAGTCCATGTAGCGGGGATGAATCACATTATATTGTAGGTAGTTCTGTTGATGTAGAACAGGTGAAATCTGCTCAAGACAAAATTTTGCCGTGCAGTTCTGCTGATTTATTGGATGTTTTAGGAACTGTTATTGAGAGAAGTAAACAACACTTCAATCCAAAGTATCGTCTTCAAGGTCTCTGATATGTCTGGTTAGATATTGGGTGTTTAAGTATTTTAATTATCCCAGAGGTAACATGTAAGAACTTTAATTTGCAATGGTATTCAGTTTGTGAGCAGGTTCTCAAAACTTCATCTTGTCTGATAAACATCTGTGACGTACCTGGTGACGTTCTTTTGCATTTCCTTTCATCAGTGCCTCAAGAATTTACTGACTCTGCTGGTAAGCATTTGAAAGTAGAACATATACACAATTTGTATTAAACATATGATTTATTTTGCTAATTCAGTTGTCTCATTATCCTTTATTGTGATGATTTTATCCGGGACCAGTTAGTTTCAGTCCATCTTTACTCTTGTTTTAATCGATGTTTCATTGTATCCATTTTTATGATAATTTTACCCGGACCAGTTAATTTCAGTCCATCTTTACTCTTGTTTCAATCGTGTGCAAACAAAACCTACAAGTGCATATGATAAATAGGAGTCTCCAAGGAATATCATCTTTGTCTCGCTGAATAAGTTTAACAATTTGCTGGGCATCTCCTTCAATGATTATTCGTGGTGTTTGGAGTTCCGTACTCAAACTAATCCCCACCTTGAAAGCTTCTGCCTCTACGAGGGCTGACTCTGATCAATATATTCTCTTAGTAAAACACTTGATGAGCTTCCCGTCAGCATTTCTAGCAATCGTGATGCTGCTTCCATGGTTGGGGAAGTACAACACTTGGAAGCTTTCTGGGTGTGAGCCTGTACTTCGATCGTCTCCAATTGATCTGACCAAGCTGAATGAATATGTTTTAATTAGGCTTGTCAATGGGTCGGATTCTGGCCGGATCGGGGTATTCTGAATCCGATCTATTTACATATCCAACCGATCCGGATATGATTCGATATATGACAGATACTAAAATCTATGATCCAAATTTGAATCCACCGGATTATCCGAATCCGAACCCAATCAGGCATTAGCTCATTTATTAAAATAGGCCAATGATAGAAAAGAGAAAACAAAACCTTGGGAGAAATGGTCCAATGGAGAAGAGGGGATTAACAATTGTGATAAATTATATATATATATATATATATATATATATATATATATATATATATATATATATATATATATATATCCCAAGTTTTTGTTTTCTCTTTTTTGTCATTGGCCTATTTTAATAAATGAGCTAATGCCTGATCGGGTTCGGATTCGGATAATCCGGCGGATTCAAATTTGGATCATAGATTTTAGTATCTGTCATATATAATCCGCCGGATTATCCGAACCCGATTAGGCATTAGCTCATTTATTAAAATAGGCCAATGACAGAAAAGAGAAAACAAAAACTTGGGAGAAATGGTCCAATGGAGAAGAGGGGATTAACAATTGTGATAAATTATATATATATATATATATATATATATATATATATATATATATATATATATATATATATATATATATATATATATATATATATAGGGAGGGATACTCTTACTCATGTCCTCTTACTCATATAGTTACCTATGATCCGGGCCGTCCATTAGATCCCGACGTACGGTTCAGATTAGATGGGGAGTTAAAGCAATGGTGTCCGCATTAAATACAGGTTTTTAATACGGGCTTTTAATATGGGCATTTAATGCGGACACCATTGCTTTAACTCTATCTAATCCGAACCGTACGTCGGGATCTAATGGACGGCCCGGATCATAGGTAACTATATGAGTAAGAGGTCATGAGTAAGAGTATCCCTCTCTCTCTCCCTCTCTCTCTCTCTCTCTCTCTCTATATATATATATATATATATATATATATATATATATATATATATATATATATATATATATATATATATATATAGAATAGTGATACATTGCGGCCGCTTATCATGCGGCTTAACGTGCGGCCACTCCCCTAGAGGATATTTTTTCAATTTTTTTTAGAGGTTGATCACCTCTCCTTTGATAGCACACACAAAAAATTTCAGCTAATTCTAAGACCTATAGGTCTATCAAATGTGCTCGACTTTTATGAGCACATTTGATAGACCTATAGGTCTTAGAATGTGCTGAAATTTTTTGTGTGTGCTTTTCAAAGGGGAGGTGATCAACCTCCAAAACAATCATTTTGAAAAAAAAAGCCCTAAGGGGGTGCCGCACGTTAAGCCTCACGTTATGCAATCGCACTGTATCACTACCCTATATATATATATATATATATATATATATATATATATATATATATATATATATATATATATATATATATATATATATATATATATACAGAACTGCTCACCTACGGGACGTCCCGCATCCTTATCTTGCTGGACAAAAAAAATTGAGGGACCTAGACATTTCATAATTTGCTGATTTTTGGTGAGGATGATCACCTTGTTGTAGATAGGACCCCCACAAAAAATCAGCAAATTATAGAACTTCTAGGTCCCTCAAATATGCACTTCAATTTAATGGTTAAAATTGATGGTCAATAATGAAGAGCATATTTGAGAGACCTAGAGGTTATGTAATTTGCTGATTTTTGGTGGGGGTCCTATCTATAACAAGGTGATCATCCTCACCAAAAACCAGCAAATTATGAAATCTCTAGGTCCCTCAAATATTTTTGTCCCGCAAGATAAGGATGCGGGACGTCCCGTAGGTGAGCAATTCTGTGTGTGTGTGTGTGTGTATATATATATATATATATATATATATATATATATATATATATATATATATATATATATATATATATATATATATATAGAGAGAGAGAGAGAGAGAGAGAGAGAGAGAGAGAGAGAGAGAGAGAGAGAGAGGAATGCTACAGTGAGCTATGAGCTGCCATTCCAGAAAGTTAGCTGCGGGTATTTTGCCCCCTATAAGTTTTGGAATTTGATGAAATTTGGTGAGGGTGTTGTCTAGGGTAAGATGATCACCCTCACCAATTTTCATCAAATTCCAAAACTTCTAGGGTCATCAAATGGTAGAAGCAAAATCTGCCGTCCGTAGTCACCATTAAATCTACAGATTTTGCTTCTACCATTTGATGACCCTAGAAGTTTTGGAATTTGATGAAAAATTGGTGAGGATGGTCATCTTACCCTAGACAACACCCTCACCAAATTTCATCAAATTCCAAAACTTCTAAAGGGGTCAAAATACCCGCAGCTCGTTTTCTCCTACCGCAGCTCACAGCTCAACGTAACAGCCCTCTCTCTCTCTCTCTGTTTATATATATATATATATATATATATATATATATATATATATATATATATATATATATATATATATATATATATATATATATATATATATATAGGGTTAGGATCCTGTGCCTTAAATTTTTGCCATCATTTTTTGCCTTTGATTTGATGCCTTAGAGGGTTTAGAATGTGCTGATTTTTTGTTGATGTAATCATTCCACCTTAGATAGAACATCCACTAAAAATCGGCACGTTCTAAAACTTCTAAGAGCATCAAATATATAATAAAAGTTAACGGATACAAATGGATAGTTGATAAAGGTTGTAATATTTCATGCCCCTAGAAGATTTAGAATGCGTTGTTTTTTGGTGAATGTTCTATCTAAGGTTGGTTGATTACATCCACAAAAAATCAGCACTTTCTAAACCCTCTAGGGCATCAAATAACCTTGAAGGTCAAAAATGATGGCAAAAATTAAGGCACAAGATTCTGACCCATATATATATATATATATATATATATATATATATATATATATATATATATATATATATATATATATATATATATATATATATATATATATATAGATATAGATAGAGAGAGAGAGAGAGAGAGAGAGAGAGAGAGAGAGAGAAATGCTTGAATGCGGCATGCGGTAAGTGCGGCACCTACTGCATGCCGTCTGATGCACTGCTGCGTGCATGCGATGCACGCAGCGCGTGCATCAGACGGCTGCGGTGCTGTGCCGCACGTACCGCATGCCGCAGCATAGCATGCCCCTATATATATATATATATATATATATATAAAATTTAAAATGTAGCGGATCGGATCTTAATCTGATCGGATCAGGGCAGTTTCGAATTTGATCCGATTATTATTAGAATCGGATCAGCTTTTTTTAATCGGATCTTGTATCGAAAAAACTAATATCAAACTCGGGTTTATTGGATCAGATTCAAATCAAATTCTGATCATGATCCGATCCATTGACATACCTAGTGGTAATATAGAATTAGCACTTTGGATGGTTGCTTTAGGAGTGACCTTGTGTCTATTGAAAATTTTCGAGCAACATGATTTCTTTATGAACCGCATAATGGTCGCGCATGATCCAAATATGAATTCTTCAGTGTAAAGTTGCTTGTAGAGAATATGTTTATTAGATGATAAGATGATAACATGATGCAACAAAGTGTAACTTATATAAACATTAAATTTTTATTTGAAATATGTAACAACATATGATGTGATTTATAAGCAAGGAGCTGGCGGGAATGTCGTCGAGATCATTCAACAGTTTTTTTTTTCTTTTCGTTTTTCTGAGAAGAAAGAAATCATTTAATGGAATGGATTGGGTCAACCCATAACTTATATTTGGTAAGGTATGGGTTTGGACAGCCCAAGCGTTACTTTAGGAAGTACATCCAAACCAAAATCATAAAACACAATTACTAAATTGTACATTAGAGCATCATACGCACTACTCTGCTTTAGCGGGATTTATACTGCTAAATTAGCTACCAAGGCTGTCAGGAGATCTTTGTCAAGCTAGCACTAGAATGTGAAACAACACTACCGGAAGAGTATTCATCATTAAGCTGGATGCATTTTTGAAAGAATGGAAGACCAATCTTCAGATATCTTAGGAAGAGTTCCTGATTCATCATTGACTCGTTTAATTGATGTTAAACGAGTCAGAATTATAGATACTAGTTGGTGATAAAAATGCATGTATCTTATGTCCTTTATGAGGAACGTGCATCATGCTAATAGGAATGCAATTGAAATACTGCGACATAGCTCAAATTAAATCTTGAAGGATTTGGACTCTTTTATATCTAATGTTTCAAAACCATTTCCATAATGTGATTGCTCGAACCACGGGGGGCTAAGCAATCACATTATGGAAACGGTTTTAAAATATGAGATATAAAAGAGTTCAAATACTTCAAGATTTAATTCAAGATATGTCGTAGGATTCCACTTCCATTCTTATTAGCATGCTACACTTTCATCATAGAGGACATAAGATACATGCAATCTTACCACCACCCAGTGTCTATCCTTCTGACTCGTTTAACATCGATTAAACGAGTTTTAAACGAGTCAATGATGAATCAGAAACTCTTTTGAAGAAATCTAAATATTGATCTTTCATTCTTTCCAAAATACCTCGACCTCAATGATGAATATTGTTTTGGTAGTGTTGTTTCACATTCTAGTGCTTACTTGACGAAGTTCTCCTGGTAGCATTGGTAGCTAATAAGCAGTATAAGTCGCACTAAAGCAAAGGAGTGCATGTGGTGCTCTAATGTACAATTTAGTAATTTTGTGTTATATGATTTTGGTTTGGATGTACTTCATAAAGGAACGTATGGGTTGTCCAAAGACTCCAAACCCAAACCTTACTGAATACACGTTACTGGTCGTTCCAAGTCCCAACCCATTCCATGAGATTTCTTCTCAAAAAAACTAAAAAAAAGATGTCGAATGATCTCGACAACATCCTGTCCAGCTCCTTGCTTATAAACCACATCATTTGTTGTGATATATTTAAAAGTTGAATTTAATATTTATATCAGTTACACTTTGTTGCTTCTTGTTACTTTCTTACCATCTAATAAACATGTTCTCTACAAGTAGCTTTTTGCTGATTTATTATTATTTTACCCTTGTTTAATTTAGTTGTTAATACGCTTCATTTATCCCCACAGTCTGATTTTTTAATCTCTGATGCCTTCACAATAGTTATTTGTTGCATTGATCTACATTTACTTTATACCAGTAATGAAAATACTGTGTTTTCATTAAGAGAGCTATTGTAGCTGCTTTCATTTTTTGGTTCTTCTTAAAATATCTGTTTCGGAACATATATTCGTCGATATTTCGTTAATGACCTTATGTCCTATTGAGATGATATTATTATTTTATTTTTGTTTAATTTAGTTGTGAATACACTTTGTTTATCCCAACAGTCTGATTTTTTTAATCTCCTATACCTTCTCAGCAGTTATTTGTTGCGTCGGTTGTCTACATTTACTTTATACTAGTAATGAAATTAGTGGGTTTTCATTAAGAGGGCCATTTTAGCTGCTTTCATTTTTTGGTTCTTCATGAAATTTCTTTTTCGTAACATATATTTGTTGATACTCTGTTCATGATGTTATGACCTTGAGAAGACTTTGATGTGTTTAGGTTGTGCCTTTAAAATGTTCTATCCTTAGTATCATTTCTCTGTATATGAATGATTTCCCATTTATTGAGGGCTTTTCCATCCTAGGTCCATTAAGAGAGATGGTGCGTCAATGGCTTACTCAGATCAACAGTAAATGCTGTATCTTCGGTTCTGTTAATACTAAAACATATAGTCTGGAGAATTTTATGAACTTCCCTGCAAGCTTTGTAAAGCGTGAACCCTCACCTGATGTTTCTGTCCCTTTTGATGATGATGAAGTGGATGCATGGTTACTTGAGGCGCAAAGATGGACAAGGGTTCTTTTCCTTGTAATCACTGAAGAGAAACATTTAGAACCGATATTTATGGTTTGTCTTCTTGACATTTTGCACTATTTATATTTTTCCTTTTATCTCACATTCGTGACATTTATACTGTTTCCGTTACCATAAAAAATAACCTGAGTAGATACAGTTATATTGTTTTAACTATGTTTTCTATATTCTGTAAAGTGTCTTTTGTAGAGTTTCTATTATCTTACTGTGTTCTTAAAACATGCTTCTTGTATGATTGGTGTCAAAAAAATTGATTATAGCTACTCTATATTTTTTACATCAGTCTATTTGTTCTTGGCCATTGCCAGTTCTTATATTTTTAAAACCAACTAATCAAATTCGAAATATTATTTATATTATTTTCTTTTGGTTCCTTGAATGCTAAAATCTACATTTAACCAAGTAGTGATGACCCTATGTGCCATACAGGTACCTAAATGAATAACTTTGAATAGTAATGGGCATGCAAAAATACAAAAAATAAAACAAAATGTTATGAGAGAATATAAATTATAGATTTCTGTAAAATTGTGAGTAAAAGCTTAACTTTGTATTCCCTTATTTCCTTCTCTCCCAAGAATCTTTGGGGTCTCTTCCTTTTTCTCCTCCATAAGTACTATTTTTCCATATTTCCATGACAGATGCTTTGTTTGCAGCTGGTGCAGTTGTTATGAAAGAAGGAAGAGGGGGTAGGACAAAAAGTAGAGAAGGAACTCATGAAAAGGAACACTGTATTATTATTGTCAAAGTAGGAAGAGCAAGAATACTTGAAGAGGAGTAGAAAGAAGTGAAAAAGAAGCCTATTGTTGATTCTGACACTGCCATAGTATATGCCTATGAGGTTATGCAGGAGCTTGGGAAAAGCCTTTGCATAGGACAATGGGATGAGTTGGTCGAGATGGTTAGATAATCCAGTTGGTTTCATCTAGAAGGAGAAGGGATCTTAATGATAGAGAGACTCACCGAGGAGTCGGGCCCTAATCTTTGAATTACTCTCGTGTCCTTTCTTTTGGACTCCAAATCTATAGCCACTTCAAGAGTCTACTTCATATTAACTAGGAATTCCACATTAATTAGGAGTCCAATTCCAAATTTGCTTCGCTCAGAGTCCATTTAAAATGGTATAGGGAAACCACCTCTTAGGCTCGTATGATTTTGATGTGTTGGCCAATAAACCTATAAGATACTAAGATAACCATGCTTGGAACAACGGAAGTTTAGCTATCCCATAAGAAATAGAAATAAAAAAGCGAGGAAAAAATAGTACTCCTTCATCAAAAAGCTTCATATATTTGATTAGAGTGAAAGCCCACACGTTACAAGTTAAACCTTCATGGGCCCATTCATCAAAAAGCTTCATATTCGCTATGTTAATCCACATGAAAGCTCAAGTTGAACCATTTAGGCTCGTCGTTATCAAAACTCAATTAGTTACCACAGAAAGAGCTAGCTAATCCACCACCATAACAAAGGTGTAGAAAACCTAGCTCCATATGAGGGGGAGTAAAAGAAATTGATTAATGAAAAAAGAAAAGTAAAAATATGTAATAGGGAACTGCATGACTATATTGCAAACAATGTTGTCAAGGCGACCAGGCGATGCCTAGCTGGCAAGGCCTTGTCTGGGTGAGACGTGGCCTGCGACAATTTTTTTTAATGCTAAAAATATATAATTTTAAGATTTGAGCAAATAATAAGCATAATTCCATCAAAAACCTTATTTGAAATTAATCAAACAACCGAAATCAAACATTCTTATCCAAAAAGAGTATTCATGTCATCATTGTCATGCTAAATCACTTAGATGTGAATACATAAAACCATGGATATCATGCATCATCATCAACACAAAAAAACCAATAAAACAAATTATGTTACCATTAGAAAGTTTGAACTTAGAAGTTAGAACATACATGAACCCTAGGTCCCTATCATTCATTAGGAAGCAAATAAAGCACAATGAACTAACCTTAAAAATTTAGCACTAGAGATGCTAAATCACATATATGTAGAAATATAATTCAAAGAGAACAAAAAACCATAATTAAACAATAACATTTACCCTACTAAAAAAACACGATACAAAGTCTAGATTAGAACATATAGATAAATAGGTAAGAAGAAAGACAAAGAAAATGACATTAAGTATATGGATTATAGTATATAGAAAAAGGAACAAAAAAAAGAAGAGAAAATAAAAATAAAAATGTCATTTTAAACAGGTCGCCCACCTAGGCTGTGCCCTGGGCGACCAGACCCGAAAGGCGTAGCCGATTGCCTAGACGACGCCTTGACAGCAGTACTAGCAAGCAAACATTATTCCTTAGACTAAATAGGTTTGAATTCTTAGTGTTGGATGTCTATATGATTATTGTGTAGAAAATTCTTCCTACAATTCTAGTGTAAAACTTAGCCAATGGATGTAAGTCCACCTTTGTGTGCTTATTATTCTATTATGTCAACTGAGGATGTTCAAGAGACCCAGACTTTAGTTTAAGCCGCCACACTCAAGTCTTAATGTTGTCTATTTTGAGTGTTCTTCAACCTTTGTGTTTAGCCTAGTTTTGGTAGTAAATCCTTAATTAAATTTGCTTTGGACTTGTGCAATGTGATTTATTTTCTTGAAATGTATAAAAAAATTGGTTGCACCATTTGATTGACAAGTACATTGAATTTTTTTTTTGAAGCATGTGTGCAGTGAGCTTAAAAGTTATTCTTTTTGGGGGACTTGGTAAAAATCCCTTTTTACGAAATGCTTTTAAGCTCCAGTCCCGACAATGTGTTTGTTTGAGCTCAAACCCCTACCGAAAAGTCAGTTTTATATTAAATCCTTGTTGACCATTTCAACCCTTATCAAATGACAAAAATGCCCCTTCCATTACCCCTTGTGCAACAAGAATCAATAGTGTTTGTATGGTGATTGCCACTGTGATTTCACTGTAGCAAAATAGCAATCGGTTGCTACAGTGAATCAGTGATTTCATTATAGTAGCTACAGTAAATCATTGTAGCTGCTACAGTGAAATCACTGTAGCTGCTATAGTGAAATCATTGTAGCAACCGAATTAATACTCTGCTAACCCGAATCGATACTTCTGAACTATAGCTGCTACAATGATTCTAGAGTATCAATTCGGGCAATAGCGTATCAACTCGGTTGCTACAGTGAAATCATATTTCACTGTAGCAACCGAATTGATACTCCAAAACTATAGCTGCTACAGTGATTTTAGATTATCAATTTGGACAGTAGAGTATCAATTCGGTTGCTATAGTGAAATTACTATACCTGCTACAGTGAAATCACTGTAGCAACTGAATTGATACTCTACTGCCCGAATTGATACTATAGAACCACTGTAGCAACTACAATGATTTTAGAGTATCAATTATGGTAGTAGAGTATCAATTCGATTGCTACATTGAAATAAATATAGCTGCTAGAGTGAAAACACTGTAGCAACCGAATTGAAATCATTGCTACAGTGAAATCATTGTAGCAACTGTAGTGTTTTGGATCTATTATTAGGGATTTCATTGTACATCACATGTTTTTTTGGTACATCGATTTCATCTTACTGTACAACTACTATAGGGGTAAAATAGCCATTTAAAAAAAGGAGTGAGAGAGGGACTTAATGCTAAACGCAACAAATACAAGGGTTTATCGTAATACAAGGTTAGTTAGAAGGGCCTTAGACTAATAACCCCAATTTCTTTTAAGTATACAAAATGAACGATCATAGGTTTCATATCTCGATAGATCTAAGTTTCAATCATTGTGATTTTTGAAGCTTCTGTGAAATCTGAAAAATCTTATCCTTCATATTGATCTTAAATTTTTTTTGGGGAGTTAGTGAAAACCCCTTTTTAGGAGATGCTTTTGAGCTCAGGTCCCGACAATAGTTTTGTTTGAGGTCCAGCCCTTCCACACACATCCTATTTGAATTGAAGCCTACATTGTTATTTTGTCAAACGGAAGGCTACAAGCCTACAAGTGGCCAAAATATCAAATTTACGGAAGGATACAGATGGCCAAGATATCCTAGCAAAAATTATCAAATTTACGAATCATGCCACTAAATTGAAAAATTTGAAAATGCATATCTTTCTTACCATGTTCAAAACACCATAACTTCTCTGATTAATGACGGAAGCTGACGATTCCATTTGCGTTGGAATCCTTGTCGAATCCTCTATGGATTCATAGGAGCCGATCGAAAATTAAAATTATGGACAACCTCTCATTTACACGTGAAAAAAGCTATCAAGTCATAGTTTTGTACATAATTTTTTTGTACCGACTAAAGGCACAGCCATTCAGTGCACCAAGCTCCGACTAGTGTACCTTAGTTGGCCCCAACCGGATGGTTGTGATCTGAGTGTGGACAATAAGGTATGTACATAATTCTGGCTAAATTGCATTAGGGGTGTAAACCGGGCCGGGCCGGGCCGACGATAGAAGGGCCCAATTGGGCCGGATTGAGCCATGGGTCAAGGGTGGTGGTCCAAGCCCGGACCGAACGAGCTTTTCAGGACAGGTTTCGGGTCAGGTTTTGGCCAAAACCATTTTTGTTTAGTGATTTTTCACTCGGTCATAGCTAAACTATATGAAGACAGTTTAGAAGCAATCTGCACTAAAAAAACCTAATTTTTACTATTGCAACTCAATTGATACTCCAACTATGCTCAATTGATACTATAAACTTTATGAAGATAAGTAATTCTTGTTACTTTGAGTGATTTTCACTCAATTATGTGTGGTTTGTTATTTCTTACCTTTTTTTATATTTTTGTGACAATTCAAAAGCAATCTGCACTAAAAGTCTAATTGTTACTATGACAATACAATTGATACTCCGACTGTGTTCATTTGATACTCTAAACTATATGAAGACAAGTAATACATCGTCGTGCAATTTGCTTTTTAGAAAGCATGGAGAATGGTAATAGGCAACATAAAAATTCACACAACTACAAATATGCCATGAAAAAGAGAATCCCCAATAAATTATAATTTCTACTCTACTTTTTTGAATTAATACTTTAGAATTTTGTTAAGCATAAAATGCTCCATATTGCAAGATTTTTCTTTAAATTTTGAGTGATTTTCACTCACTAATGTCTGATTTGTTATTTCTTACATTTTTTTAATTTTTTGGTGACTATTCAAAAGCAATCTAAACTAAAAAAATAGAATTTTTTTAATTGATACTCTACTTTTTTAAATTGATACTCTTGAATTTTGGTAAGCATAAAATGATTCATAGTGTAATTTATTTTGAATAACATCCATATTATCACATCAGGCAAAAAAATCAGGATGAACAATCAAACAATGAAAAAAACTCCGATACATGGAATAAAAGAGTATTAGTTTCTTTTAATAAACAATCAATCTTAAAAACGACTTGCAGATCTTGAAATAAAAAACAATGCACCCATAATTGGAGTGAAAGAGGAGGAAAACATATCTTGAACAAATGATCAATCACAAAAAAAGTAGTCTCGGTCTTGTTTACACCCCTAATACTATTCAGCCAGAATTTTCTACACACATTGTTGTCCACACTCAGATCACAATCGTCTTGTTGGGGCCATGTGAGATTAACTAGTCGGAGCTTGGTGCAATGGATGGCTGTGAGCCTATGAATTGAGTCTGTACAAAAATTATGTACAAAATTATGGCTGATTAACCTTTTCACGTGGAAAACATGGGTTGTTTAGTATTTTAATTCGGATCGGTTTCGACGAAGTCATAGAGGATTCGATGAGGATTCCAACGCAACTGAAATCGTCAGATTACGTTGTTAATCGAAGACGTTATAATTTTTTGAATACGATAAAAAAATACGTTTTTTCAATGTAGTGGCATTATCCGTGAAGTTGATAAGTTTTGGATAATTTTGCTAGCTATAGCCTTCCGGTGAACTGAATAGCAGTGTGGGCCCATTTAAAATAACACCTCACTAAAGTAACACCCTATTAACAAGGTTAGTTAGGAGGGCTTCAACTTAAATGAAACTAATGTGGGGACTTTAGCTTAAACATATTGTTGGAGAGGGGTTTTACACACATTACCCCAATTTTTTTTCGTTAGTGAGTTTCGAAATCAAATGTCTGATAGATTGCTAACTTACCTCAATCGGTTGATATATTTTGCTAATTTACCACAATCGGTTGATATATTGCTTCCTCTGTCAACCTTGACAGTTTCTTCAACCAAGCGGTTGATTATCTGTTGCTGATTGATCGAACAATAAACACCCTATTTTGAAATTTACTAGTCTATTTTGGATTGTCTCCACTTGATTTCTTGATAAATAGGATTGCATTTTATCCCTCTTGTGTCTACAACTACTCCGAGATGTTTTGTGCCTTCTATCAAGATTCTTTCTACTTCAAAAAAGTTTTATCCGTGCGTGAGTCAGTTATGGAGATGCTGGTAAGGGAAAGAGAAAACATGACCAAAGTAGTGTAAAACTACCATGATTCCTGGTATGTGGATGTTGAAGCCAAGTAGAGGTTCGATACTTTAGTAAGAGCGTTTTGGTTTTGAAGAAGAAGGGTTTGGATGTTGAAGAGGAGTTGTTTGATACTTTAGTAGGAAAGCTTTGCTTTTGGAGACGAACATTTTGAATTTTTGATAACTTCTATCATTGGGAATCAGAACTGGAGATTGGTTTGTGCTTTGAAGTTATAGTCTATACTCGTCAGATTCAATTGTTATATGCAAACATGCATGATAATGACGACATAGGCCTTAAGTTCCATGGTCCAAGGTTTTAAATGTCGTTTTTCGGTAATTTGTCGGTGGAAAAATTATAAAATGGAAAGACAAATTTCGATGAAAATATTTCGTTTTTTGGTCAAATTTCGGTGTTTTTCGATGAAAATTTGTATTTTTTCGGTCAGATTTCGATTTTGTTCATTTGATATGAAGATGGAATATTTCAGCAAAACTTCAGGATAACCTTTTTTGTGACATAAATATGCATATCTACTTATCTAGGACTTTAGATTCATATTTAAAATTTTAAACCACTTAATGAATTATAGTGTAGAATGCCATACAAAATCTCAAAGCCACTCATAGTCTGAAACTGAAAGTAGAATTCATAACCATAAAATAAAAAACGATTGTAGAATAGTTGTACACATTATAAAGTACAAACATAGTGCTATAATGGTCAAGTCCCCTACAAAATACAAGCATACAATTGCAAAATATTAATACAAGCTAGGAATCCCAGCTTTTCCACCGATATCCACTGACAAACCGACAAATATCGGTGATGTCACCGACAATAACCCGACAAATAAAATAATTGTACAACCACAAGTTCTTTTTGCTGACAACATTGACAAATCACCGACATATGTCGACATCCACCGACAATGTCGACTGACAAATCGTAATATCAAAAATTCAGACTTTTTTTTAATGTCGGAGCCCTCCAAATACCGACATCTGTCGGTGATTTTGACCGACATTTATCGAAATTTGATTACATGCCATGGTCTACGGGAAGTAATATGAGATCACCTATATGTTCATCTTGGAGTTCCTAGGGGTTCGTAGACTTGCTTAGTTAGTTGAGTTTCCATTGAGTAGGGTGATTAGCCAGATAAAGTAAGGTCTTAGCTTTGCTTTGTGATAAAGTTATACAGATTTTTAAGACACTCCTTATTACTTGTATGAAGTAGGGGTTTAGTTGTCTGCATTGGATAGCCCCGTATAACATTGATCCATCTTCACACTCTTCTGAGAAAATTTTGGGTGGACTGCCGCTTCTTCATTAACGGGATGAAAATAACAACCTTGATTTTTCTGTGTGGATTGTGAAGAGGATGATTGTGGGGCTTAACCGTTTTTTCACGATGGCTTGCCTTTTTGTGTTCTAATTGCCAACATTTTGAAAGCAACTAGTGTGAGACCTTTGGCGAATGATATTGATAAAGGGTGGACCTTTGAAGAAGAGTATATTGAATATGAGTTTAGTTTAGTGTAGTAAGAAAAGTAATTTGTCAACTGCACCTGGAGTATCATCTTCACCAGTTTATGTGAGTACCTCTACTGTTGCATCTGGTTCTTCTATTGCAGTTCCACCAGTTGCACATGATTTCTAAAGGATGTTTGAGACTTTGCTAGTTAGGTAGATGACTCTGTTTAAAGGATCAATGAGTGAGTTAGTCAGGATCTTCTAAAGGTCAAAGCTGATATGACCTATATCCATTGTGAGTTGGGGTGTATTCTTAGACGTCTTGGTGGTAATGATATTGGCACTTTTGGACCTGGGGCAGCTCCATAGCTTTATGGAGTTGAAGTGTTTTTGTTATTTTTTTTTTAGTTCAATTTTACTATAAATTTTGAGCAAGTGTATGTAGTCGCATGGTCTTTTTTATTGTTATATTGCTTGATGGATCTGTGTTAGTTTTTGGACTACCTTGATATATCATATATGATACATGATATATCAGTTAATAATGATTAATTTGTAATGATATCTTAGTTACAGGCTCTGATAATATAATGATGTACTGATTCATTGTTGGTAATACCTGGTAATGATATTGGCAGTGTTTTAAGTATCGTTATCGTTGTCGATATCGCCAAGTTGCCCGGGGGAAAAATCGGGGATATATCGCTATTTATTACCAAATATCTCTAAAATTTAGGGAAAAGAGGGCAAAATGAAGATTTTTTTAGATGATTTTTCTATATATCCTTTAAGATGTATAGATACACCATTATGATCAATAACATACATAAAACAATCATTTACTCTAGGGTACACTCAATTTAGGCTCTATATATGAGTCTGTGAACTGTCCGACACTGTCTATGAACTGTTAGAATTGCAACAGTCTATGAATTAAACAATCACAATAAGATTACACATACTAGGAAATGATAAAACATATCAAAACCCATATGGTTCATAGTATATAACAACATATCACAAATTCATAACTCATAAAGCATGAGACATAATAAGCATAAAACATCTCACAGACTGACAATACATGACATATCATAATACTTTGAAAATGATTTAAGCAAAAAATTTTCAAATTTGGCTAGCAAGTAGATTGGATGTGTAGTATTGACATACTAAAATTTCATTAGGGTTTATTGGGTTTAAATAGATGAAACCCATGAATCCCAATTAATTTCATGATAATCATGGTGAATCACATCAAACTTGATGCGATTTATGTTTATAATCTATTCTTCACAAAGATCTACTTAAGAAATTTGAGAAATTAAAAAAAAAAGATTTGAAAACTGATGCAGCATGATCAGCATCATCAGATCATCGCCGCATCTTCAGATCATTGCCAGAGACCTTATCTACTGTCGTTTTTATTTTTATGCTTGGATGACACTAGCCGTATGGGACTTGTTAGCCGTCTATTTCAGTTTTTTGGCCATTTTCTATGTTTTTGGCCTAATTTCAGCACTTAGTATTATTTATGTTCTTGCCCAATTCATGGGGGATGTCCATGATCTCATCCGAGGGCTTTTCGGATTGAATCCGGGTTTTCTCGGGTGAGTTTCTGCATGATATTAATAAAATTCTGGGTGCGTGTGTTTGCGGGGTACCGACGGACGAGATTATATCTCGAAACCGACGGTTAGATAGCAAAATAACTCCATTTAGATGACGTGGCAAGTTATGGGCTTCAATTAGGGCTTAAGTGGGCTTATCTTAAGCCCAATAGGGCTTCTATTGCATTACCGCCCCCCCCCCCCCCCTTCTTTCTTTTTCCCGTAAACCACCGCCCGCCCTCCTTGTCCGCGCGGAAACCAAGGCCGGCCCCCCCTTGTTCCGTCCCCTCCCTTCTCTCTCTCTCTTCTTCTCCTTGTTTCTCTCCCTTTCCCTTGCCTTTCTTAGCCCTTTGCATCCACACCATCCACCTTTATTCCCCTTTGATCTTAACCATCCAAAATCAAAACCCTAACGCTACAAAAAGATGAAGATAGAAGAAGATTTCAGTTTTTTGATCATTGCTGAAATTCGTGCCTCTTCGTGAGAGCTTCCGGGAGAGACTTGTGTCCCCGACCCTCGCCGCATCCGCGACTTCGCCTCGTGAAGGCCTCGGTGGTGTTTTTCCGAAGGTTCCGGCTTCTCCCGACGTCCGGCCTTGCTCAGTGTGCGGGATCATTGGCGCATCCTTGCAATCGACCCACGGCGGGAAACCCCAGGCAGTATCTTTCCTTTTCTTTATTTTCCCCTCGCATCCGCATCGGTTTCATTTGTTTCCATTGCCTCCGCTCCGCATCGCAGCCGTCATCTCCCCTTTCATCGCTAGTTGAAGCCATAACATATGCCTATTCATTAGTTTTGCTATCTATAGTCTGCTGGTAACCCTAGCAAACATATTTAGCCTATTTTTAGTGAAAATTCTGATGCAAGCCTCTCTTTAAATTTCAATATCTATTGCTGCCATTTAACCTTTTATTTGCTGAAATTAGTTTTGTGATAATATTGCATCTTTATTTGTTTAAGTCTTAAATTTGCTATATATTGATTGCATGGACTTTTAGAACTGCGTGAGATAATCTAAGTTGCTGTCCTTTTGAGTTATATGTCGCTATATTGATCACTAAACCTTAGCTATTGACCAAAGAGAACCCTAAAGGGGTTTAGGATTGTAGTGTACCTTATCGGTGCCTGCATCAAAAACATACTCAACTTAGAAGTTTGGAAGAAACCCCAAATCTGTGAAGAGAGGCCTTAAATCCACCAAGAACAACTAATGATGGGTTTGGCGATATATCGGCGATATTGAGCGATAAATTGGCGATATATTAGTGATATGTCGATCTTTTCCCCGAAAATTTAAATTTAACTTGGATTGGTGTCGGAGGTTGGCGATATAGCGATATATCGCTGATATTTAAAACACTAGATATTGGCACTTTTTGACCTGGGGCAGCTCCATAGCTTTATAGAGTTGAAGTGTTTTTGTTTTTTTTGTTTTAGTTCAGTGTTACTATTAATTTTGAGTAATTGTATGTAGTCGCATGGTCTTTTTATTGTTATATTGCTTGATGGATCTGTGTTAGTTTTTGGACTACCTTGATATATCATATATGATACATGATATATCAGTTGATAATGACTAATTTGTAATGATATCAAAGTTACGTGCTCTGATAATATAATGATGTACTGATTCACTGTTGGTAATACTTGGTTTTTCTTTTGTCAAATCATGACTAAAATGGGATCCTATATATTCAAATTGATGTGGATTGACGGGGGAGCTAAGTCTCAGTGTTTGCAACTGTTCTGAGCTAAATGTATATATATGTGATTGTTATCTCTGATACATAATATTGTTTTATTCTGTTACTTAACATTGTTTCTATTGCACTTAGTTGGTGTTTATTGTTTTATCACATCTATTGCACATACTGCACTTGATCTTGTTTATTTATCCCTGGTGTCCAGGAAACAGCTAGAGTATCTTTTGCCAAAGACTTCATCAAAGCTAAGTTTGAGTATATATTTTTCATTTTCAGTCTTTGAATGCATACTTGCGAGATGTGAGATTAATGTTATCTAGTAAAAGTAAAATGTAATCTTTATTGGAAAGATGGGGGGTTCTTTGTACTTTTCACGTGTTTTCTCTGTATTTTCTCATATAACTGCCAAATGGGGGAGATTGTAAAGAATTCTATTGGAAAATGTTATCAACAACAAAAGAGGTGCGTAAGCGAGTCTAGAGTGTAATTAAAATCACTCGATCCTTATTAAGATGTCCCTGTGAAGATTAGTTGGGGGCTCAGATAAAAGTTCCAAGTTGGAAATGAGGTGCTTGTACCTACTGCAAGTTCAGATCCATTTCGACTTACTAGGCTAGGTTTGTGATAGATAGCCCAAAATGGTTGCATTGTGCATGATTGCATTTATATTCTAGGATCATCTGATCACTTGCATCTTCCCAGTTTTATGATTTCTTGGGTAAATTAAATTCATTTTAGCTTAGTTGTTTTCAAGTTGATTTATAGGAAAAGTTTTTTTTTTATTTGGGTTTTAAAATAACTTAGAAAAATCAGTTTATTTTTTTTGAAATTTCTTAAGAACTTTTAATGGGGTTTGATAGACTGCACAGTGCATCAGACATAACGGTTTTTTGTCCAATCAATCTGATTTATATATACAATGGATTGCATTTTCGTTGCAACGTTCAAAATAGAATGTTATCAAACATTATACCAAATACTTTTGTACAATACATCGATAATCTTTGGTTTCTCATGACCATCGCTTTTTCCAGAATTCGATCGATCATGCCGAGCTGATTGATCGATATTGTGTACAACTTTGAAATTCTATGTCATTTGGAATTTGTTTCAATATCCGGTTAGCTGTTCTTTATGGTTTTGAGAGGGCTATTCAAGAACATCTTTTTGCATGAAAATCAGGGTTATGATCAGAGCTTTTTCTAGTTTTTTTTTGGGACCCTCTTTTTTCTAGTTTTGGGTTTGGCTTTTCTCTTTATGAAACCATTTCTTCTTTTATGCATCCATTGGTTTAATCTTTTGAAAGATAGTTTTAGGTCTCCATGGGTGTGTGGGATCATCTTCTTGAAACCTAGAAACCTTTACTACCCTTGCTCAACCTTGATTCCATATAGGGAGAAGTCTCTGTCACTTGGTGAAGCCCTTGCAAGGGAGGTTGAAACTTGCGAGATTTGTGACTGTAGATTGATCACTTGGTGGAGAGTTGTCGTCTGAAGGAGCTTCGGAGCCTTTGCGGAGGAGATCAGATCTTGCGAGGTTCGTGGACATACATGGCTGGCTTGAGGCAACAATTCCGGAGGTGGTAGTGCCAATGAGTCCAACATTGATTGTGGAAATTCGTTGAGTCTTGCGTACATCGAACCTCGTTAGTGGATCGTTCACCCGGACCGAATAGTCTCTTGGCTATAGGCTTCCTTTGGGTTTTCGAACCACATAAAAGTAAAACAACATATGTACTTTCTGAATACTTTTAAACTTTTTAGTATTAGAGTAATTAACTCGTGAACTGTATCACTGGTATATGGAACCTGAGTTGATTAAGCTAATACAACTTTGTTTCTTTGATTTTCTTATTGCTATATTATATGATTGACATGCACTTGGTGGCTCATCTATGTTTGGTTCAAAGAAGCTTCTTTGCCATGTTGTTTGCTTGTCATATTTTTCCGCTATGCATGATATCATCTCCATGGTAGCAATCATAGGCACCAAGTTCGGGTTCAACAATAATTCGGCTCGTTTAAGATTGGGAAAAATCGATGAAAATCGGGAATTTCAGAATATCGGAAAAAGATATGGTTCATGATTTAATCGGCTAGGGTGAAATTTGTAAAAAAATGGCAAAGTTAGAAGAAAATAAAAACTCTCATGATTTTAAAGTAAGAATACAATATAATTATTTTAAGGATTTCTTTCGACTTTGTTCGTCTATGTTCAAGCAAATAAGACATTATAATTCATATATATAAATGGAATAATCTCTTGCAACAAGCCATTAACAAAAACGACATCAACATCCCAGTTAAGTTTCATCAACGAAACTACTAACTATCAATGGTATATTTTGGGAAAATATATATTACATTACCCTATATGTTCTAAAGTCATTGATGGCAAAAAAAGAATTCTATGAATCCTTGTTAGAATTCAACAACTTATTGAGTGCATCAAATCCCAAATTTGTATCATCCTTTGCCGCTATATTATCTTTCTTTTCTGAGAATTCATTGTTACCATAGTGGCCGATTAAATCGCAACTTGTTGAGAAAGTCATGAAAAAAATTGGAGAATTTGATAACTTAAATAAGTCACAGTTAAGTTCAGCAAATGTTTCGGCTTATCCTCAGTTCATGTTTAAAACGCGACTTTTTTTTATAAGTTGTAGATTTTGGTGACTATGGTTGTAATAGATTGTGAATCATTTGAATAACTTTAAATTGCTATAGTTGTCAGTGAGCTTATTTAGTTATGTAGTTTGCTTGTTATATTCTTATGCTGTGCGTGATATCATCTAATTTGAGTAATTTTTATTGCATCAGTCATTAGGATTCAGTAATGGGAGCAGAGTTGTTCTCATTAACATCGATACCCCTTTCATTCAAGCAATATAGCCTCACATTGCTTCTTTCTAGAATTCTTTTTCATGTATTTTAGGTCTTTCTTTAGGATTGCAGGAGTATCATGAGGACATGCTGATGAATATACGATCACATATGCCCTATGCGATCCCATATGCGGTTTGGGATGCGACCGCATTTGGTAACGTTTGGATTAGTTTCTCTAATGCTTGATTTGATTTCCATCATTCTGCCAGATAGTTTGAGGAGAACTATTTTGTTCACTGTCCTTAAAGGAGGGTGAACATCACTGTCTTACTGGTTGGCCCATTTCAAGGGCTTTTGGTCATTTCACCATGATGGTTAAACCAAAATGACCTGAATATCTTTGAAATGGACCAATCAGGAGGATGGTGATGTTCACTTTCCTTCTAAGGATGGTGAGCAAAAGCGTTCTCTATTTTGAGGTGGCTTCATCTTGTACTGTCACATATTGTCGGATCCAGTGACAATTGTGGATGCATATTTGTACTTGTTGCTGAGATTCTGTACTTGCCTAGTCTTGAATTTTGGGAAATCTTGAGTTGCACTTGCATCAACTTATCTTGTATATACATACAGGGTCTACGTGCCTTTTTATTAATGTTATAAAATGTGTATCGTGTTAGATATTTTTCACTTTATATATTGATGTAATCATTTGCTAACTGTTTATTCTTCTTTTATTTAGCATTTTGAGGCAAATGCGGATGGTAATAACGCGTCTATCTGACCTTTGCAGCTTCTCCAGAACTATTGCAGCAGTCTTTGCAAACAGGACCATATTATGGAGTGGGTTCCTGTTAAACTTCTCATCCTTATTCTAAGCCTAGTTGAAGAATTGCAAAGTGAACGGAAGAAATTTATCTGCTCCACTAAAGTTAGAGCTCATATAGGATTTGACATGACAAAAATAACGGATCATTCCTCTCCTCTTGTAACTAACGTTTTTTGCAAAAACATTAGTGGTCTGTTTCTTCTTATAATGGTAAATGTGGATGATGCTCACCCTTTCATAATTCTCTTACAATGACTTCTTGTCCAGGGATATAGCATGTGATACTGCAGGCATGTATGTTGTGATTGCAGGAGGAACTCGTGTCTTTTTCCAAATTAGTTTCTCCAATTTTTTGGTCAGCCGCTCTGGTGAAGGACACACATTTACCATGTTCTGTTAAGGGAAAGCTTGGAGGTCCAAGTCAAAGGCGGTTGGCTTCTTGTACAACTTCTGCTGTCCTGCAAGCTGTATGTTTATTTCATATATATTAGTTGCATCATCAGAATTACATGATTTGATGTCCTTGCTTTATATATATTTTTTGCTAGGTAACTTTCTGTTTTGGGAACATTATAGAGATAAAATTGTTTTTTAACTGAATTTTCTCTGGTGCTAGCTAGGATACCACGATACACTGAAAATATAGATGTTTCATATTTGTCTTAATAATTTGAGTTTGGCATGGTTATAACTTCTGTTGTGTGAATTCTAATAACAATTAATTGTGGATAACTTAGTTATGTGAGAGAAACAATGTATCAAAGCTATGCATCTTTAATGGACATGTTATTACGTTCTAATTCTTTGATCATTTTTATAATCATTAATTAGTTGACTTTGATGCTTTTATCTGGTCGACAACTTTTGTAAGAGAATTAATTGATGCATATTGTCCATCCTTTGCTTCTCTTTATATGGGATTATTTTTTAGGCATGTATGCAACCTAACTTGAGCGAGCGTGGACCTGGATAGGATAGCCTTGAAATGAATACTGAGCCCAAACCTTTGAATCAAGCTTGACTCTATTCCTATTTTAACGAGCTTGACCAGTGAACACAGACCTTATTTAAGCAGTTCATTTTAATTGGCACCTAAATCCTGTTTATTTCAAGCTTGAACTAATTGGCTATATTCTAAACAGCTCTCTGCTTAATAAAATTTGGAAAACAATATATATGTTTTTCTCAAAATCCATTTTTTCTTCAAAATTTCAAGTATTGCACCATGTTATCACAACTACAAAGCAAAATCCCAAAAAAAACCAAAAGAAAAGAAAAAACATAAGAGAAGGTCAATAGGAGATAGAAAGTGAGAGGATCACAGTAGTATGCTCGTTTAGCTGTTGGAGAGTGTTTGGACATAGCAAATAGTGTAAAAGAATCCAAAGTCCCTAACTCTCAAGCTGAATGAGTGAGGAAGAGCAGTTCCCCCTACGGACAACTGGAATATCAAAACACTGGAGTTAGCTGCTGGAGAACAGCAGAAAGATTATATTTTGTGGCCTCTACAGATGTGGAGTTGGGGACTGCTGATGAGACTTTTCGGGTTGGAGTATGAAGTTGGAACCCTTCAGGCAACTATTGAGACAATCTATTGCACTGCCCTTTGGGTCTGGACAAATGTGCTGGGTGGTCGAATATATTGCACGTTGGACTTTCCTGATCCTACTTCGGACGTTGGATTAGTGTGGGAGTAATGTTAATTTTATCCACTGGGCTTGTTTATTCTATTTTTAGAATGACCGGCATAATCCTATTCTCAAGCCTTTCTAGGTTTCCTTCGTGAGTCTGTTCGGGAAACTTGGAGGATCACATTTTTTCATTTTATTGTACAATTACCCTATTAATTTGGTTGAGTTGTATGAGCTTATATATGTGACATATGTGTTTTATAGAAAGGTCTTCTAAAGATCATTCAATACAATGTCGATGTATAGAAGGTGCATAGAGAGGTCTTCGGGCAAGAGTGGTTGCATACTAGTTGATTGGGGGCAAATTCTGATCTGTAACTGCAACATGGTGGCAGATTATTACTTTTGTGACAAATGACAGTCTGTTTTGTGCCTTCTTATCAATATATTTCCAATTGGCGACAATCTGTTTTGTGAATTTAGATTTGTTAGTTATTTTATCAGAATATTTTCTGCTTCTAATCGATATACTTGTTTTGTTTGCTTTACGGTGTACCCAACCAATGTGATACTGCAGGAGACAAGAAAATTTAATACTTAGTGACAAAAGAGTGAGCACTTGCTGCTTATTCTGTGTCTTGATTTTACACTTCATCGATTTGCAAAGGATGTCATTATAAGTTTTAATCTATTGCGCACGTACATAGTCTAAATTTGTGCTGCAAATTTAGATGGTTGCCTGCTGCCTTGCTTGTAACCACCCAATATATTATGCTCTTTGTTCTTTAGCTGCATGTGTACTTTGGTGGATGATTTAATTTATCTGAACAATTGAATGATTATGAACCATTTGCCTGTAATTGATTTGTTCATCCATTTTGCTTCTGACCAGGCTCTCATTACTTTTTTCTTCATCAAGTTTGTCTTTTCTTTCGTACGAAGTGTCATTTGAAATTTTACCAAGTTTCATCGAGTATTTATGGTATCTGTGAAGTTCTCATTTAACATTATTATATTAGCTTGTCCCCGTATATGTTCAGTCATTCCTGCAAGATCCAGTCTGCAGTTTGGATTCAGATTAATTATGAGATTAATCCCATAGATTCTTGATCTGCCACAATGATGCAGGACAATCTAATAGTGAGCGACTAGGATGCTATGAGATGCAAACAAGATACGACCAACAACCTAGGATCTATATGCGATGATGCAACACAATTATTCCTAAAGTCAATGCAACTAATATGATGATTTGCAAGATGATGAGTTACTGAATTTAACTTATAATAAACAAAGCAATGAATTTTTTAAAACCTATTATAGATATTCAGCACAAGCTCAAAAAATTCAATAGGGAATCAGATCAATATTAGAAAGACTCCCCTTCGAAAATCCTCAAATGGATTGATTGTATGGATGTTCGTCGCAAAGGTACCCAAACTCCTCGTCGCACTTCGTGCTGTGCCCGGGGAATTCACAACACAAATTCGCTATTGAATCACTTGTGGGTCAACTTTGAAGCTTCCCCACGTAGTGCAGATTTTCAATCGCCACAGGGGTAATTTAGGGTTTTGATCTAGCTAGAATGATCGGATGACGATGAGATTTGGAGGGATTATAGGTTTATGGATGGGGAATCTATGGTTTGAATTTGACTAAAATCGGATTAGGGAATCTAGGGTTTCTAGGGGTTTCCACAAATCTGGACTGATTGCCCAGATTTGAAGTTTGACTTCAATTGGGGATCAATTCGGGTGTAGGAATTGGGGTTTTGATATGGGAAGATGGAGGGATGTCATAGGAAGCTATAGGACTTCGTTTTGTGGAATTCAGAAGTCGTTTGAGGTATTTGCGATGGTATTTTAGGTACGGCTGAAAGGTTTCTGGTTTTCGGGTAGGGGTTGGCGATGAAAGTTGATGGTTTGCGGAAGTCGGAGGTTGTAGATGGTGGATGAAGGCTTTACGAGGTTAGGGTTGATGGATTTGCGTGGAAGAGACGAAGAAAAGTTGTAGACGACGATAAGGAGGACTCACCCCACCGGACTCGCTTCAGGTTTGTGGAAGCTTCGCGATCTTCAAGCACCGACGAAGAAGAAGCACAAAATTTCAGCAACCAAATTTCTTTATTGTTCAATAGCATAGTTTAACCAAACCCTAACACATGGACTCATTTTATAGAGGAGAGGGAGAGAGAAAAGAGAGAAGTAAGAAGAGGAAGGGACAAACGAAATAAAGGCGCGTTTTGTTCGTGAGCCATCCACATGGAATGTGAGTCCGCTCCACTTCCTTGGTGCTTTTATCACATACTTAATCAGTTATTGTGGGATGCCCTTATAAGTCCGATCATAAAAAAACCCAAATAAAATAAAAGCCCAGTAACAAAAGCCTATTACATGAAATAACCCAAAACTAACGAAAGACCCATCAAAATGGTAATAGAATCCTAATATGTCTGAAGCAAACAAAAAAAAGCCCACTACTGGTATCTTTGACATCTTACCATCATGTTTCCAATGAGGACACTCCTAATCTGGAATGTGAGTCCACTCCACTTCCCTGGTGCTCTTATCACATACTTAATCAGTTATTGTGGGATGCCCTTATAAGTCCGATCATTAAAAAACCTAAATAAAATAAAACCCAGTAACAAAAGCCCATTACATGAAATAATCCAAAACTAATGAAAGACCCATCAAAAGGTGTCCGAATCCAAATATGTCTGAAGCAAACTAAAAAAAGCCCACAACGGGTATCTTTGACATCTTACTAACATGTTTCCAATGAGGACACTCCTAATCTGGATCTTCAGAATTTGGGGTTTTACTCCCACCAATACCATCTTGTGTAGACCCCATCTCAATAAAATCAATAAGTGACAAATGTGTACAAACTAATAACATCAAAGAATAAATAATAAAATACAATATGATCAAGAGATTGTAAATTAATAAGATCAGAGAACAAATAATCAATATATTACAATCAAGAGGGTACTGATTAATAACATCACATGGATAACAATAAATGAATAATGATCAAGAGAGGAGAAGATAAAAGATAAATAAAGATACCTGATCTGATACCTTCTACATAAACTTATTCGTAAAATCAAGCACTTATCAACGATGAGAGAAAAAGGAAAAGAATATGAAGGCACCAAATAATACTCCTTGGAGTAAGAAACTGGAATAAAAAACCCTCTCTGTATGTCTAGCGTAATTGGAGAAGAGTCGAGCCCCCCCCCCCCGAACGATTGTGAAGCTGTTTGTGCCACGAGGTGAGAGCAAGCGACAACCTCGCAACTGTCTTATGACACGGAAGGGTAGTCTTGGGAATGGATTATTATCCGGTGCGTCTGCTCTGTATTCCTTTACATATGTTTCTTTTTTCTCAAGGGAAGTCTCGAGAAGGGATTATATTTCGGCGCGATTTAACACGATAGGGAACCTCGATGCGTCTTCTTTGTATTCCGAACCACAAGTTTCAACGCGTGTCCTCTTTATTCCCGTATCTTTCGGCGATCTTTGTGTCTCCTTTGTATTTCTAGATGCTTAGGTGATCTACGTGTTATTGAAGGGTCATGCGACCTCAAAGAGTTGGTACATCCTAACCCTAATTTCCCATGTCGGCACGTATCGACACGTGTGTCCGTGTCGATATGTGTGGACACGGCTCCTTTTCTATGTGCGTCGTGTCCCACGAATCATATACTATAGCCAATATTTGCATATGAAAAAGTGAAATATTAGGCAATGGTCCAAATGGTTGTGTTAGTTCAACTGTAATGCAGTCTGTTTTGCATCCTTAGAATTGCAACTACTTATCTTTATTTATTTTTTATTATGCCATGTAATAGAGGACTACTAACATACATTATGTTTTCTTGCATGATATTCTTCATTTAGAGACATTATTATGCATGTATTTGGTGCCTTGTTGTGCTGGGATGTCCACGACCGCATTCTGATGGCTTTCGGGTTCAATCTGGGCCAATCTGGGTGCTTTTTGACCACTTAACATGACATATAGGCTAGTAAGCAGCATATGGGCAACCGGCGATCAAGATTAGAATTCGATCTGATGGTTAATAAGCATTAACTTTAAAAAATACTGATGTGGCACTATTTGGGCCTCAACCAATGGACTTATGATAAAAGCCCATAGAAGGGCCAACTCAAGTCACACCGGCCTCATCCCTCCCTTCTTTTCACGTACCCTGCGTCCTTTTCTCTCTTTCCTTCATCCCGTACGGATGCGAAAACCCCCTTCTCTGTCCGTTTCACGCGTCCTCTCGCTCTCTCTCTCTCTCTCTCTCTCTCCATCTTAACTCTTTCTTTTTTCCTTTCTTCTTTAGGACTCCATCTATTCACTCCTTATCCCCCTTTTTTTTTCTCCGCCTTAGAAGATTAGAAATCCTATTCTATAAAAGGAAAAACAAAAGAAAAAGGGAGATTGCTGAATTTTATTGCCTCTTGTGAGAGATATTGGGAGAGACTTGAGTCCTCAACGTCTTCCTCGACTTCGCCTCGAGAAGTGTCATCTGCCGCCCTTTGGAGTGGTACATGGCTAGCGAACTGAAGCTTTCCATCTTCTCCAATCGACCAGCCTTTCTCCGCGAAGGTCTCATGTTTGTCTCCTTGCAACCCGCGGTGGTTTGAGATTTATCCCCTCCATTTTTTCATCTCTTTCCGCTCTTTTTCATGAAAATCTGTACCGCTTATTTTAATTTTGGCAATCACATACTTGCTGAAATTTTCCTTTTCGCCATCCAGTTCATCTCCTTGCTCACCTAGAAAATCAAATTCTCATTGAAGATGGTCGGAAGCTCTTATGCATGCCTATTTTGCATAATTTTCTGCACTATTTCCTTGCTGAAATTTAATTCTAATTGTGCTGGAATTCAGTTTTTGTTGAAAGAATCATCTCTATATTGTTAGATCCTATCTTCTACTAAATAATGAATGCATGTGATGTTTAGATCAACATTGGATAACATTAGTTTTGTTAATTATGTGGTGTTCTTGCTCTATTCTGATAACGGAAGTAGGAAATGGGTGTCTAAAGGTCATACTGCAATTTTTGAAGACGTATGAAGGAGCAATTATTAGCATGAGAATTGTCGTTGGACAAATGAATTTTCAGTCATTGTGTGACTTCGCCAAGGGTCAGCATTAAGCCATGTCTTTTTACTCGTCATTGCTGAACTCACCGCTAATATTCCAATTAGAGTTATGAAGGTAGACTTGGAAGGGTTTAAAATTAGTAGAGACTGATGGTCTAGGAAATTAGGAATACAACAATGTGATTGTTTTTGGTATCTTGGATTTATCATACAGAATAATGGAGAGATTGATGATGATATATCCAATAGTCTTAGAGCTGGTTGGACGAAGTGGAGAGGAGCTTCAATAGTGCTATGTGATCAACACATGCCTTTACAAGGCAACAATAAGGCCTTCAAATGTATATGGTTGAAAATGTTGGCTCTTAAAGAGAGCTCAAGCTCATAAGATGAGCGTGACATAAATGAGGTCGTGAAGGTGGATATGCAGAAAACCAAGGGGTGATAGAGAGAGGAATGCATGTATAGAGGAAATGTTTGAGTGGCACCAATTGACGTCAAGATAATGGAGAACCTATTTAGAATGTTTGGGTATGTACAACATAGAACGTATGAGGTTTCGATAGGGAGAGGGCCTCAGATACTGTAGAAGGTCCAACGAGGAGGGCAAGACCTAGAATAACATTAATGGAAGTCATTAGAAAAACATGGAAAACTTTCATTGGCAACTTATATAACCCTTAAGGGCATGTTTGGATGCCGTGCAAATGGTGCACGTGCATCTCTTTGCACATGTGACTTGTGCAATTGAAATTTCATGCGTTTTGGTGAAACTTTGTTTGCACATAAAGTTGTGTAAATTTGGTCTACTGTGCATCTGTTTGCACATGTCACACCCCCTTAACCAAACTGTGAGTCCACATGTGTTTTTAACAACATTGGCAAAAAACACAGCAACCAAATAAGCCCTAAAAGAAATGAATGGCGAAGGAGGATTCATAAGCTGACCACAAATAGATGGGAATGGTCTGATGGATATGGTTATGATTATTGATGCACTTTAATGATCATTGTTAATTCTATATATTTCTCTTTTTCTTGTTTGCTATATTTATATTATAAAAAGATTGAATTTCTTGAAGCTCCTCACGCCTTAAATAATAAAGGGTAGGAATAGTGGACTACTGTAAGCTATCTGTGTATATTATTAGGAAAATGGTTGAAAAGTATGACTAACTAAACAATTCAAGCATGCACAACCATGGCCAGTAGTAAAATAAGAAACGTTGTCAGTGTACCCAAGCTGGCTCTTGTCTATGTTGCAGACATCTAAACTATTTGAAACAATGTTTGGTTTTTGGTGCACATATCTTCATACAATTACTCATTTTTTCGTACTTTTTTCTTACCTTATTTATTTGGATGATTTAATGAGTTATTCGTGCATATTCCTACTATTATGGCTTCATGACTTGGTAACTTGCCATCAGTATTTTAAGTATCATTATCGCTGTCAATATCGCCAAGTTACCCAGGGGAAAAATCGGGAATATATTGCTATTTTTCGCCAAATATCGCTAAAAACTAGGGAAAAGAGGGAAAATAGGGCAAAATGAAGATTTTTTTGGTGGTTTTTTCTATATATCCCTTTAGGATGTATATATACACCATTATGATCAATAACATACAAAAAACAATCATGTACTCAGGAGGACACTCAATTTAGGTTCTATAGATGAGTCTGTGAACTGTTCGACACTTTCTGTTAACTGTTAGAAACTTTGCAATAGTCTATGAATTAAACAGTCAGAATAAGATTACATACACTAGGAAGCATGATAAAACATATCAAAATCCATATGGTTCACCGTATGTAAAAGCATATCACAAAACCATAACTCATAAAGCATAAGTTATAATAAGCATAAAGCATCTCACAGACTTGATGCGATTCATGTTTATCATCTATTCTTCACGAATATCTATTTAAGAAATTTAAGAAATAAAAAAAAGATTTAAAAACATACCTCAACTTAGAAGTTTTGAAGAAACCTCAAATCCGTGAAGGCTTCAAATCCAACAAGAACAACAAATGGAGGGTTTAGATTTGGTTTAGAAACCTAAATCAACAAAAAAAAAGGATGAAATGGGAAAAAAATGGGCAAAGGGCTCTCTGGGCAATAATGGCGATAATTGGGCGACATATCCCCTTTTGTCGGGAATTCAATAAAGGCTGGGAACTAATTTATCGCTGAACTGGGCGATAAATTGGCGATATTTAGCGATGTTTGGCGATATATAGCGATATTTGGCGATATCTGCCAATATATAGGTGATATTTTGACCTTTTCCCCAAAACAGGGGAATTTAGTCTGCTTTGATGTCGGAGCTTGGATATAGCGATATATCGGCGATATATCGCTATGTATCGCCGATATTTTAAACCATGCTTGCCATGTATCATTGGAGCATTGAACTGGGGTACTGAATCACATATGTTTATTAAGGATCTAATGAGTTGCAATCTCCTATGACCTTTCTTTTCAAGAACTGTTAAACGTCTTTCTTTTTAATGTTGGAGTTTGTGGTTCAGCCCTCTTTTCTTGTACACTTGTTTTTTTTTTTAAGTTGGTTCTAGTTGTAGTCAAATGGATCCAGGTATAGGCTTACTATGTAATGTTTGAGTTTATCGAATACTGATCAACTAGTATCTTGTTTATTTCTGAACAGATTTTATCGATAAGGACTGTTGCTTGTATCTCATCGTGGTGTGCTCAGCTAAGGAGATATGATTGCCTTGATCCTTCATTTGCTTTCTTATGGGATTTTTCTTGGAAAGTTATCCAGTCTCCCAATCATTATTCGGAGGCATGCTTGTCTGCATATTTATTTTAATTTAGAAACAAACTGTTTATTCAATTTCCCCCCTAAGTTTTTTTGGATACACATTTGACCGACCATAATCTTTGTTCGTATTTCCGTGTCCCAGAATAGACCGGAGCAGAAATTCGTTTAGCAGCATATGAAGCATTAGCATCGGCCATGAGCGCATTATCTACCTCATTCAACCCAGTGGTCTTTGATTTTATACATGCTTACAATAAATCACTATTCCCAAATGAAGAAGACAGGCCTTTGTTAGATCCTTTGGTTCTTAATTTTCTCAGTAATATCAACGATCTTCTTGCTAACAGAAATTTGGCGCGAAGTCGGAGAGCTGTTCTTATAAAATCGAAGGTGCTTGTGACTTTCTTTTTAACATGATCTACTGGTCTCCATTTATGTTGTTCTTTGTGATTAGATCTTATGCAAGGACTTTTGAAGTTTTTCATGTCACCGCAAGTTGAATGAAACTTAACTAGCTATTGTTGAATCAGTGGTTTTGTCTGGACTGTCTATTGTCTATTCCATTCAAATTCATTCAGAATGGATTTCTTCAAAGAAGTGCATATCCCTTGTTTTCGGACTCTACTCTTAGAAGTACTTTTGTTGATATTGTTGAGAGGTAACAATTGTTGATTTTGTTTTTCAAATTTATTGATGTGATTCTTTCATCTAATACTGATATATAATTGCAAAGTTCCAAGTTAGATACTTCATGTTGTCAAAAGTAGGATTTCGATTTTTTTCACCTGATAGAATAATCTATATTATCAATTATGAATTCGATTGGTTTTTCCTGTCAATGATAAAGTACATATGACAATTATCTGGCCTAGGGTCTGTTAGTGCAATAGGTGCAGTCTCTGAAAATAACAGACACTGCGGTATTAAGTTATGAGCTTTACCTGCACCTTGCACAGATATATCTAGAGGAATAAGCAGAAAGGTCCAGAACTTTTGATATGAAATTGTAAATAATAATTGAGTTAAATGTTTTGAAATAATGTATGACATGAAAGTTTGATGCTCATTTTGAGTTATACTAATATCTCTGTCTACTGCGTGTGAGTGATGTGATAGTATTTGTTATTTGCGCCTAATTTCTTAAATTGTAAAATCTGAAAGGAAGCATGTAGTGTTGATCCGATGGCATATCACAGTCTGAGTTCATATGGATAATAGAAAAGAATTCCGAATTCTGCCACTGATAGGGTGTTTGATTTATATTTCTTGAACACTCTTACCTGCTTAAATAGCTACCCAACAAAGCTTGCGGAACCTGAAGGTTAAGTCTTTTAGTATTTTGATCTCTTGGTGATGGAGTTGTTTGTGTCAACGATTTTACATTTACCTTTGAATAACATTTCTGCTCCTCAATATGTAAGTGACGAAGAAACAAATTCTATCCACAATGAGAAGAGAGTGCGGAATTAGAGTGACATGATAAGCTTCAAAAGCTCTTCTAACTTCAGCAATTTGGCCCATATGTTTTTTTATAATAAACTGACCTACATTGGGGTGGAGGCCCCTCTATATATAGACTCACCCAGGACACAATTACAATCCATATAAGACTGATCCTACTATATCAAACCCTCACTTGAAAGGATAAGGCTTGTAATGGTTTCTTACTACATTGGTTTAGTAGGGTATGCGTTTGTGTAAAATTTGGGTAGGGATTGAGTTTGGTGAGAATTTAGAGGGGCTAGCGGGTTTCGGGTATGTTATTTTCTGCATGTTTTCTCTTTTTATTATTGCCTGCAGGAGAAGTTAACAAAACAACAGTTTTAAAGAGGTATTTATATGTTTAAGTGAGAAGGGACTAATAGGGAATTTTATGGGATTTAAATAACTGTGATGTACAACAAATTTTTTTTTTTTTTTTTTTTTGGGGGGGGGGGGGGGGGGATAGGCTACGAGAAAAGGGGAACAACATAACGTATGAGAGAGGAGTTTTATTAATTCGTGCAGGAGAGGTGAACAAAAGAACAATTTTATCGAGGTATTTATATAATTATATGTTTACTAATAGGGAGTTTTATGGGGATTTAAATAGCTTTAAAGTACTACAATTTTGGGGTGGAGAAGAGGCTATGAGAAAAGGGGAATAGCAGACCGGGAGATTCTCTCTCTCTCTCTCTCTCTATCTCTGAGATGCTCCTATGAGGCTATCCATTTCTCTTTTTCATTTTTTGGACTCTGTATATTTTAATTCTGAATATAATGACAATCGTAATCCGTCTAGACTGACTCCTTTACATCGTTATCTAAATACCTAAAGACCCAACATACCCACTTATTCACCCAGATGCTAACGTGCTGAGAATGGCCAGAACATAGTCCAAAATCCGAGAAAAGGTATCTAGATACTCTAAATTTAGTCTCCTACCAGAACTACACTTCCAGTAAAAAACCATAATGCCCTCCTAGTTGATTGAATTTACAACTTGACCAACATTTGTTGGAAAAATTCTGGAAAGCCTCTTAGCATTGGATGAAGACTTTAGATCCCATGAAACTATAAAATTGACTCAAGTAGACTCGAAATTGACTCCTAAACGATGCTTAATGACACCTTAAAACACCTGACTAGGCCTCCAATTATGTAACTATTTTAATGTTTTGCACATTGAGTACCCCATATATTCTCCTCTCGTGCATCAATAAGCTAGAAGGAAACTAGTAGAAATACAACACTATATGTCACTTTAATAGCATTGGTTTTGTGTAGGTGTGGCAATGGGTCGTGTCGGGTCGGGTTCGTGTCGTGTCTAGTTTTGGGTCGTGTCCAAAACCCCTAGACTCGGACCCACCCCGTTTAACTAATCGTGTCTAGATCCTAAACCCGTACCCGACCCGTTTATAAACGGGTAGACCCGATAAGACCCGTTTACCACACGGGTTTATTCAGTTGACCCGATCCGACCAATCCGACTCGACCCGACCTAACCCGTTGATACTATATATTACAGTATCGGATTGCGGGTAGACCCGACCCGACTCGACACGACCCATTGAATTTAAAGCGGGTCTTCCCGGGTCAACCGTGTCCAGACCCTAAACCTGGACCCGCCCCGTTTATTAAACGGGTATATCGTGTCGACCCGTTTACGTCCCGAACCCATTTAGCCCTAACCCAGACCCGCTAACTTCATGTCGGGTCTCCGAAATTGCCAGCCCTAGTTTTGTCGGTCTTCGTTCGCGTCTTTTTGTTGGAATTCAATGTTTACTATGTTATCTGCATTGCGTAATACTTACTGTAATACAATGTTGTACCATATTAAACTCAAGTAAGATAGTGTTAAATTGGTTTTCAAGAAAAAATTTTGTATTTGGAATGCTTATACTTTATAATTATACAACCTTTTTTTTATAATGTTGGCTATTATAACTACTCTATTGCCTGGAGTCTTTTCAAAATGGTTTAGATTTAAAAAAATCATTTTGATTTGACTGGGTTAACCAAAAGTCAAACTCAATTTATTCGAGTTGAGCCGATCAGTCTCCGCCTATCCGGTAAAATACTACTAGAGCAGAGACATAACATGTTGCACCTTTGTTGTCCATTTGGGTCCTTGAGCCTCCCGCCTACTCTCTTGGTAGAGAATGATCTGATTCAGGTTGATTTTTGGTGGACAATTCGGGTTAAATCTACAAAATAAAGTCAGGAGACTTCTCAATTTTTTGATTCTTTTCGACATAACCACTTAAGCATGTGCAATAATGAAAACAATAAAAGTTTGTTGGAAATTTCATTGTTGTGATTGTACATTTAACCTAGTTGGAAATTGGTTTTGCGGTGAAGGCATTCCAATCCCTATATTCAGTATAGTACCTTTAACCTATCAGGGAATTTAAATGTTGCAAATTCTACTTGAATATGCAAAAGTTATTTCTTTCGGGTTAATTTGAAATCTTTTTCATTAAAGGTATCTATTTGAAACAAAGGAGATCTCTATCTATCTATTTTATTTTTATCTCAATGTTCCACATTTCATAATTTGAATAGAACCTTTTATTTTATTATTTTGATGTAAATGCCTTCGAAGTGTAAGATGCCTAATGATGTATGTATGTTAAAACATTGTTTAACATTCTAGATGATATACTTTTCAATGCAATTGAGTTTACTAAAATTATGATAGTATCAGATGTTATTTCCATGAAATTGATTTTTTTTTTTATAAATAGTAGATAGTAAATGTTTAAGAGATTTTAAATAGTACATGTAAGCAAGAGCATTGCATTTGTCAAAATTAGAGTGTGTCATTTAAAATTGATTAAAAATTAAGCTTATAAAATATTTAGTTTAGTTAAAAGTAGTATAAAAAGGTAGTAGATAAAACAAACATGGGGATATGATGCTAAAATTAAATGATTTATAGGACAATAGGGATGTCGAGCTCTTTGAAGAATTAATTGCTCTGCACTTGCTTGTACAACATTGATTTTTCACAAAGATATTATCCTATGCACAAGTCACCCCAAGATACTATAAATTAGAAACCTTTTTTTCAATCAATATTTTTGCCATCCAAAAGGAGGATGTTGTTTTTCTTGGTTAATCTGAAAAATTCAATCACATACAATACCATAAAAAATATATTTTTCCTAATATCTTGTGTGAATTAACAATCATATATAATTATTGCGTAACCCAGGGTGATATTTTTCTTTTATTTAATTTATAATACTACACCCTTGAGCTTGAAAGATGTTTTATTCATTAGGCCCAACCAAATGCAAGCGCAACAACAACATAATGCAAATTGTGGAGCTAAATTGTTGAAGACGTTCCTAACAAATTTCGATGATTTTTAATAATCATAAAAAAAAGTAAATTCCTGTATATATTCTTAGCATTAGGGTGCAACTTGGGTCGGGTTGGTTTGGGTTTGAGCCGACCTGAAACCGAACCGAACTAGTTCGATTCTACCATATTGAAACCTGACCCAACTAAACTTGGGCATAGACCCGACCCGACCCAACCCAACCCAACCCACACTATGATCGGGTTGGTTACGGTCGATTCTCAGGTTGGTAGTTGGTCTAAAAAAATAATGGCCATCGACTATTTACTAGCAAGCTGGAGATGCACGTTGGGCTTTATGCTTTAGCCACCCGTTGAATTCTTTTGGTAGTTGGTTCAACATTAGCAAACTACTAGCGTTTATTCGGGTGCTAGTGTGATGTAGCCCAAAAGTCCAAACTCGTGACATATGTATGTGGACTAGTATATATGAGTTCAGTTCTCGGGTTGGGTCGGATTTACCTGAGCCCCAACCTGGAACCGACCCGTATTTAATCGGGTCCACAAAACGTAGAACCAAACCGATCCATTTAGTTAAAATACCCGAACCAACCCGGGTCGGTTCTCGGTTTTATCCGACCCAAGTTGCACCCTACTTTCGTCATAGCATTCTCTTTAATTGTTTCCGTGGTATATACAAAAGGCTCTTAAAGAGATATGACACAGAGCTAATCAGTCCTCTTGCCACGTACTTACCAATAATTGTCATTCAAAAATCGTTAGGGAGTTTGATGAAAAATTTGCGTTGTTTTGGGTGGCAAGTGATTTTTTCGAATCTTTGGAGTTAAGCCTTAGATGCGCGATGCTAATACTTTAACGGTGCGTATCAATCTCAATACACAGGCAATGGAACACGGTTATACTATAAAGAGATCAATTCTGGAGATCCCAACAAAATATCAATAAAAACAAATAACCAAAAGCACCAAACCGCATCGATGTGGCACGAGCACAATCGTCCATTGCACTCTTCTCTGATTGATGAATCACACTCAAACTCAAGTTGCAAGAAGAGGGACCTTTGTCAAAAAGTTGGAATACAATTTTTTATTACAGGAAATGATAAAAAAACATGAAGCAAACCACAAAATACTATCAGGCGAAGGCGTTGTTCCATCTCATTCATGCTGGTCCCATTGGGAGAATGAAAAACATAAAATATTGTCATTCATGCGGCCCCACTGGAAAAGAGTGGTTATAAAAAAGAAAAGAAAAGAAAACACTAACATGTGGAAGGCTTCCAGGCTACCCTGTCATTCATGCGAGCTCTACCGAGAAGGAAAGTTCTAAATAAAAATTGAGAAATAATCAAATACGGTGTCTCATACGTAAGGTGACCGGCTCTGATTCATCTCAGTTGTCTGATGGCAAGTAACCCACAACCCGATAAATGGATACTCAACCTGAACTGATGGCTGCAGTCTGCAGATGCATCACTTCCTCCTCCTTACGGTATATGACACCGTATGGAATCACTACTCATAAAAGGTAACATGCGGGCTCCACATGGTGGTGAAAAGGAAACAAAAAAACAAAGAAGAAAGAAAGGACAAATAACTCCTTAGCATGGATAACACACAATACAGTACAACTAAGAGAAGGCTACCATAGCGGGTATAAAATTATAGATAAAGAAGAGTGGTATTAGTCGCTTTCATTAAACCGTACATTGAACAATGCTTTTATTGTCCAATACACAGTAGTGTTGCATTCATTGGTAGAAAAGTTGTATTATTTATTGTGCTGACGTCAATTGTTATGTATAAAGGAAAAAGGAAGCACGTTCATCTGCACATGACTCTTGGTTTTTTTTTTTCGTGAGGTGTAGAACGATAGAACTTAAAGCAAACCGGGTTGCGAAGCACGCACACCAAGTTAAAGAAGGAAGATTTTAGGGACTATTTAGGACTTTAAAATATAAAATTCAGCATTAACGAACTATCCCAAATCAGATTTTTAATCAAGAAATAATAACTTAGTTATGCTAGCATGCTCAAAAGTTGGTAGATAAATAAAGCAACATAATATCAATAGATTTTAAACTTAAACAATAATCACATGATATATGATTCAACAAATAAGAACTCATGCAATGATAAAAGAAAACAAAGATGATACTACCAACGGTGATTCAAGCCCAGTTGTACTAGGTGATGATCGAGTAACGGTTTGGTGGAAAATATGGTTATGAAAAGGATATAGAGAGATACCGTTGATAGCCAATGAAATAATCGTTGGGTGAGAATGAAGATGCAAGGGGTAGAAGGTGACGAAGAAGATGAAGATTCGATCGAAAGAAATCCACGGGGGTTGATGAAGACGTAGAAGCACACTTCTTCACAATCTATCACAAGATAAATAATCTCAATCTAATATGGCATGATAATCTAGGGTTTGATCTCTTCTTTATAGGAGCGGGGGCAACCCAAATAAGGAAACTAAATTGAGGAAAGGGGGAGAATTCTTGAGACAAGAGGACACTGACAAGGGGGTCCGGGGGAGTATCGGGCCGCATTAAGAAAAAGAAGGGAGAGGAGCCATGTCGGTTAAAAAATCTATGACTCCTCTTCTCTTATTTTTTTGCACGACAAAAATATAGGATAAGTGGGCCTGTGACTATTTTACATTGAAGAAACGGATCGTAGGAGGGGAGGGGTCGCAACTCCTTCACGGGAAAAAAATCCCGTTGGGATTTCTTTTAACGGCAAAAAATAGGAGGCTATGGTCACCCCGATGACAAATAAATAAAGCATTAGGTAGGCTTTAATGATTTGATATGGGCACCCTATGGCTTGCTTACTTCGTTCCACCATTGGATGCATCTTCAGATGTCTTCCTTGATCCTGAATGGCACCATTAATATTAAATAAATCATAAGCGAGCTAGCCAGTTGGTCTAGTCGGGTGTGACAACCCCTCACCATTGGCTAGCAAATATGATAAAATTAATAACTAAAGATCCAACTGTTCGATATTTGTTCGGAGACAGGCGATGGAAACACTAAGTTATAAGCAATAATAATAAAGCGATAAAAAGTTTAATGTAGCCAGATCAGGCTACATCAGAACTACACCTTACACCCTCTATCATAGGGTTGCGGATTTACATAGTTGTAATCAATGTTTTTAATTTAAGTAGTTAGAAATTTATGAATTAGTTTGACATCATAGTATCATACCAATCATATACTTGAATCTAACAAATATCCAACGTTGCATTTAGTGGATTTATGACTCATAGTCTTTGACTCTTTGTTTCATCTTTGAACTCATATAGGTTATTTTAGTCGCTGAATTTCAAGCGATGTTCTGAAAATATAGAATCGCCATGCCATATTGCCTGCACCTTTTACTTTTTGTGGTTCCATAGAACTACACGGCATGTTAGATCAATAGACTATTAAACTAAATTTTTGACATGGATTTAAAATTTCTGACTAAGAAATAGCGATAGTATAGAAAAATTTCCATCAATGAAATTCATGATCTACTTTGTGGTTAATTTATTATTCTACTTATTCTTAGTTCTTTGTCCTTTCTTAATTTTCCCTTTTTACCGTTGATATGTTTGTTGGGTGCATTGTTGTGGCTTAACTGAATTTATTTGGGCTTTTATCATTTATTTCTTTAGCTCTTTACCTTGTTGACGACTCAAATGAAGCACTCGGAACTTCATCGTGAAATATGTGGACACATTTTACCGGACAACATTTATTATAATTACTGAAGATCTTTTGATATTTCCTTTGTGTCACCTTAGAATAATACCATGGCCCTTTTGCTGGTTTAATCAGGGTTTGGCCTATGCTTGAGGAGCACATATTTGTTAGAACAAGCATCATAACTTCCCAATTTTGTTGTATAAATGGCTTTTGTCAGGAGCTAAACCTTGAACCTAGGACATAATTTGATAACAATTTAATAATTGTCAAAATTGTAGTAATAATTATGAGTGATGATGTAGGGATATGATCGTTATAGTTTGCACACTACATACCTCTGTAATGATTGGCTTCTGGTTTCCAAAACCTCCAAACATGTACAATCATGAGAAAATAAAAAAGAAACTGCCAAAGAATCCCATTCACCATACTCCCACAACTTAAGGGGAGTTGAATATCTCCCAAGGTGGGTTGATCTCTCTTGAATTAGTTGGATTTGTTTGTTATGCTCCCCCTTTTTGGTAATCTATTTTTCATCCACCCCTCAAAGAGGCTAAATAGTCCATGAAATTCTAGAACTCTCTCCCCCCCCCCCCCCCCCCCCCCTCCCTCTTTCCCCTGTCTCTCTCTCTCTCACCACCACCACCACAAGGTGTGGTGGTGGTGGGGGTGCTTTTTTGAGAACAATTTTTTAATCAATGAGTCTCCAGTCGCAATGCGCCTAAATCAGGATGATGTCAGCCTATGTTTATTTCTGCTTCCTATAGAATCGGATATGTTATTAATGTTTGGATGACAACTATTTCGGTTTGCTGTTTGTGGATGGTTTTCTATTTGATTATTGCGATGAGTTGAGGAATGCTAATTGTAAACTATGGGATGCTTCATTAAATTTGTGTTCCTCTTTGCTATGTTCATTTTGTTCTGTGCTTCCCATAAATTGGGAGCTAAACTAGCAACATGCACATCAGTTTGTTGTGGGGATGATGATATTTTGGGCGCTTCTTGGCAAAACAATGTTGGATTGCTAGTGATGTGCATTGAAAACCAGAGACTAAATAAGCATGCGATGTTTAAAGAGAAACAGGAAACTTAAAAAGGATATCAGTGTGAGGTGAAAATGGGCTTGAAGTCGGTTACCAGGAGGAGGACTTTGCCTTAGATAAACAAGGAAGTCTGATCTAGATATTACACAATGCTACAACGTGATGCACCGTGAAAAATCAAAGACCAAGGAGGCATTGTCCATGGAGGAACAGGAAAACTAAGATGGATATCGTGCGAGTGGTGAAGGACATTGTCTATGGAGGAACAAGAAAACTAAGAAGGATATCATGCTAGTGGTGCGAGTGTTGAAGGAGGGCTGGGTATCGGTCAATAGGATGGAGGACATTGCCTTGAATAAATGTGGATGACTGATCTAGATCTTAAACAATGCAATGAGTACGTGACGTCATTAAATTTCTATTTCTTCTTTCCGCTGTTCAGATTCACAACTTTTGTGGACTTCGGGTTGGATATTTTCTCATTGTTCTATTGCATATTTAGTTTACTGTAGAAATAGAAGTTGCAACTATTTTAGGTGGTAAATCATGGGGTAATTTTAATACTGTATTTCTCTTCCATTTTAATGATCGTTTTTTTTAATACAAAAGTTGTGCTGCTTGTTAGTAATATCTTATCCATTAATTTAAACTATTTAGGTTCCTTATTATCGTTATCGTGTTTGCGTTTGCAGCCTTGAGAATGCTGGTGAAGATTCTGTTTTGTCTATGTTGAGATCTGTGAGATTGATATTGGGGCTTTTATACTCTGGTACGAGCCCAATAATTTCCTCATGTACTGGTGTTAGTTGCGAGGTATGCACCATTTTTATTATTGTTAATTATGGGATTGATGTTCACAGCTTCATAGGTTTAAGGATTCATTGGAATCATGAGTACCAAATACCCAACTAAATGCAATTAGTACCATAGAACTTTTTTGGGGGGCAACAGTCTGATTCAAATACTTAACTGGCTATACTACATTACGACTCACCTAGCATAGTCATGCTTGATACAAGAGAATGTGTTTGTGTACATGCACTGTACAGTCCTATATATTGAGTACATCTAATGGCTATATCATAGATCGAGAGCTTTCCTAGTAAATATTTAAAAATTTAAGTCTTGAGGAAAAATGCTGTAAGATAATCAGTAAACTAGAGATATGAATGGAATATTTAGTATTTTAGCACTAAGAAATGTAATGCCCCAATATGGTTGAGGGTGTGGTTCTTTGCGAGCCGGTTATGACAAATATTCATATACTGCCTATCACTGCAGTAGGTAGGAGATTAATATTGAGGAATAGGAACATGCAGGTCATGATCTTCTGAGTTCAGACTTCAGATACCCACCTTTTTCCCCCCTTCTCTTTTATCTGTTGCTTGTACTATTCTACTATGGTACCATTTCTCATGAGATTTTATTGTCTCGTTGCAGATGATGCTGCAGTTGGTACATTCGTCATGGATATTGCACCTAAGTTGCAATAAACGTAGGGTTGCACCGATCGCTGCACTTTTATCTGGAGTCTTGCATCACTTTGTGTTTAGTGACTTGAGCATGCATGAAGCAATTGGTGGAAAAGAAGGCCCTTTAAAGTGGGTCAGTGAATTTGTTTTGGAATTTTTTTGTGTAGTCCAATATAATTATGTAGTTATTTCTAATTCTACTGTCCTCATTTCAAAAGTTTCATGAATTGTTTCACCAAATAAGACTCTTTTGAGAAGTGTCAGATTGTAAAGAACTTGTGTTAAAAAGTAATCATTACATGTTTTAATTTATAGTTTCTCTCTCTGTCAAAAACTCTGAATATGCCTAATCTTTTCTGTTTGCTGACATTTACGATGAGAATTAATTATGTTTGCTGTTGTTTTTTCTGCAAAGAAACTACTAAGAATTGAGAGAGTTTCTGCGAGTGTAGCTTTTTCTGTTATTAAGTAGCACGTGGGAGGGTAACTGACCTGTATCTCTGAGTCAATGTAAGGGTGTAGCAGTTAATGAGAAACAGGGCTGGGAGCAAGTTTATTTTGCAAAAAAAAAAATACTGATGTAATAAAGATGTGCTAATAGGTTGTAAGTTGTAACACTTGCCCAAGCTCCCAATGCCTAAATGCAATGTTCTAAAAAACGTTAGGCGCTAGTTGGGCGGTGGAAGACCTTCTAGTGCCTAGGCGTTTTTGCTTTTTTAAAAATTATTTTGATATTATATATAATATATATTTTTTAACTTACTATAAATTCAAGATTATCCCAACTATTATTTTAAAGAGCATGTATCATTTATAACCATAAACTCAAGATTAACAAGAACAAAATAAAACATGATATTATCTCAGATTCTCAGATAATATCATAATATCTATAATTTTAGTATATTCCAAACCATAAATTTATCATTACCAATAATAGAATAGCATCTATACACGTTCTAGTGTCTAGGCGGCCGCCTAGCCTCGCCTGGGACCGCCTAGCCCCGCCTAGAGGCCTGGGTCACTTTTCTGCACCGCCTAAGACTAGGCTAGGCGATGGGGGGCCTTTTAGCGCCTAACGCTAGGCGGCTGCCTAGGCCGCTTTTTAGAACACTGCCTAAATGGTTCAGGGATATAAATTTGTTGTCCATATCATTTAAGATAACAGGAAATCTGGATTATGTTATTGGCATTATTGCCTTGTTCTGTAGGTTCAGATTCATATTAGCACTTAGATTCTCATCATTATGTACTCTTGATTAATAATATTTATATTTGATGGTCACAAATGAGATTATTAGTAATCTTCCATTCCACCAGCTTCTTCACCAACCTCCAAATTAACATTCCTTGCCTTTTTTTTTGTGCTGTCCTCGCATACAAAGCATAATTGCCATTCTTCCTTGCTGTTTTTGTCTTACACTCTAGTTGTAGATATGTGTTGGTTAGTGGGGCAGAGTGGATGATCAAGCTGATGGGGGCATGGAATCAAATGCCAACAAATTTGCCACGAAATTGTCGAAATATAACTTGTTTAGGATCCGACATCCAAATTGTCTGAAATTTCGATATTACCAAATTCCAATCCAACATATGGAAATACCGAAATCCGACATTGTATTTTTTCAGTCAATTCCACTGAAAAATTTCGCCTTTTTTAGTAAAAAAGTTACCATTCTTTTCAATGAAAATTTTCATCCTTTTCCTCCATCCCTATATTTTTTAAATAAAGGTCCGACAATTGACAGAAATCTATCAAAATTTGCTTAAATTATGACAAATTTCCACTGAAATCTTTCCTTAATGATACAAAGTTTCTAGCGGCATTTGACTAAAATCTGACAAATTTCCTTTTTTTTTTACTGTCCAAAATCGATATCGATATCGTCATTTTGAAACTTGGATGTGGGTGGTGATAGGATTTAGGTTGATGAAATAAATATAAGTGTGACAATTGGAAATCCATATATTTTACAATCTTGCCTTTGTATTTTTACTCAGAAAATTGATTTGAATGCGAATTTGGTTCATCCTAAATGTTTTTGATTCAAGTTAGCTCTTTTGCTTGTTCACTTGGAAATGCCCGCTACCTTTAAACTCCCAGACACAAGTTGTACTGTCTGTTGTTGGTCCCTTATTCCTTGTGTTATTTTCTTTCTTTAACATTTTAGCTTTTATATTCAGTTGCAAACTCATATTTAAAATCAATAGCTGAACATAAAATCGCAAATTCTCAGATTCCCTAATGTAGTTGTAGTTGTAGGTGAATTCAATTCATTAATCATGGGTCAAAATAGGGGCGACAATTAAATAAATCTACTTGGGACTCTTTCCTTGATTTATCAACCCTAGCTCGAATTTTAGGAGGCAAATAACCTCCAAGAAACAAATCATAGGAATTCCTATTTTTAAGATGCGATCATATTGGAATCCCATGGTTTCATATGTAGATTAAGGTAAGATGCAGATTTATTTTCTTGAAATAAGTGTTTAATGTGGAAGTTGTCTCTTTCCGATCTATATTCCAAGAGGTTTGGGCTTTAGGTGGTGACTTTAGCGTCACTTGGTTCTTTTTTAGCCTAGTGGGTATTAGGGAAGCTACAAGTAAGACTTTGGAGATTTGTCCACATCCATAATCTATTGAATCTTCCTCTGGCAAGCACCACCCAAATAATGCTTCACATCCATACAAATTAAATCTAACGACCCACAACGAGCCAACATATGTTGGCTGTGATGCATGCGCCGCCCAAACAATGCATCACAACCATACAGATTAAATTGCATGACCCACAGTGCTCAGATCACACCAACTGGGTCGCACCAACAGGATCGCACTAGAGGGGGACTCTCTCTCTCTCTCCCTCTCTCTCTTTATATATATATATATATATATATATATATATATATATATATATATATATATATATATGGGTCAGGATCGGATGACCCAGCAAATTTTAACCCAGCAAATAACCCGACACCCTTTGATGCACCTAGAGGTTTTAGAATGGGCTGATTTTTTGTAGACATGTTGTTTATGGTATGTTGATCATCCTCACAAAAAATCAGCCCATTCTAAAACCTCTAGGGGCATCAAATGCGCTCTTCAAATCAACGGTTAAAATTGACAGTCGAAAACCGTTGATTTGAAGAGCGCATTTGATGCACCTAGTGGTTTTAGAATGGGATGATTTTTTGTGAGGATGATCAACATACCATAGACAACATGTCTACAAAAAATCAGCCCATTCTAAAACCTCTAGGTGCATCAAAGGGTGCTGGGTTATTGCTGGGTCAAAATTTGCTGGGCCAGCCGATCCCGACCCATTATATATATATATATATATATATATATATATATATATATATATATATATATATATATATATATATATATATATATATATATATATATATATAAAATAAGGGACAACGGTTGTGGGGGGGATAAATGAACTGAGACAAAGCAACGACTGAGATTTATGAAGAGGAGGGGGATAAACAGGGAGACTCAATCATAGTCGTCCGTAACGAATCATTTGGGTGAGTGCGATTCATTTGGGTAGGGGGGAACGGCTGAGATTGATTGGAGATGGAGAGATGGGATTGATGGGGAGAAGAAATAAATGAATGCAAGGACCAATTTGTAAAAATTAAACAATATAATATATTGATGGGTTTTAATGTAAAAATATTGGTGCCACATATATATGCTCCCCACTCCCCCATAAATACACTCAGCCCACACTATACTGTTAACAATATTAAAGAGCGGGGCCTACACCATTGATTCTCTTAACAACTTCAAACCCGGGCCTTCCTGAAAACAAGAAAAACAAAAAAAAAAATTCAAATCCGGAAATTCTGCATGCCGCCATGTGTGATTTAATTGGTTGATCGGTCAATTAATTACAGAAAAATACAACATCTTTAATTTATTTTTTTTAAGGACATCTTTAATTTGTTAGTAAACGCATGTGATGCGATAAACCCCAGAGGAGTTATCCCGTTGTATGCCAACGATTTGATAGCATAGCCATGTGATTAAATGCCAGCCGTAGGACGCACGGAACGGTGTGGCTCTACCGTCGGATCCATTAAAACCGTATGATCCCCCCTCCAACGAACAGGTAGGTGGGCACGAAGGGCCGACGCCCCACCCGTGATTGCTGCGCAGCCATCCGGTGGGCACGAATACTATAGGGCCCACGCCCCACTTGTGATCGTAGCGCAACTGTCCGATGCATCGCTGCGTGCGATGCATGCAGCGTGTGCATCGCACGCAACCAACGGTGCATCGGACGGCTTTCTCATTTCTCTCTCTGTATATACGGTGTGGGTCCAACGTCCGATCCATTAAAACCGTGTTGTCCCCGTTCCAACGAACAGGTAGGTGGGCACGGATAATATGACGCCGCAATAGCGATCGCACCGCAGCCGTCAGATGCATCGCTGCGTGCGTGCGATGCATGCTGCGTGTGCATCGCTCAACGGTGCATCGGACGGCTTTATCATTTCCCTCTCTCTCTTTATATATATATATATATATATATATATATATATATATATATATATATATATATATATATATATATATATATATACACACACACACGGTGTGGCTCCACCGTCCGATCCATTAAAACCACGTGGTCCGCCCTCCAACGAAGTGGTAGCTGTGCACGAATACTACGGGTGGCAATGGGTCGGGTCGGGTTCGGGTTGAGACATAGGTATAACGATAAAACATCCAACTCGAACCCGACCCGTTTAATAAACGTTTCAAAAACTTAAACCCAAACCCGACCCACCTAATAAACGGGCTGACCCGACCCGACCCATTTAACCCGTTTACTAAACAGGTCGGGTCGGGTTAGGTCAAGTCGGCTCGAGTTGGGTCAACAGAACCCATGTAAACTGATCGAGTTGGGTCAAGTCAAGTTAGATTGGTTCAGGTTGGGTCGGGTCGGGTCGACCTGTTTATGACCCGAACCCGTTTAGGACAAACCCAAACCCGCTAACTTTGGGTCAGGTTCGGGTCGAGTTGGCGGGTCGGGTCAAGGATTGCCACCCTAACATATAATTAACAACTTCAAACCCGGGCCTTCCTGAAAACAAAAAAAACAAAAAAAAAACTTTAAATCCGGGAATTCTGCATGCAGCCATGTGTGATTTAATTGGTTGATAGGTCAATTAATTACAGAAAAATACATCTTTAATTTATTTTTTTTAAGGACTTCTTTAATTTGTTAGTAAACGCATGTGATGCGATAAACCCTGGAGGAGTTATCCCGTTGTATGTCAACGACTTGATAGCATAGCCATTTGATTAAATGTCAGCCGTAAGACGCACGGAACGGTGTGGCTCCACAGTCGGATCCATTAAAACCGTATGATCCCCCCTCCAATGAACAAGTAGGTGGGCACGAAGGGCCGACGCCCCACCCGTGATTGCAGCGCAGCCGTCCGGTGGGCACGAATACTATAGGGCCCACGCCCCACCTGTGATCGCAGCGCTGCGTGCGATGCATGCAGCGTGTGCATCGCATGCAAGCAACGGTGCATCGGACGACTCTCATTTCTCTCTCTCTGTGTATATACGGTGTGGCTCCAACGTCCGATCCATTAAAACCGTGTTGCCCCCCTTCCAACGAACAGGTAGGTGGGCACGGATAATATGACGCCGCAGCAGTGATCGCACCGCAGCCGTCAGATGCATCGTTGCGTGCGTGCGATGCATGCAACGTGTGCATCGCGCAACGGTGCATCGGGCGGCTTTATCATTTCTCTCTCTCTCTCTCTATATATATATACACACACACACACACACACACACGGTGTGGCTCCACCGTCCGATCCATTAAAACCGCGTGGTCCGCCCTCCAACGAAGTGGTAGCTGGGCACGAATACTACGGGTGGCAATGGGTCGGGTCGGGTTGAGACATAGGTATAACGATAAAACATCCAACTCGAACCCGACTCGTTTAATAAACGGCTCAAAAACTTAAACCCAAACCCGACCCACCTAATAAACGAGCTGACCCAACCCGACCCGTTTAACCCGTTTACTAAACAGGTCGGGTCGGGTTGGGTCAAGTCGGCTCGAGTTGGGTCAACAGAACCCATGTAAACTGATTGAGTTGGGTCAAGTCAAGTTAGATTGGTTTGGGTTGGGTCGGGTCGGGTCGACCTGTTTATGACCCAAACCCGTTTAGGCCAAACCCAAACCCGCTAACTTTGGGTCAGGTTCGGGTCGAGTTGGCGGGTCGGGTCAAGGATTGCCACCTCTACATATAATTAAGGACAACGACTGTGGGGGGGGGACAAATGAACTAAGACAAAGAGCGGTTGAATCTTGAGATTTGCTAAGAGCAGGAGTATTCCGGAATTTCTACAGTATCAAGTCAGAGAGTTGATGGATCTTTTGCACTTACTTTCTGTCAACGACGAAGAAGATGCGACCTGCTGGAGGCTGTCTACAACAGGTAAGTTTACCTCGAAATCTTTCTACAACTATATCAACAAAGGCGGCATTATCTGTCTAGTGGCTACCTCCCTATGGAAGACTAGAGTTCCGTTGAAGATCCACATCTTCATGTGGTTAATGATCAAGAAGAAGCTGTTGACTAGAGTCAACCTCCTTAGAAGGGGGAATAGAAACATTACAGATATCTCTTGCATTCTCTGTGGTCATGGCAGGGAAGATATTAGTCACCTTTTTATTCACTGCCCGTTCTCGAGAAGCATTTGGGAGGAGCTGAAGCGGGGTTTAAAGATCCAAGGTACGCCGAGATCAGTTTTTTCTATGTGGACCGTCTGGAGGAAAAAGAGGATCAAAAGCCGACTTCGGAACAGCTGGGATTTTCTGGTCATGGCGGTGTGTTGGAGCATTTGGATTGAGAGAAACAATAGGATTTTTTGCAATGTTGCGATGTCCATGGATAAGGTGACAGAGTCCATCAAAAGGAGGCTGATCCAGTGGAAGATTGTCCTTCAGGGCAGAAGTCTAGAGCAATTAGATAATATCATCTGTAATCTCTTTTGATTTTTTGTTTCTGTGTACTTTTTTCATCCACTGAGAGGGATTTCTCAAAAAAACTCTCTAGCTCTCTCTCAAAAATCTCTCTCTATCTCTCTCCTGCTGTGGCCCCTCTTAACTCTCTCTATCCCGCTGTGCCCCCCCCGCTCTATGTCTCTCTCTTGCTCGCTGTGCGCCCCTCTCTCTCTCTCTCTCTCTCTCTCGAAAATCATTCAAAAATCTCTCTTTCTCTATCTCTCTATCCTACTATGGCCCTCAACTCTCTTTCTATCCCACTGTGTCTCCCCCCCACTCTCTGTCTATCTCTTGCTCAATGTGCACCCCCCTTTCTCTCTCTCTGAAATCTCTCTCCTGCTGTGCGCCCCCCCACCTCATCTCTCTAGCTCTCTCTCTCTCTCTCACTCTCACTCTCACTCTCTTTCTCTCTCTCGGAAATCTCTTTCTACTGCTCTCTCTTTCTCTATCTCTCCTGCCGTGGGCCCCGCCCTCAACTCTCTCTATCCCGTTCTGCCCCCCCCTCTCTCCCTTGCTTTCGCTCGCGCCTTCCATGCATCCCCTCATAGTCATTAGTTTAAATGTCGGTCAGGGTTAAAATCAACTTACAACCGTTGAATACCACCAAATCATGTGTAAGGCCTTGGGTTGGGTCGTCTACGGGTTGTACCTTCACAACACTCTCCCCAATCCCATTGTACCCCCCCCGCTCTCTCTCGCTCGCTGTGTGCCCCCCCTTTCTCTCTCTCTCTCTCTCTTGCTCACGTGCACGCCTGCTGTGTCCCCACACAGTCATTTGTTTAAATGCCGGTCAGGCTTAAAATCAACTTACGACCATCGATTACCACCAAAGCATGGTCTGGGGTCGAGTCGTCTACAGGTTATACATTTACAGTTATCGTTTGCATGTCCGTCGGGGCCGAAATCAGTTGGCTGTAATCGAAAGTCACCAGAGCATGGGTGAGGCTTTGGGTCAGTTCGTTTAGGGGTTATCCCTCTGATGAATAGAGAGAAATATATATATATATATATATATATATATATAGAGAGAGAGAGAGAGAGAGAGAGAGAGAGAGAGAGAGAAAGAGAGAGAGAGAGAGAGAGGAATGTTACAGTGAGCTGTGAGTTGCCGATTTAGAAAGTGAGCTGCGGGTATTTTGCTCCCCAGGAGTTTTGAAAATTGATGAAATTTGGTGAGGGTTTTGTCTAGGGTAAGATGATCATCCTCACCAATTTTCATCAAATTCCAAAACGTCTAAGGGGGTCAAATGGTCGAAGCAAAACTGTCGTCCATAGTCACCGTTAAAATCTGCAGATTTTGCTTCGATCATTTGACCCTCCTAGAAGTTTTGGAATTTGATGAAAATTGGTGAGGATGATAATCTTACCCTAGACAACACCCTAACCAAATTTCATCAAATTCCAAAACTTCTAAGGGGGTCAAAATACTCGCAGCTTATTTTCTCCTACCGCAGCTCACAGCTCAACATAACAGCCACCTCTCTCTCTCTCTCTCTCTCTATATATATATATATATATATATATATATATATATATATATATATATAGGGTCAGGTTCAATGGACACTGTTTTTGCACTTAAATGTTTACACCGATTTTCAAATCAACTAGATAGAGGTTTCATAATTTCTTGATTTTTTGTGAGCATAATCATCTTGACTTAGATAACACGTCCACAAAAAATCAGCGCATTCTAAAGCCTCCAAGTACATCAAAACTAAAAGGCTTTATCAACCGTCCATTTTAATCGTTAATTTGAAGAGCACATTTAATAAGTCTAAAGGCTTTAGAATGTGCTGATTTTTGGTAGATGTGTTATCTAAGACAAGATGATTATGCTCACAAAAAATCAAGAAATTCTGAAACCTCTATCTAATGGTTTGAAAATCGGTGTAAAAAATTGAGTGCAAAAACAGTGTCCATTGAACCTGACCCATATATATATATAAAGAGAGACGTTGAATGACACTAGATCATAGGTAAAGCCTTGGGTCGGGTCGTTTTTAGGTTTTACCCTCACAGTCATTCGTTTGTATATATGTCGGTAGGGGATGAAAATAGTTGGCAACCGTTGAATGCCACCACAGCATGGGTGAGGCCTTGGGTTGGGTCGTCTTAGAATTGTCCTCTCCGACAAAGGAGAGATAGAGAGAGAGAGAGCAACCTGGAGGGAGGGGTTCCGAGTTAAAACCTCACCACAATCGTTAGTTTGCATGGCGGTCGGGTTAAGTGGGATCGGCAGCCGTCAGGATTCTGTTGCCACCCTCGAATTATTGGACCCCCTAATAATATAGTTACCGCTCTAGAAACGTTCCGTTGCCACCCTCGAAATATTATGACCTCTCATTCTCACGAAATAATATCGTTGCTCATGAATTATTACTGTTACCCTCAAAATATTGCCGCCACCCTCTAAATGTTATCATCACCCTTAAAATGTTTTTTGTCATCCTGCAAATTTTTTTCGTGCCCTTGGGCACGGGGTTTTTACTAGTGTGTGTGTATGTATGTATATATATATATATATATATATATATATATATATATATATATATATATATATATATATATATATATATATATATATATATATAGAGAGAGAGAGAGAGAGAGAGAGAGGCGTGTTAGGCTGCGGTGTGTGCGGCGTCGCACCATAGCCGTCTGATGCACCGCTGTGTGCATCGCACGCACCGCAGCGGTGCATCAGATAGCTGCGGTGCGACACCACATGCCGCATTTTAACATTTCTCTCTCTCTCTCTCTATATATATATATATATATATAGAGAGAGAGAGAGAGAATACAGGGTATGAGCTGACAGCCCATTTGCTCAAATGGGCTGTCACTGGCAGCCGTCCGATCGATGAGATCTGACCGTCCAAAATCTTAAAAAAAAAAAACAAAATGGGCTGTCTTTCTCTCTCTCTCTCTCTCTCTCTCTTTCTCTCTCGATCTCAGCAGCAGCAGCACCCGCCCGCCCTCCCACCGGCCCGACTCCCTCCCTCCGGCTCCGGCTCCCCCTTCGGCGTCACCACCCCCTCCGGCGTCACCCACCTCCGGCAGCACCCGCCGGTAGCACCTCCCCCGATCAGAGTTGGTGCGACGACGCCGGAGGAGGGGGGGACTGCGATCGGCCGGCGCCTGAGGGGGAGCCGGAGGGACTGCGATTGGCCGACTGCCAGTGGGAGGGTGGACACCGGAGCGGGCTTGGTGGACGCCGGAGCCGGAGCCGGAGCCGGAGCGGGAGGGTGGACGCCGGAGCCGGAGCGATGGACGCCGGAGGGGGTGGTGACGCCGGAGGGGGAGCCGGAGCCGGAGGGAGGGAGTCGGGCTGGTGGGAGGGCGGGCGGGTGCTGCTCGTGCTAAGATCGAGAGAGAGAGAGACAATCCATTTTGTTTTTTTTTTAAAGATTTTGGACGGTGTGATCTCATCGATTGGATGGCTGCCAGTGACAGCCCATTCGAGCAAATGGGCTGTCAGCTCATACCCCATATTCTCTCTCTTTCTCTCTCTTTCTCTCTCTCTCTCTCTCTCTCTATATATATATATATATATATATATATATAGGGGGCGGGGAGCCTGCACCCGAGGTGCAGCAACGACGCTGCACGTCTCACTTGTTGACCACCCTAGAAGTTTTGGAATTTGATGAAATTTGGTGAGGGTGTTGTCTAGGGTCAGATGATCATCCTCACCAATTTTCATTAAATTCCAAAACTTCTAGGGATCAAATGGTCGAAGCAAAATCTGCAGATTTTAGCGGTGACTGCGGACGACTGATTTTGCTTCGACCATTTGACCCCCCTAAAAGTTTTGGAATTTGATGAAAATTGGTAAGGATGATCATCTTACCCTAGGGCCTAGACAACTCCCTCACCAAATTTCATCAAATTCCAAAACTTCTTGGATAGTAAAACAATGCCTGAGGTGCAGCAACGACGCTGCACCTCAGATCCAGGCTCCCCTTTCCCATATATATATATATATATATATATATATATATATATATATATATATATATATATATATATATATATATATATATATATATATGTAGGGCCAGGACGTTACCTCTCAAAGCAGTGTTTTTGCTACTTTGATAACCTACCACGATCGCGCCACATGTGATCTCCTGCCAGAATCAACATCAACAACCTCCGATCACCTCCACCGGTAATCTTCGCTGACACCACCTGTCAGCGTCCACCGATAGATGACTCCAATGACTACTTTCATTGTGAGCCGTCCATTCATCACCTCATCTCATCCGGCGACATCCAACGATATCCGCGGCTGGCGATCACCTTCGGTGACTTCTAGTACCTCCCGATTGTGAGTTCGGATGATCTTTGTGATCGTTCATGGCTTTGATAGCCATTGGCGACCTGTCAAAGCAGCGAAGAACGTTTCTTTCGAAGGTAGCATCTTGTTTCTCATATATATATATATATATATATATATATATATATATATATATATATATATATATATATATATATATATATATATATATATATATATATATATATGGGGACGGGGAGCCTGGACCTCAGGTGCAGGGTCAACGCTGCACCTGAGCCCGGATGCATGACACCTGTAACAGCCAGCCGAAATCCCGACCGCGTACAGCACCCTCCGCGACCAACTGTTCGGGCCAATTATCAGCCGTCCGATCGATCGAATCGAACGGATGGCATTTGCCTGAGCCTCGCTGTTACTGTGGCGGCCACAGTAACAGCCCGGGTGAATCCCGTCCGTTCGATTCAGTCGATCGGGCGGTTGAAAAAAAATTCGCGATTACTGTAGCGGCTACAGTAATCGCGAGAATGATTTCAACTGTCCAATCGATTGAATCGGGCGGTTGAAAAAAAATTCGCGATTACTGTAGCCACTACAGAAATCGCGAGAATCTTTTCAGCCGTCCGATCGACTGAATCGAACGGACAGGATTCACCCGGGCTGTTACTGTGGCTGCCACAGTAACAGCGAGGCTCAGGCGAATGCCATCCGTTCGATTCGATCGATCGGACGGCTGATAATTGGCCCGAACAGTTGGTCGCGGAGGGTGCTGTATGCGGTCGGGATTTCGGCCGGCTGTTACAGGTGTCATGCATCCGGGCTCAGGTGCAGCGTTGACGCTGCACCTGAGGTCCAGGCTCCCCGTCCCCTATATATATATATATATATATATATATATATATATATATATATATATATATATATATATATATAAAAATAACAGGGGAGAGTGAGAAAATAAAAAAATGAAGAAAAAAGTAAAAAAATCTTAAGAATTCTAAAAAATAAGGAAAAAAAAAGGGTTTAGGGTTTAAGTTTAGATTTAATTCAACTCAATTTTGCGTTAATTTAACTCAATTTGATTTAATTCAACTCAATTTTGAAAACCCCCTAAATTCTTATAAACCCATCATAAGAATTTGAGTTAATTCAACTTAATTTAAGTTAATTCTACTCAATTTTGAAAAGCCCCCAAATTCTTATGAACCCATCCTAAGAATTTGATTTAATTCAACCCTAATTTGGAGTTTATTCAACTCAATTTGAGTTAATGCAGCTCAATTTTGAGTTAATTCAACTCAATTTAGAAAAACCATTAAATTCTTATGAACCATCATAAGAATTTGAGTTAATTCATCTCAATTTGAGTTAATTCTACTCAATTTTGGTTAATTCTACTCAATTTTGGTTAATTCAAATCAATTTTAAAAATAACCCCAAAATTTATAAACCCATCATAAGAATTTGAGTTAATTAACTTAATTCAACTCAATTTTTAGTTAATTCAACTAAATTTTGGAAAAACCCCAAATTCTTATGAACCTATCATAAGAATTTGAGTTAATTCAACTCAATTTGTGTTAATGCTGCTAAATTTTGAGTTAATTCAACTTTATTTTGTAAAACCCCCAAATATTGTTAATGTACTGGGCAAAATTCAACTCAATTTTGAAAAAAATCCCAAAATAGATCAAGTGAAAAATTGCCCAGATGCCTAGGTGGTCCTAGGCGGCTGCCTCGAGAAAATCGGCCACCTAGGGGGGCGCCTAGGTCCTCAGTGGTCCAAAACAACTAGGCGGCGCTGCCACTTTGACTACTATGGCCGTAGCCTTCATATATAGCTCGCGGTAAGGCAGCTATCATTGGATACATGCCATTACTAATCCCATGTTTTCGGCTTCTGTTTGTTCTTTTGTAATTCAACTCATCTTTTTACTTTTTTTTGCATGACCCAAATAGTGGCCATGTCGACTTTGTTTTATTTGCTACTAGTTGCATTTTCTTGTTTTGTTTTTGTTTGGTTTAGGAACCTATATAAGCTAGAATATGTTCGAAACATCTCAGGACGATATCCTGAATCCAAACCTGTCCATGGTTACAATGATGATTGAGGGCATCGAAATTAGCCCACGAATTAAACCCGGCCCACACACAACGACCCGCGTGCAAACCCGACCCACACACAACCTCCCGCGTGCGAAACCCAACCTGCACACAACGGTTCGCAAAAGAAATAGACCAGACACAACTCAAGTGCGGGGTACCCATGCAAGTGCACCCACCGGACCCACTACCCTAAGTCAAAAAGGGGACCGGTGGGCTCACTCGAAATAGGGTCCGCCGGCCCCTTTTCTCTCGAAAACCGTGCCCCCCCCGACTATGTGGAGGTGGTCGGCCATGAAGAAAATAAAAGAAAAAAAAGGAAAAGAAAGAAGAAAAAAAAGGGAAGAAAACTACCACCATGCGTGGGGGGAGGTAGCTCGGACGTCTACGCACAGTGGATCCGCGCCGATCCCTCGATCCGACGAACCAAATTCAATGTCGCATCGCCATCGATTTGATTGTGCAAAGATTAAGCCATATCTTGTTCATAACCGCTGCTACAAAAAAAGGAAAGAGATCAAGGTTGTTTCCCCCAAAAAAGGGAAGACAAATCTCATCGGTTATGGGGAGAGATATTCAAGGGATGCACTAAATCGCAGCCATATCTCTCTCAACTTCCCCCCCTTCGCCTATAAATAGAAGGGGTGGGGGATGGCATCAACGGTCAAAAGCTAGAGTCGTGAAGTCTCGGCAAAGGTGGCTCCAACGCTCGACGGTCGAAGGCTTCACGAGGAAGGAGAAGGTGCATCCCAACGGAGAGGCGTTGCCCATCAAAGTCCTCATCAACATGAAGGCCTTGCACAAGAAGATCAAAGCTTCAACTCCTTGCACAAAGAAGAAAGCTTGGAGAAGAAGGCTCGGACTTGTCTTCATCCCGTTGTCTCCAACAAATCTTCAACTCCGAAGACGCCGAAAGCAAAGACCGAAGAAGAAGATCAAAGCCGACAACATCCCGTCGTCTTCAACAAGGTTTCTACTCCTCGCACAAAGAAGAAAGCTTGGAGAAGAAGGCCCGGAGTTGTCTTCATCCCGTCGTCTCTAACAAATCTTCAACTCTGAAGACGTCAAAAGCAAAGGCCGGAGAAGAAGATCGAAGCCGGCAACATCTCGTCGTCTTCAACAAGGCTCCAACTCCTCGCACGAAGAAGAAAGCTTGGAGAAGAAGGTCCGAAGCCAGTGCTACACCCGCCGTCTTCATCAACAAAAGCTGACGCTACAACTGTCGCACGAGGATCGGTGCTACACCCACCATCTTCATCAACAAAAGCCGATGCTACAACCGTCGCACAGAGATCGGTGCTACACCCACCATCTTCATCAGCAAAAGCCGACGCTACAATAGTCGCACGGAGATCGGTGCTACACTCGCCATCTTCAAAGGAAGCCCTCAACTTCGATCATGACAAAGAAGCCCGGAGGAGAGGAGAAACGAAACTGATGCCACAACCGTCGAGGAAGCTGGAAGAATAAAGAAGACGCGGTAAACGTTGCCATCATTGTTCAAGGAGAAGATCGAGCCAAAGTGAAAGCAAAAGCCAAAGCAAAGCAACGATAAAGCTGGCGCCAAAGCAACGCACGTGCCAAAGCCAAGCAACTACGTCGATCACGAGTAAAGCAATGCACGTTCTAGCCGATACGACACGAAGTCCGGAAGAACTAAAACATCGCAAGCCTCTACCCGTCTATGTTCAAGCGCAAGCGCCAAAGCATCACAAAAGCCAGAGCAAACCCGAAGCTAAGCCAAAGCCAAAGCCAAAGCCGACGCCAAATGCACGATCGATGTCACGAACCAACAATCGAGGACGCCGAGATCTAGCAAGAGCCAAGGGATACGCGAGGATCGAGTACACGACGCCGAAACCTCCCTAGCCAAGGAAGCGCGAAGCACGGAAGGGACAAAAGTAAAGGCAAAAATACTCGACCTCTCAAGAAACCCGAAACCTTGTAAAGACCTCTGTCTTGAGCAACCCCTCCAGAGCTCTCGCACAAAGTAACGTGGAGACGCGGATCAAAGGGACCCTCCAGAGGATGTCTCCCACATTCTCTTTCCTGTAATGGTATGGCTCAATGAGATTCATGACATGATGACTTCAACTAACTTCTATTCCCATGCATTTGAAAAGTTTATTCCTAACTTCATCTTTCTTATTATCAGTAGATTTTTTCACATTGTGCACAGTTCTGTACCTTTCATGACATACTTAATGCACACAAATTGAGGAAGAGATTCAATCATCCATTCAGTTTAATTTAATCAGAAGTATCTGTAATTATTCGATGCTGATTTGTAAATCAAGTCTTTTACATGTTATCTAATATCACCAGATGGGGCAAAAATTACATATTTGTTATCTCATGCTATTAGTAAAGAAACCAGTGCACTCTTCGAACTTTAGTGCTATCCGAGAACATATCTACCAAGTGTGATGTTCATTATAAAATCTCACTGAACCTGGCTTCCAGCTATCCGAGTTATTTTTAGCATACAGTAATTCTGCAAAGGTGTTAATACAAAAGGTCGAATTTTTATTCTACATGATTATCCCTTACCTTTATTTTTTCCTCTTCATTATCATTGCAGAAAGATCTGATGAGTGATGACACATGCATTTTTTTTTTCTGCAGTTTATTGAAAAACTTTTTGATGAAGGCATAAGAAGTCCACGAACTATTCGACTTACAGCATTGCACTTGTCTGGATTATGGCTCTTATACCCCAAAACAGTCAAATATTACATAAAAGAATTGAAGTTGCTATCTCTATATGGCTCTGGTGCATTCATCCTTTCCATTCTTATACATATTTAATTTGTTTCAACTTACTGCATCATGTAATGCTTTTATTCCTACTTGTATGCGAACATTTCTGTGCAGTGGCTTTTGATGAGGATTTTGAAGCTGAACTATCTGAAAATTGTGAAGCAAGAATGGAAGTTTCATTGCTAGCTCAAAGTCCAGATCGTGAGCTGACAGAGGTAAGCCTAAGTGCATTGTTAGAAGTACCATTACCTCATCTGTGACAATCAAACTCAATTCCAGATCATGAGTACATCTTTGTAAGTTACTGTCATCTTGAGGCCACTCTTACTTGTTTACCAACACAAATGCTTCTAGGAACTCCAATCGTTTTTTGTACACCAAGTATCAAACGCTATATCATGTATCAATACATATAATATAACTCCTAATCTGGTTTATGAAACAAAATGACCTTCAATTTGCTTTAATTGGATTTGCTAATATCTACTGGTCCCTCTGGCATATTGATGATTCCAGGCATATTGATGCTTCCAGTTGCGCATTCATGCCTTTTCCATTGATGTTAAGAATGTCTTCGATGATAGTTTTTGTTCAAACTTTATTTATTACCTTAACAATTTTCTTGTAGGTTTGTTGTGTGACGCTTTTGTTAATCAACCGATTTAGGCAATGAAGGTCATATATCAACTTCATTAATTTAAAACACAAACAAAGAACTTGAAGAGCTTAAAATTTTCTCAAATTTTAATTGTCGTGTGTTAAGTTTGCTTTTTATGCTGATTGTGAGTATTAAACTTCCAAAAAATAGTGTCTTCTATATTTATCTTGGAATTGCATTTCAATATGGCTGTGTTATTAGTCTAGAACCTTTCTCTTCTTGAGGAACCTTGGAGTGATCCCCCTCAATCACGGGCTGCAATTTCTGACGTAGCATCGGTTTTACCTAGCCAGGTCCCCGCTTTCGAGCCAGAGCCAGATCGAGTAGAGGCCGGGGTGGAGTCGGAAGAGCGTCTAGAAGGTCTTAACTCTGCCCCCCCTCAGCAGCTCCAGACCTACCTCAGAAGGAACTCCAGGCAGCAACAACCGGTGATGCAGAATATTCGCAGCTTTTTGGCCTCGAGAGCGGAGGAAGATCTCGCTCTTTTCTTGAACCTTTTGGATGATGTCTCAGTGCTGGAGATCGCCTCGGCGTGTGGTTTCGCGTTTGGGAGTGATGGGAAGGCAGCGAGAGAGTTTTTGGCTGCCTCTCGGGACTTGGAGAAGGCTAGGAGTTTGGCCGAGGGCCTGTAATGTCTTAATGAAGATTTTGTCGTAGAATATTAGGGGGTTGGGGTCAGTTGATAAGCATAGGGCAGTAGCTCTTTTCTGTGTTTTGCATGGTCTGGATGTGGTGTGTTTGCAGGAGAGGAGACGAAGACGTCCAATCCAAGTTCCTCTTTCTTGAGTAGCTTGACAGGTCTGAGCGGATTTACCTGGGAGGCTCTTGATGCGGTGGGCTCTTCAGGAGGTATCCTCATCGGGTGGAAAGCAGATAGCTTTGACCTTGTTAGTAAGCAAGTCGGCTCTTTCTCCTTGTCGGTGTCCCTATCGGTTAAATCTGGTAACGACACGTTGTTAGTGACCTCAGTCTACGGCCCGAACGATATGAGTCTTCGCCATGCATTTTGGCAAGAGCTTACAGACACTAGAGGACTCAGACTAGATCCCTGGATCCTTTTTTTTTTTTTGAGAAATCCCTCTCAGTGGATAAGGGGGGGTTCGGCCTAGACCCCTACCAGTTCATTAATAACTAAAAAGCAGGATACAAAAAGTCTTAAAGACTCGGCAGGAAAGAAAGAACACAATAAAAAAAGATTACAAATAATATTATCTAGTTGCTGGAATTTCTTCCCCTGTAAGGCAACCTTCCACTGAATAAGCCTTCTCTTCGCCGAGTTCTTGACCACTTCTGAATCTGAACTCCTCTGTCTAAAAATTCTGCTATTTCGCTCCATCCAAATGCTCCAGCACACTGCCATAACCATCATATCCCAGCTGTGACGAAGTCTACGTTTAATACGCTTCTCCCTCCAGACTGTCCACAAAGAAAACACTGACCCTGGCGCACCTCTAATCTTCAGCCCTTTCCGCAGAGGCTCCCAAATCCCTTGAACGAAGGGACAATGCAGAAACAGGTGATTAACATCTTCCCGGCCATGCCCGCAGAGGACACAGTCTGCATCTGTAATCCGCTGATTGCCCCGGCGAAGGAGGTTGGTTTTAGTCAACAACTTCTTCTTAATCATCAACCACATGAAGATTCGAATCTTAAGTGGCACTTTGGACCTCCATAAGGCTCCAGCCACCGGGCAGATCACTCCTCCCTTGTTGATGAAATTGTAGAAAGATTTCGTAGAGAAATTATCTGAGGACGCCAGTCACCAAGTAGCCTCATCCTCTGCATCATCTATCGAAATGAGTTGAAGAAGATCCATCAGCTCCCGCACTTGGAATTGAAGGAAAATCGGGATAGCTCGACGAAATTTCAAATCCCAAGTGGTGATATTATTCGAAACTAGGCATTGAGATCGAACCGACGCCTTCTTATCCCAAGCCAGTTCATAAAGGTCCGGATACCAGTCTTTAAGCTGGCCCTCCACCAGCCATCTGTCTTCCCAGAAATTTGTAGACTTCCCGTTCCTCACTCTCAGATTAATCCCACATTTATAAATATGACCAATCTTCTGAATCCCTTTCCAAAAAGGCGAGACTTTCCCAAAAGTTCTACTTCTAACCTGCATCGGCTTGAATCTCTTGAAGTATCTTCCGCGAATCACCGAGCTCCAATTATCCCCTTGATCATTTTGAAGTCTCCACCACCATTTACCCAGAAGGGCTTTATTGTGGTCCGCAAGATTAATAACTCCCAGCCCTCCTTCCTCCTTGGATTTACAGACCATACCCCACTTAGCCAGGTGGTAGGTCTTCAAGCTAGAATCTGCACCCTTCCACAGGAAGTTACTTCTGATCGAGTCTATCTTCGTAATGACCCACTTCGGCATGAGATAAAAGGAGAGATGGTAGGACGGGATCATCGTAAGAACTGCATTGACTAGAGTCAGTCGGCCTCCCAGTGAAAGGTTCTTGCCTTTCCACCCTGCCAGTCGGATATCCATCTTCTCAATCACCTTGTACCAGTCATTCTTCTTAAGTCTATTATCGTTCAGAGGTAGACCCAGGTATTTCGTAGGGAGGGAATCTTTACGGCAATTCAGCACTACAGCAAGGGAAGTCGCAAGCTGATCATTGACTCCAATGTAGAAAAGAGAAGTCTTCGAAAAGTTCACCTTCAACCCGGAAACAATCTCTAGCGAGTAGAGTAGGATTTTCAGCAGGCTGATTTGCTCCCTCTTCGCTGCACAAAAGACGATTGTGTCATCCGCAAAATGAAGATTAGCTGTTCTCCAGCTAGGATCACCGATGCCTGTTAACAGACCTCTGCTCTCCACTCTTCTTAACATGGCATCGAAGACGTCCATTGCTAGAATGAAGAGAAAAGGGGAGAGCGGACAGCCCTGCTTGACTCCTCTGCCCGTCTTGAACTGCTTACCTGGTTGACCATTCACTAAGCATGCAATGGTAGAAGTGGAGAGGCAGTTCCAGATCCAACGAATCCAGGTTTCCGAGAAGCCTTTAGCTCTGAGGGTATTCAGGATGAAGCTCCAGCTTAGTCTCTCGAACGCTTTCTCGAAGTCAATCTTCAAAATGATCCCTTCCTCTTTGCGCTCCTTGATATGATAGATCAGCTCTTGCGCCGTAGCTACGCTGTCTAAGACCAGCCTACCTTTGATGAAAGCCGTCTGGTTCTTGCTGATAATATCATTGATCTTACTCGCCATGCGATTAGCTAGGATCTTAGTAATAATTTTGCAATTTTGTAAATGCAGTTAGCTAGACTGATAGGTCTGAAATCGCTGATGGTTTCCGCCCCTACCTTCTTCGGGATCAAAATAATCCAGGCGTAATTCAAGCTATGCAGAGATATCTTATGCTGGAAGAAATCAAAGAGTAGCCGACATAGATCATCCTTGATCGTATCCCAGAACCGCTGGTAGAAAAGCATAGAGAGGCCGTCTGGCCCGGGTGCTCCCTCCGCCTTCATGCCGAAAATCGCCTGTTTACACTCCTCAGCCGAGAAGGGATTGTCCAAATCATCTGCGTTCTCCAGTTTAAGAATATCCAGCCCATCCCAGTCGATATTGGTTCGCTCAATCCCATTCCTCGCGAAATACCGCTGAAAATGCTCAGAAACACTATTTGAAATGTCCTTCTGAGTCGTCCGAAGACCGTCTCCATCTCTAATGGAGAGAATGGCATTTCTACGTCTGCCGTTGTTCACGATCTTGTGAAAGTATGCGGTCTTGCTGTCGCCCAATTTAATCCATTTGTCTCTAGAACGTTGTTTCCACATCACCTCTTCTTTGATCAGTGTTGCACTAAGATCATCTTTCCAAACCGAAAGCTGCTGCTTCTCAGCGGCCGAGAGAGGAACTCTCTCCTCCTTGCCTTCTAGGATACCAATCTTAAGTAGAAGTTCCTTTTTCTGAGCCATCACATTCCCAAACTTATTACGCTCCCACGACTTGATCTTCTGCTTCAAAAAACGCGTCTTCGCATTCCAGTTCCTAGCAGAATTAGAATCATCTCCTGTTCTAGCCCACCAAGTCTTAACAAGATCTGGAAAATCCAACTCTTCCAGCCACATCGCCTCAAATCGAAAGAGCTTGCACGGTTTAGAATCATCCGAATGGGAATCAAGCAGTATAGGCGTATGATCTGAGATGAAGGCTGTTAGACCGTTCTGAGTCACCTTCGGGTAGCGAGAATCAAAGTCGTCGGATATCAAGAAGCGGTCTAGTCTAGCAAAAATGGGAGAATCTCTCTTGTTATTCCACGTGAACTTTCTGTTGTTTAGCGGCAGATCCAGAAGAGAAAGATCTCGCACCACCTCTGCGAAGTCTTGCATGTCTCGTCTGCTACCCATCGCTCCACTCCGCTCAAAGGAGAAGCGAGTAATGTTGAAGTCTCCCCCAACGACCCAGGGGCCTGAAAATCTCTGCCGGATGTCATGCAACTCCTTCCATAGGTCCGGTCGAAGCAAATAATCATTAGGTCCATAGACGTTGGTTACAACACAAAAATCATCAGATTGGTTGGATTTCAGAACTACCGATAAACAAAAAACGCCTTTAAAAAGATCAATCAGACTGAGGTCCTGTTCTCGCCATCCTGTAAGCAAACCTCCCGCAGTACCTACATCATCAATCCATTCCCATTTCGTGACTCTGTTACCACCTAAAGAATGAAGAAAGCTCTGATTAGGGTTCACACACTTCGTCTCCTGCAGACATAAGATGTCTAATTTATGAGAGTTAACATAGAGGTTTACAGCTTTTCTCTTCTCTAAGGCTCCCAGTCCCCTAATATTCCAAGAAAGAAATCTCATCGCAGAAACTAGAAACAAACAAGACAGAACAAACAAGGACAAACTTCAAACAGAGGGTGGGACCCTCTCCTTCTCCATCTCTCTTAAAGTCTTTACAAAATGAGCGGGATCAAAACCCTCCTTATCAACTGCGATCCCACATTCACTAGCCAGAGCGACTACTGTATCTTGATCCAGAAATGAGAGAAGAGAGTGCAACTCGACATCAGAGCTCTTCTCCACCATCTTCCTCAGATGCGTTCCCAAAAAGTTCTGTTTTCCCCTCAGGTAGGTCTTGTCGAAGGCTTTCATGATTTGTCTCTGGCTCCGACGAACAGAGGATTTCTGATTCGTCTCCAAAACTGCTGCATGATGGGAGGTTCTTCTGGTCTGGCTCTCAGGCAGGTCCCCATCGCCCTGCCAATCCACATTCTGAGAATCGTTAGAAGCCAAAACAGGATCAGTAGGAGATTCGAACCTGTCTTGTTGCGGTTCCAGAACCTGATGAAAGTCCTGGTCCATGATATTAATGTTAGCAATATTGACGTCCCTTATATGTTCCACATTATCATACAGAGAGTCTAACAAATCATCAGCAATGATCTTAGTGTGATCGACAATCTCCCCAAGGGCAGATTCTTTAGCAATATTAAAATTCAAATTCGAACACCCAGCTTGACCTTCATTGATTGAGGAAAGAAACCCATTCCACCCGTTATTCTCTGCGATAAGAGAGTCAGCAGGATTGAGTGGATTACCTTCTACCTTCGGCATATCACGGTTCGGAATGATATGGCTCGGGGATAGCTCGCCAGTCTGTCTGCCTTGTTGCGCTTCCATCTCTCGAAAAAATCTATCACCTGTGGTTTCTGCCTCCGGCAACGATCGAATCTGGAGTTCGTAGTATCTGTTTCCAAGCCTGCAAGTAAGGGATGTCGGGATGTCTCCAGGCCTGTGGGTGTTGATGGTCACTTCCGCCTCTCTAAGGTCTTCTGCCTCCTCCCAATCTCTAGCCAGGCTAAGGACTTCCCCATAGTTCCTCAAGACACCTTTAATCGACTCTATACTCCAAGCATGGCAAGGAAGGCCGCCAATGAAAAGTTTAAGATTGCGGTAGACCCTAGAACCTATCGCACGATTATCGACTGACCAGGGAAAGAATTTGACAGAAACCTCACCAAAAGTGAAGAAGCTCTGTTTCACCGCATCCGATAAACCAGCTTTGGATGGGAACTCTACCAGAAATTCGTCGACCTCAAGCATCCTTGTTCTCCATGGCCAATCCGAACCCCAGGCCCTGGAGAAGCAGCTAGACAGGGAGGCAGGCGAACCTGATCCCTGGACTACCTTACAAATGGCACACCATCTAAGGTTGAAGAGAGAGTCAAGGACCTCTTGATTGAAATCAATGGTTTCACAGGACGAGGGATACAAAGGAGGAGGAGACGGAGGGGGATAGGACGTAGATCCTCTAACCAGGCCTCTCCGATGGGAAGGACAGCTAGCCATACGGTGGCCTACTCCTCTACAGCCAAAGCAGACGATCCCGTTCCTACAGCTGGCTTGAAGGTGCCCTTTCTCCCTGCACCGGAAACAGAAGGCCTCTCTGCTTCCCCTTTTAGAGAGATCTCCAACATTAAGGGGTCCCACAGGCTTTAATGGCGACTCTTTGGTTTGAACGAAAGATCTGATTCTGCGGGCCCACGGATCCACTGTAGAAGAGACATGATGGTAGAAATCTGAGGGCATTTGATGAATCCGATTAGATCTGGTGACCTCAGCGTATGTGGGACGATGCATCTCCCCAAAGCGCCTGTCATGTCCCACCGGAAGCTTTGAAAAGGGACGGGATCCTCCCCCATGATGGAGATCTCCTCCCTGGAACCGAGGAAGACGACCAAACCAAGGAGATCTGGAAGAAGAATCAAACCTTCTCTGCCCTAGGTCTCCTGGTTCATCTCTACGGAGCTGTCTCGGACGACGGGATTCACCCCCTCTAGGGTCTCTCAGATGCCATCCATCATCTCGCCAACTCACTGTCCTAGAACGCAAAAAGTCTGCATCTCCCGCTCGCCTCCCAACCGCCGCCGCTCGACTTCCGACCGCCTCCACCCTTCGCCCGAACATCGCTCCCTTTTTACGTTGGCCTTGATCAATCAGAAGGTGATTTTGAGGACAAGAAAATTTCCTCCATAAATTACCCCATTGGGGGTCTCTATTTGCTGTCAGATCCCTGGATCCTTTGCGGTGATTTTAACGTCACCAGGTTTAGTCATGAGAGGTTGGGGGGTTTAGGCCATATGGGGGCTATGGAAGATTTCTCGAACTTCATTAGGTGGTTGGACTTGAACGACCTACCCTTCGAGGCAGACGCTTTACGTGGACTAATAAGAGGGATTCTCCCTCCATGGCCAGGCTTGACAGGTTCCTTACCTCGAATGAATGGGAGGCCCTTTTCCCTAATTCTATCCAGAGAAGCTTGCAAGCTCTAGTCTCCGACCACGTTCCACTTTTGCTAGACACGTGTTTCTTGTGGTCGAGACCATCCAGACGCTTCCGTTTCGAGCGGATGTGGAGAGAGGACCCTTCGTTCGACGCTCTTGTTAGGAGATGGTGGATTCAATTCTCAACAGACTTTAACTCTGCCAGGAATTTAGTTCGCAAGCTCCGATGCCTCCGTCAGAAGATCAAAGGTTGGGAGAGAGCCTGCTTCGGGTCTGTCATTCGCCGCAAAGAACTCTTTCTAAAGAGGATAGAAGAGCTGGAAGTCAAGGCAGAGGCCTCCCCTCTCTCGGCAGACAAGTTATCTTCTCTTTCCTCCTCGAGAGAAGATCTTCTCGCTATTCTGCGAACTGAAGAAATTATGTGGAAGCAGCGGTCTCGAGACAGATGGATCAAGCTGGGTGACCTTAATACGCCTTATTTCCATAAGGTGGCGAATGGCAGAAGGAAGAATATTATTCAGTTCTTGAATGTAGGGGGTCAGAGACTTGAAGGGACGAAGGAGGTGCTTTCTGGTGTGTCGAACCACTACAGGAACTACTTCCGAGATCTTCCGCAGTCCTCTGCTTCTCTCTCTTGGGATAGCTTGCCAATCAAGCGGATTTCTCCATCAGAAGATCTTGACAGAGATTTCTCCCAAGAGGAGATCAGGAAAGCAGTGTTCGACATGGCAGGGGACGGTGCATCAGGACCTGATGGCTTTCCTATGCACTTCTTTCAGACTTACTGGGATTGCATTTCCACTGATGTTACGAGATTCATCCTTGATTTCTTCTCGGGGGCTTCTACCTTGGAGAGCATCAACTACTCTCTCCTCGTTCTTATCCCGAAGAAGGCGGGGGCAGAGTTAGTGGGGGACTTCCGGCCCATTAGCCTATCCAACTGCGCTTATAAGATTGTTACCAAGATCCTAGCGAACCGCCTCTCTCCGCTCATGAATGAGTTGATTAGCAGAAGCCAATCGGCTTTCATCAAAGGCCGTCAGATTCTGGACAGTGTTGCGTCCGTCCTAGAGATCCTTTACCACATGAAGGAGCACAAGATTGAAGGTCTGGTTCTCAAACTAGACTTCGAGAAGGCGTTTGATAGACTCCAATGGGAGTTTATTCTCTCCACCCTGAGGGCTAAAGGGTTCTCGCCTAATTGGGTCCATTGGGTTTCCTGCTGCCTGTCTTCCTCCAAGCTTTCTTGCTCGGTTAACGGTGCTTCGGGAGGCCAATTTCGAATGAGAAAAGGGCTCAAGCAAGGATGTCCACTTTCCCCTTTTCTCTTCATCTTGGCGGTTGATGCATTCGACGTGATTTTGTGTAACGCGAGCTCGCTTAATCTCCTTCGAGGCATTCGAGGTAACTCCTGGTGCATTTCCAATCTCCATTTTATTGACGACATGATACTCTTCTGTGAAGCGGCTTTAGAGCAGGTGGCGGTTTTGAAAATTATCCTGTATGCGCTAGAGTTCACTTCAGGCCTCCGGATCAACTTCTCGAAGAGTTCGCTCTACTTCGTAGGGCAGTCCCAGGAGATAGGCCTACTTGCCGCTTCCATGTTGAATTGTAGAGTGGGATCCTTTCCGATGAAGTACCTGGGATTACCTGTGAGTAACATGAATCTAGGTCGTAATGATTGGCTGAGATTAGTGGAGAAAGTGGAAGGCAGGTTGTCGAACTGGAAAGGAAAGCTACTCTCTCTGGGAGGACGTTTGACCTTAGTTAACTCGGTTCTTTCCGCCATCCCGGCCTACTACTTAGCCTTCTACTTTTTTCCAGCTTGGGTTATCAAGAGGATTGACGGGATTCGTAGCGCTTTCCTTTGGAGAGGTCCCGATAGGTCAGCAGGCTCCTACCATCTGGCTAATTGGGGGCTCACCTGTAAATCGAAGGAGCAAGGCGGCTTAGGGGATATCAACTTGAAAGACTTTAACCAAGCGCTCCTCGGGATGTGGTGGTGGAGGTTACAGAATAATCAGGGTGACCACTGGTCGGCTATTATCAGAGACAGATATTTCAAACGCTTTTCCCCTTTACAGGCGAGGAGCAGACAATCAGGCACTCGGTCCACATTCTGGAAGGGTATATGTAAGATTGGGGACTCATTTCGGATCAGCACCAGGTTGATTCTCGGCAATGGTAAAAATATCAAATTTTGGCTGGACCACTGGGTAGATGATATTAGCTTGGCTTCTATGTTCCCCGAACTGTTTAGTCTGGGTTGGGAACCTCAGGCATCAGTTCGCTCCCAGACGACTGAGTCAGCTTCAGGTCGTTTCTGGTCGATCAAGTTCAGACGGTCGATTCCAGTCTCTCTTTAGAGTCAACTAGCGGATCTTCACAGTATTGTGGAAGCCTTCACCCTTGGGGACGACAGGGACTCTTCCAGCTGGAAGTGGGACAATTCAGGAATCTTCTCGGTTAAGTCGTTCTACAAATTCTGTAATAATGGTGGGGCACCATCTGCCCCATAGCGAGCCATCTTTGGAGGTCGCCAGCTTCCTTGAAGACAAGGATTTTCATGTGGCTAGCAATCCGAGAGAGAATCTTGACGAGGGTCAACCTGAGGAGGAGAAATAACCCAAATGTGACAGATCTGTCCTGTCCTCTATGCCATGGTCATAGGGAGGATGTCAATCATTTATTCCTTAGATGCCCCTTCTCCAGGGAACTTTGGTCTAAGTTGAAACGGAATTTCAGTATCAAAGGGCACCCTGCCACTATCCGCTCCCTATGGACGCTCTGGAGGTCCCGTAGAGTGAAGAGTAAGCTTCGTCCAGCATGGGATCTGCTCACGATTGGTCTTTGCTGGAGTATTTGGAGAGAGCGCAACGATAGAGTGTTCTCGGGCAAGGAAGTCTCGGTCACAACCTTCTGGTCCAACTTTGTCTCGTTGATTCATAGTTGGTCTTCAGGTTTCCCTGTCAAACTCTCGGGTCAGATCCTACCTTTCCTTTGTAACCTTTGAATTTTTGCTCTATTAATAAAAGCTTGGGGTATGCTTAACCCCATCCTCTCCCCCTCAGAGAGGAATTTCCCAAAAAAAAAAAAGGTAGTTCTCCGGTTCTCCCTACCTTCCAACTGTCTATGTTTGGAATTATGTACGAATTTATAGATGATTGACTTTAGGATGGCAGACGGTTGCAATAATATTGTATCCTTTTTGTGGAGCCTTCTTGTTTTGAATCATTCACCTTAGGTGACTCTATTTTAATGGGATAACTCCTATATGACAATGATGTTAATGTTTATCCTATAGATTTGCTTCACAATGTTCATATATTAGAAATTGATTTTTCAAGTTATAAAGAACCACACCAAGGCCATGTGGCCTAGAGAGGGTGGGGTGGGTTTGTTGAACAGATCTACTCTTAAACAATGCCGTAAGTAATAACTTCCATGCTATGAACTAGAACCTATTCTTAGAGATAAACAAAGCAATAAGGAAACCAGTAAGCAACATGAAATTGCTATATTGTCCAGAGCATGACACATGGGCCAATCAGATGTATATCATAAGTAGAAATCCAGATAAGCGAAGTGAAAATCGCAACTGCAAAGTGTGTTTGTCCAACCAACACAGAGTTAAATGAAACCGCGACACTAAAGCAATCACATATCGACACTTTTACATGCTTTGATCAACTGACCTACATCCACGGTACCAAGTCTGGATGCAGATGCACTATGAGAGTTATCAAGCTACAGAACTCAACAATCTTACCAACCCTGAGGCTCAAATTTATCGATGCTGCCTCCACGGGTTGTGTTGCCTTACTCCACTCCGCATGTGCAGGAGTCAGCAACTTGTTCTCCACTGCAATGGCTCCAAAACTCCTTTCAGCCAAGTCTTCTCGCATGCAACGTGCACACTCACAAACTGACACATGATCTTCAACAACGACCAAAACAATCTCCAAAAGATGAATTATTAAATAGTAGTACTATCTTTCATGGGAGGACAAGTTGTACTCCTTTTATGGGATAGGGAGTCTGACATCTCCTTTTGTGATCACTCTTCACGGGAGTGGGGCCCGTGGCTCCTCTTCCCATGGGAAATGAGTTCTGTTGTAGAATAACTTTACAAATCTGTTAAGGCTCCTGAATTATTGTTATATTCTCTTCTTTTGCTGGATTTTTTCATGCAGCAAATAACTCAAAAAATTATCCCAAAATCAGAAAAATAGAAAAGTGCACAAAAAAGGAGATAAATGCAAAAAACTAGCAAAGGGGAATTACATGAGATTAGAGACCAATTTTATATAACATTTAATTCCTAGTTATTAGTGTTTGAGTTCTAGTTAGTATCTAAGGGTCATGGGCAGGCAGGAGGTTGTAATTTGAAGAGGCTTGTATACAGTAAAATTAGTTTTAGAGCGATTCCCAGTACCTAAAATAATTTCTCTCCCCTTTTCTCTTTTATGATTGGCTTTTACATTGATCTATCTCTTGTGAATTTATGCCTGATAGAAATTGGTATTAGAGAATACCAATCCTGCATCATTTGGTATGGAGCTACATCAAGACGATCTATTCTGCATCAGCTAAGCTGTGTTTATTGCCTCCTTAGAGTTTCTGTATCTTTGGAGGCTTGGTCATGCAATCTTACCTTTATTCATTTAATTATGAAAAAAAATCCTCATGATTGCAACTTTATGTTGGTTTTCTGCTGTTGCATAAGCTATTTCTTAATATTTAGGTCCTAATGGTGTATAAGTTCGTTTATTGATGTTCTTTAAGACTTTCTATCATGTAGAGATACATATTTTGATTGAGGTTGTTACCTTCTTCAGGTGTTTATCAATACAGAGATGTATGCCCGTGTATCTGTTGCGGTTCTCTTCTACGAGTTAGCGAAGTTAGTTAATAGGAGGGACGGGCAGGAAATTGAAGATTCTCTGTCTGCTCTTCATTGTGGAAAGTTGTTCCTGTTAGAGCTCCTTGATTCTGCGGTATGGGCACATCAGACTTGCATTGGATTCCTTTGAATGGGGTTGAAGTATAACAGCTTTATAACCTTCATCTGGACAAATGTTTATGTCCATTGATATGAATTTACTACTAATGTTCTGGTTGTCAGCCTCCGCACTCATATACATGCACAAGCAAATAAACTTAACCATCACTATAACCATAATCATTTTGCCTTGTCCAGTCTATTGGGCATGGGGTTATAGATGCGTCACCACTCTTCGCTGTGAATACTAAGCAAGCAATTGTAATATATTAGATGTTTTACATTATTTATTCTCTTATTTGTTACTTGAACAATTAAGTGAATCAACTAAGTAAAATAGATAATCTTATAATTGTTTGCTTATTATTCATCATGCTATCAGCAAAGGACCTAAATTGTATTTTCTCCTTAATTTAATATTTTTTCTTTTGTAAGAAAAACCAGATCTCTTCATCCTTCAGGTAGCTACCCCCAGTGGCGGACCCATAATTTTTCTTCAAGGGGGGCATAATTATTAAAAAGTAACTACAATTGTTGTCTCATAGTCGGAGGCTTCGACTTGCAGCGTGACAACGTCCCTACCCTTCCTTTGATCATGCAGCAAAAGGCCCGTTAGGATCTTGCCTCGAGTGGAGAAGGATTTCGGTCCTCGGAGTCCTTCGAAAATTTGGGGCTATAACTGGCCAACTCGGTCGGGTTGCGCAGGTCGTGAATAATAAACATACATACTTTGGGTTTTCACCTTTTCAAAAAGTATAATTTTTGAAGTTTTTGATAAACTGAGAATAAAAGTCCTCTCAATTTGTTGACTGCTTTTCAATGCAAATTACTCCTGACCTGCTTAAGCTTGATTCTTCTATTTTCTTGGTCTATTCTTTTTCTTGTCTAAGTAAACACAATTCAAAGTCTTTACCTATGATGCTATTTGTCATATCCTACTGAATAGTTCTTTTTACTAGCTATATTGTTCCTTCCATGATTTGGGCTTTGATATCTAACAATAATCTTCTACTGTTTACTATAGGTTAATGATAAAGATATTTCAAAGGAATTGTATAAAAAATATAGTGGTGTGAGTATTTTTCTTCCTCATGCTTCTGCTCTTTAATGCCATTACATCTTTTTTCCAGCATGTCATGTGGTATGTTTCTTTATACTCGACATAGAATTTTTTTTACTATCAGGTCCATAGGCGCAAAGTTCGCGCTTGGCAAATGCTATGCATATTATCCCATTTTGTTGAGAAGGATATAGTCGAAGAAGTTACATCTAACATGCATATTTGCCTATATGTAAGTGCATCTTCATCTGTCGTACATGAAATAAGGAAAATCGATTTATTTTACATTATTTTTCCATTTTCGCAGACTCTTAGTGTGTATTTGGTCTGTTGTTCAGCTTTGTTTTGAAAGGTTATTGGAAGTATTTTCATATGTTGCAAGGCCATGTTTCAAATTTGTGGGTAAAAGGTACCTTCTTTGGAATTGTTGAAATTACCTTATAGAAGGCCTTTAATAACCATCTCAAGATAATGCAACCTCCACCACCACTACCAAAGAACACACACGTGATATATGTTTTTCATTCGAATGATTGGGACATAGAGCTGAATATTGTTGGTGACCCGGAATACCGATATCGGCCATCAACTCAAAGTTTTTTTGAGGCATGGTCGTCTCTACAACAAGAAAGGTCGTTATATCGATCCCTACAAGCTTTGGGTTCCATGTATACTAATGTAATGCACAAATATCGGTTTAAATTCCCCATCATGTTTCGAAGTCCCAAAGCTTGCAATGAGCGTAGAAAGCTCATCAAACAGAACTTATTCATGCTATGGTTCATTTTTGTTTCATCTAAATAGTTCCAACTTACCACTATTCATTGCCGTGTGCATAAAGATAGGAACTCAATATCATCAGAAGGCCTCCTTCATGTAGTTGACCCTTAAAACCACATGTCTTATCCTTTCACTTTACTGCTGATATGCAACATCCCCGTTCTTTAACCCGAATGACATCATTTCGTTATAGAAGTTCTATTTGGGTGTTGAGAAAGCATGCTTCTTAGCATCCTTGGAAGTAATCCGTATGTGGTCATACACAATGTTGTCAAATGCAATATGCGATCACACAACTCTACTTTTCCTGATGACATATCCGGTTCTACTATTTCTTTTTAATTATAAAGTATAAAAAATATAGAAAATTCATAAAAAACGCTCAGAAGACTTATGTAAAATAAGACCTTAGAAAATAGGAGAAATACCACTTTGTTTTTTTGTTTTTTTTTTTGGGAAGGGGGTGGGGGGGACGTTGGCTGTGACCCCAACCGGTATATTCGAATGAAAATTTTGGTGTTACATATATAGGAAAAAAACACTGTAGTCAAGACGACGTTTTGGCCTCTCTAGGCGAGGCGACGCCTAGACAGTGTGTGTCTATATATATATATATATATATATATATATATATATATATATATAGAGAGAGAGAGAGAGAGAGAGAGAGAGAGGGTTGTTAGGATGCGGCGTGCGATATCACACCATAGCCGTCTGATGCACCGCTACTTGCATCGCACGCACACAACAGGTACATTAGACAGCTGCGGTGTGACACCGCACGCCGCATTTTATCATTCCTCTCTCTCTCTCTCTCTCTCTCTATATATATATATATATATATATATATATATATATATATATATATATATATATATATATATATATATATATATATAGAGCAGGGAGCCTGCAGCTGAGGTGTAGCATCGTTGCTGCACCTCTTGCATGTTTACCTCCCTAGAATTTTTAAAATTTGATGATTTTTGGTGGGTGTGTTGTCTAGGGTAAGGTGATCATCCTCACCAAAAATCAGCAAATTCTAGAACTTCTAGGGTCATCAAATGAGCTAGGCAAAATTAACGGTCACAGTGAATGGTCGCTAAAGTTTCGAACATTTGATGACCCTAGAAGTTTTAGAATTTACTGATTTTTTGTGAGGATGATCACCTTACCCTAGAGAACACATCCACCAAAAATCACCAAATTCTGAAACTTCTAGGATGGTAAACAACGGCTGAGGTGCAGCAACGATGTTGCACCTTAGGTCTAGGCTCCCTTTTCCCATATATATATATATATATATATATATATATATATATATATATATATATATATATATATATATATATATATATATATATATATATATATATATATATATATATTTGAGGGCTGGGTTCCTATGACAGCGTCGTAGGGTGTATCCTATGACATACAATGAATTAGTAATGCTAGAACATTTAGAATATGCTGAATTTTTAGGAGGATGATCACCTTACCTGAGATAGAATGTCTACAAAAAATCAACTCATTCTAAAATATATGGGGCATCAAATGCTAGAAGCTTTGTCGTCCATCCATTTTAACCGTTAAATTGAAAATCATATTTGATGGCCCTAGAAGTTTTAGAATGTACCGATTTTTTGTGGATGTCCTATCTATGATAGGGTGATCACCCTTATAAAAAATCAGAACATTCTAAATGTTCTACGGTTGCTAATTCACCATATGTCATATAGTACTCTCTGTGACATGTCATAAGAACCATTTTTCTATATATATAATGTTTTCCTATTTTTCATACCTACAAAAATTTAGTCAAGAATATAAAATGATATTTTTTTAAAATGCTCAAGAAGATGGAATTAACACCGTTAAAAACAAAAGTTGTGAATGTAAGCAACAATTAATACATCAAAATCATCATAACCATTTCCATGAAGGTCTATTTCATCTGAAACATAACTCCCTATAAGAATAATCACAAACTTCAACATATTCAAGTGTTTGTGGTTGTGTGCCTCTTCCTCCTCTTTGCCTTCGCCTATCATTATTCCACTTGCATCAACAACAAGATGTCATGTTAAACCATCATCATGAAAACTGTCCCAGTGTGGCTGTATTTTTCCAATAAAAGCTGCTCCAGAAAATACCATGTCTATACAATTTTCAATTTTCCACTGGGGGATGTCTCCACCAGAATATCCATCGTCAAAGTTGGCTTCCCTGTCACCATCTGAGTCGCTCAGTCATCTCCTTTTTCTATGTAATCCTCGACATCTGTCTCCTCACATTCTGTCCTGATAAGAACATCAACCACATATGTTGGCTCAATTTTTGGAGTACTATGAACATCATCCATGTATACTGGCTCAATTTTTGGAGTACTATCAAGACTTCAATACGGCTCCAATCCTTCGTATGTAAACCTGACTGCTACTTCTGCTACCACGTCTGCTCCCACTACTTGCACTACTGCTGTCCCTTAGTGAATTCTTGGTTTCAAGCCCGACCCTTCCCCATCCAAAGCCGGTTGTTCCACTTGCAACTAGGTTATTCCTCCTCCCAGGAAGACTGACTTGTCTTGCAACCAGATATTGCATTGTTCGTTGACCTCATATGCATTTTCATGGTCTTGGACCGTGGATATACAATTACACATGACAATGTTGGTTATATTACTATAGCCATCTACAAATGAACCCTTGTTGATTTGTTTCTTTAATAGTTGTTTCCACAAAAAATGTGTAGGAAATCATATGAAGAAAGATGAAAGATTTGGGTTTGGGGCTTTGCAGTTGCTTTATATTCAAAGCCTATATACTTGTACTAGCTAGGAATAAGATCGTGCACGACATGTTGCAATCAGTTTGAAACAACTTTGAGAACTCTGGTAACAACCTGTTGCAACTTATTGTTGAAGGCCTACATAATCTTGCCAACTTACTACACTTATACTTGGTTAGGGAGTGTGAATTACCTAAGAAGGTTGGTTAAGGAAGTATCTGGGAGCATTGTCGTTATTTCATTACAATCTAGGGGAACTATTTTGGGTGTTGTATGTATGTTCATTATAACCTATTGGTCGTAGATAGACTCGAGTACCACAAGAAAAAAAGATAGCCTTGGTGAGTGGTGAGGTAGTTTCTTTGACTTGGGATAAACGTTCATGAATGAGAATATAGATATCAAAAATTCCATTTATCAGTGTAATCAAGGCGACGCCTAGGCATTTTGTATTGGCTAGCCAAAGCGATGCGTTGGCATTTAAGGTATGCACGACCAATGATATGTTTATTGTGAACACTAACAAAAATTTATATAACAAGGGATGTCGGTTTTGTGCTGACTAGACAAAATGAAACAAAAAAGCTGACTAGGACAAGCTGACTGGACAAAAATGAACCGAATAGATCTAACCATTCGTTCAGAAATCAACGCACAATCTCTCCTTGGTTTCAAATCCCAAGTCCCAACCCATTTAAACAGCACTAAACCCCTAAAATCCCGGCCCATTGAAACTGTACTAAACCTTACCGTTCATCCCGTGATTGTTGTTCGCATCAACGGCTATAAATCAGGGCCGCCCCAAACCATCGGGCCGATCTCGAGGAATCCGTTCGAACAGAGACAATTGTGATTGATCGATTATAGGGGGAGGGGGAGTTGGTCGAGTCGAAGGCGCCCACTTCGTGCCAATCAGCACGGGCGAGGAAATGGGTGTCCTTATGAATGCCGGTGTTGTCGTCGAAAGTATTTTGTTGCTGAAGACGTTCAGGTGTGTTGCCGCTGAAGGCAGCCCGCTGAAGTACCGACAGGCACGGGCATGAACTAGTGATTTAATAAAACAACTTAGTTGGCGAGGTGAGCAGTTGAGAGTATTTAATAGCAGACGATGGTAGTAAAGGGGTATGTATGTGTCTGTGCGAGCCCGCATGAGAGAGAGAGAGCGAGAGAGAGAGAGAGCTCTTAAACCATCCTTTATGTGCTTCCAAGAGTGAGAAGGCATCAGAAGAACTAAGGGCGAGAGAGACCTGCATGCATTGCCCATCGCACTCGCAGATGTTTTAGGAACCATCAAATCCATTCCACCGCTACCCACCAATTGCTAAACCTGCAGATGCTGAGGAATCACAACTGCCCATCGTCGTAAACCCTAAAGCAATTTAGAGAGGAAGAGAGAGTTGTGACCCTTCACCCTTTGTTTCCTTTTATACATAACTTATGTTTAAACCTAACCCGACTTAGATAATTCAATTCCAATCCGACGTAACACAAGGGTGCACAGGTGGTGCCTTGGCATCTAGGCACCCACCCTAGTTTCATCGCTCGCCTATGGATCCACTTAGGCGCTTGATGCCTGGAAATCCGTAGGCGACGCTTGGACTATTCTACCTCTTATAATATTACCCAATCGTTAAGCAAGATTTAAAAAAATGATATTACTTACTTTTATCTATTCATATAATAAAGATCACAAATGAAATATGGAGTCGTACATGATGATACATGCTATTTTGAAGTTCACCATATATATATTATACATGCCAAATATGACTCATAGTCTAACCTCGAATCTCTTCCAGTGGATCAGCCAGGTCGAGATTCACAATAGGTGCCTGCATCTTCAACAAGCAATTCATTGGCAGGGTGCCCTCGTCATGGTTGGATAGTGCAAATGATCTGGATTCGAGGTTAGACTATGAGTCATTTTTGGCATGTCAACTGATCCTTACCCATTTATATGTCACAATTAATATCACTAATTTACTTATGATAGGTACACGACTGATATAATTTACAACGATTTAGGATTGAGAAGTTTTTTGTATATTCGAATTATGAAATCACGTTGAATTCTTAAAACATATATTTAGTTTCTATATATGAGGTGACCTGCTGGGCACCACAAGTTGCCACGAGGGCACGACAACAAATTTTTTTAGGTTTATTTTATGTGTTTCAATATATCTTGTTTTTGGATGCTTGTTTGCTTTTCTTCTTTATTGTTTTTGCCAACAAGGCTATCTTGGCAATTCCAAGCATTATAAAACTTCGTAACATCTTCTTTTATTATAGTTTTGAATATTTTGATTGAAAGTTAAAAAGTGTAGAGCAAGTTGTGAATGCCATAAATGCATTAATCTTGGGGGATGTAAGTGAAAGCGTCGCGAAGCATAAAGTAATTGAGGACCCCCCTTTGTGTTATATCAAGAAGAACAATAAGAAAACCTTGGATGATGCAAACTGCAAAGCAAGTACTTTGTTGACCGGAGAGAACCCTAATCTTGATTGAACTAGCATACATGTATAAGTCTAATCATTGAGGTTTGACCATCGTGAGGAAGGAGGGAATGAATGGGAGAGATGAGGAACATGTAAGCTTTGAGTTCACAACAGTCATAACACGTCAAAAACCTCCACAATTTGCTAGCCTTCACTTCTTTTTTCTTCTTGAGTGGTGGCTAGGTTCTTGAAATACTAGGCTGACAAAGGCTGGGGAAATCAAGTTGTGTAACCATTGCAATAAGAGAGATGGGTACAGAGATAGGTCTACTTGTGAGCTCTTGACACTCTAACTTCTTCCCTAAGCAAGTCCACCTCATTTTAATTGAGGAAATATAATTATATGTTGCCAACACAATAAGGACAAAATGCAACTTATGTGCTTTTGCACTTAGCCCCTCACTTGGCAAATAACGCATGTAAGCCCCTTCATGCACAAGAAATTCAGATGAAGTCCTTTCTTCGAAGTTCTCATCCTCGACCATTGTTCGAATCATTCCCTTAGGGATAATACTACTATACGCTGTGTATCCGGAGTTCCCCTTATGATGCTGGAACATCCAAAGCAGTGCATGTCCCGTCCGATCATTGCATCAAAGCACATCTCAAGATATCACATTTTCATTGTGGAGCACTCATGTTTACAATTGCTTTGGGAGTGAATAGGGTGTATTCCCAAAATTTTGAACTAGATGTCAGCTTTGATTTGGAGTAAAAATCAATTTTTTGTTTCCAAAACAACTAATGAGGGCTAAATTTAAGATTTATGTATCTGTTTTTAATCTTTTATGTTTTAGGGTTCCCAAGGAGAGACATCATCTGGAGGTGTTGGAGACAATAAATGGGCTCACTTTTGACCAACTTATCGTTGCCTGAAAGTGCAAAAGCGTGATTATTACATAGGTGCCATCTTTCTGTTTGGTAAGATTAGATAGGTTAAATCAAGACTTGGAACCTTGATTTAGCTTATCCAATCTTACCAAACAGAAAGATGACACATTCCATGAAGACAGCTCTTTTTTTTGTGGAATGAATATAATTCTTCTTGCTGAGCAACTTTTATCGATGATTTTGGTATTTTGATATTTATTTCTTCAATCATGTGCACCTTGAGGTCTTTGGATCCATATTAAGATCAATTTATTTTTCTATGGCATAAAAGTGGTATCAGAAATGCTTATTCTACCGTTCTACGTACATGCAAACATAGAACCCCATTAATCCAAGATACAACCCGCAAAAGAGTATATGGAAAGGACTAAAAGGTCAAAATGAGGTTGTTGGAGTTAAAATTCTGCAAAGGCGGAAGTTTGGAATTTATTCAAAAAAAAAAAAAAATCAAATTTACATGGATGGAGGCCCTATCCTTGTGATTGGACAACATATGGCACAAATAATCTAAGATTCAACTACTAAATTTCAGGAACGAAGAATTATTTAAAATATGGCCTTTTGGCTCACCGATTTCTTTCTACATATTTTTGTATTATTGGGCATATACACTGTGGAATTTTAGCAGCAGAGGAAAAAAAACAATTCCCAAAAACTCAAGTGGATTGGACTCCTTTTTTAAGTAAGGGAAGCCTCTCTAGTGCAAATACCCATCTCCCATATTCTCAGGATTGGGTAAGGTTCAAAATAGGACTAGTTTGGTTACATGTTTTATCAGATAATACTGATTATGTAAAATTTATGCCAATGCATATTGGGTTTAGTTTGGAAGAGTCGAGGCTAGCCTAGTTTTACTTAAGGTTTGAGAATTATTGTCGTGTTCAACTGAAAGAAAAACAAGCCGAACACAGACTGAATGAAAAAACGAACTGGTGCGGCCCTCTTTGTGCGGTCAAATCCGGGTTCGCCAGTTCGTTCGTTCCCTCAAACAATATTAAAAATCAGAAATTCGGGTCCGATTTGGCTAGTTAAGATATCATTCGACTGATTTGAGTCAGTTTTAGTAAATTCAGGCCGATTCAAGCCAATTCGGACTTGATTCGGCCGAATTGTATTAGTTTTGGCATGTATCAAATCCGGTGCGACTGATTTGGCCGAATCAGATTTGAACCATGGCATGTTTCGTGTTTGGGCGTTTTGTTTGCGATCGACCAAAATCTGAACTAGTTTCCCAAACCCAATATGTGATTTCAGATACCATGTTCAAGTCTGATTAGATCTCATGCATCAATATATTATATATTTAATTCTTGTACAGGTTGTAAAATGGAATCTTCATTTGATGACCTTATAACTCATGAGGGATCATAATCTGAGTGATAAAGTGACGCCGGACAGCATGTCGTCGCCGTTGTTGAAAGGAAAGAGGAGAGGGGGGAGTTCGGTTTCACCACCGGAAAGAGAGAAGAGATGAGGGAGAGGTGCTTCATGCACAGACGAAGGGAGGGAGAAGTCGAGCGTCTCTCACGCAGATGAACAAAGGGGGAGAAGGAGGAGGGATTCCCATCACAGGAAGCAACAAATTTTCATTCATCCATTCATTACATTACAATTGTACACATGGCTTTTTATAAGCCTTTGAAACAACCCACTTCACATACCCACTAACACATAACTACATAACCACCCATGACTACATAACAATATAACCACCCACTAACACATAACTATATAACCACCCATAACTAAATAACCACATAACCACCCACTAACACATACCTACGTAACTACATAACCACCAACTAATACATAACAACATAACCACCCACTAACATAAACTACCCACTAACAACATATGTGCAGAATTTAAATAAATAATTAATCCGAAAATACAAATTAATTATAGATAATTCGGATGGGCCTCCAAATTTTAAATGGGCCAAGTGGGCCTGATCCAAAGGGACACCGGATGCGTCATCCTCCTCCGTCGAAGTCCGTGCATGCATGTGATGCCCCCATCATAAAGAAAATATTGTAACTTTTTGAGTTTGTGAGGATCAACAAGTTTCTCTAAGTATTGCAAAAATATGGTAGACTTACAATATCTAAATTTAAAAGTAGATCAAGTCATCTTAACGGCTATTGTAGCTACCACTATACTGGAGCAATAGATCTTTTTTACTCAAGTTAACCAACTTGGCCCAAAGTGATATTGATTCATACTACTCACTAAAACATCTAGCTACACCTAATTATTTGAATTCAACTTGACTCAAAGTGATATTGATTCATACTACTCACTAAAACATCTAGCTACACCTAATTATTTCCCAAGTGGCCAAGTGGCTAATTAAAGTATAATTTTGGTACTTCAAGTGCACTATGGCTATATAGATTACTTGATCCTGGATGCTCCTGCATCAAATTCTTTGGGTGGAAAAATTCCCGACTCCACTCGAGAACGTTGGAATGAATGCTCTTTTGAGCTTGTAATGGTTGATCAATTGTTGAAGACTGATTGGGGCTTCTCGGTGCCATAGTCCAAAGGACCCCAGAATTGGAGTAGAATCATGGATTCATTTGTAGAAGGATGCAATCATTGGATGTAGTAATCTACATACTAGGCTCCACCACCATCTAGATTTGCTGGATTGAAGAATCAAATAAGATGGCCTTCACTATTGATGATCTTGGCTCCTATCAAATTGACTCGGAACATCCTCTAACAGTGGATATTCATCCATGAATGTTATCACAAGGTCCTCCTTAGGCTCTTCCACGATTACCTCATCGACTTCCTCCATGGGCTCAGATTCTTTCATGGGCATCTCTTCGGGATAAGCATCAAAGAGGTGAGACGAACTCCAATCGATAAATGAAAATTCCTTCATGTAACCATATATGGAGTAGGATGCTCCGTCTTCGTCAATCCAATCTTCCACGGACATCTCTTTATGATCTGCTCTGATGAGGGGAGGCGACTTTCAATAATTAATTGGAGGTTCCCTTGGGGGTTCTTCTAAGGAGATAGATTCTCTATCTTCTCAAAATTTCGTATTGGAAAATTCAAGGACCTCACTTGGCGAATCGCACTAGATATGATTATCAGTCATATCGCCCACCATGCTTCATGTTTCGGATATCTCATCGGAGATGATCCAGTTGAATTTGGAGTTCAACAAATTGAATCTTATGAGAAGTTCCATATTGTTCCGTATCTGCTTCATCTCCTTTCATTGGGCTTTTCTCGCAATCACTTGAGGTCATTCTCAATAAAACAAGGAGAATTTCTCATTCTGATGCCAAAAGGTACTAATATATCGATGTACTCTAATGCACTAAATCCACAAGCAGTAAGGGAGGAGAAATGAGACTAGGAAGCCAAATGGCTTACTTTAAACTAAAAAATAACAAATAGCTGAAGTTTTATTATTAACTTGACCTTTATTTATAGACTTGGGTGAAGAAGTCATTACAACTCATATGCTAAAACAATATAAAACTTGTACTTTCGGTTTCTCTCCATTCATGGTTTATGAAAAAATAAATAATAATAAAAGGTGACAACCAGTGGTATATGGCTCAAAAACTAAAACTCATGTTCAGAGAAAGGGAGGATAAAGAACACATGCAAGTGAGGGACTTTTTTCCCATTGGAGAGAGAGAGAGAGAGAGAGAGAGAGAGAGAGAGAGAGAGAGAGAGAGAGAGAGAGAGAGAGAGAGAGAGAGAGAGACTTTTGTCCTCATTATTCCCGTTAGAGAGGGGCCCACACACTCCATTTCCTTGACTTGCTCTACATGTTTTCTTTTTTTCAAATTTTCACCGCATGCCAACTAATCACCAATTAAAAGTTGATTTTAATTTAAATGGTTATATTTATCCTGTCTTAAAAAACTCCAGAAATGTACTTGCACACATAGTTTAACCCAAGATTTGTCCCACACGCTAACTCACTAAGCTTACTAATTGATGCAACATAAGACAATTAATAAGACTCTAATGAAATGTTTTGGACGAAAGTTGTACCCATTCCCTCATAAGACTCGATAAAACACCTAACGACACCTAATTACTTTCTAATTGGCTAATTAGAATTTATTGACCTGAGGAGCTCCTGCATTAGATACAATGAAACTTGATGATGCATGAGCAAATACAAGTCAATTCAAACTATTAGTTCTTGGGGTCCTTGTCTTATTTATTCTAGACCTTTAGAATAATCTCTAGTAAATCTTTAGTGTTTATTTACTGCCTTTGGTTCTGGTCTAGTTTTCCTAAGCAGGATATAATTTCTATATTCGTAACGATTACTTTATCATATAGGATTCCAAACAATAAGGATTCATAAATGGTTTGGTAATTTATTTACAAGGTTCTAAAAAGCGCTAGGCGCTAGTCGAGCGGTGGGGGGCCGCCTAGCGCCTAGGCGGGGCCTAGGTGGCGCCTAGACGTTTTGCCTTTTTTTTAATTATTTTAATTATTATTTTGATATTATATATATATATATGTTTAAAGATTAATATAAGTTCAAGATTATCCCAAACCATTATTTTAAAGAACAAGTATATAACCATAATTCAAGATTGAGTGATTAACAAGAACAAAAGCAAACATGGTCCGCCTGGCCAGCCTCAGCCCGCCTGGTTCGCCTGGCCAGTCTCAACCCGCCTGGCCCGCCTGGTCAGCCTCAGCCCGCCTGGCTCGCCTGGTCCGCCTGGCCAGCCTCAGCCCGCCTAGACCGCCTAGCTCCGCCTGGGAGCTTGGCCGCTTTTCTGGAGCGCCTAGGGCCTAGGCGAGGCGGTGGGGGGCCGCCTAGCGCCTAGGCGGCCGCCTAGACCGCTTTTTAGAACACTGTTTATTTAGGATACCTACCCGAATTAGGTTTTCTTAGTGACTCAGGATTATGAGTTATGAAAGGATTCCCAAATGGATTATAATTGTTAAATTAGGGACATTCCTCCTAAGAGAGTCCTTGAACTTAGTAAGCCTTAAGAGTGTTTTAGATTACCGGATTATGATCCCTTGCTTATATTATGACCCTTCCTCCTCAGAGAGCCCTTGAACGTGGTAAAATCCTTAAAGAGTATTTAGATGTCTTTTTTTTCAGTAATTTTCATTCTTGTTCTCTTCGATCTTTTAAAGTGAGTTTAGTAGGTCATATTTTATTACGTAAGTGTTTAAATGTGTCATAGTTTGATGGAACATTTAGGTTGAGTATATTACAGTTGAGTTTTGTGTTGATTTTGAGGATTTGATTAACTCTTGTAAGGGGCGTGACGAATTAGTTCTCTTTCAGTTGAGGAAAAACTCTCTACTAGAAGAAAGAGCCCAAGTGGGTCAAAACTTTTATTTAATGGGTTGTCCACTTCCTTGTTTGCTGGAACTTCACAGAATTTTATCCATAAAAGTGCAGAAAATCAGAAAGAGACTTAATGAAGTACGAGGGTGGTTTTTATTGGATTCCTTATTTCTATACCTCTGTATTAAAGTCCTACATAGATTTGACAAGTCAATTGATTGGAAATCTTACATAAGAGAGATCATACATAAGAGAGGATTGTAACTTGTAAATCAGTTTTTCGAACATTTATTATTGATTTTCAGTAAAAAATTCTTGCTGTTTTTATCTAAATTCAGTCCTTGCGCTGAAATTATATCTCCTTCCCATCTCACCTCTTTTGTTGATGGCCTTTTGATTGATTAATCTTTAATTGGAAGTTTGGAACCATGTTTGACATTAGTTGAGAAAAGTGTTGGAGTGAATGCACTAATTTGTTTTGGCTAGAGAGAGATTTTCAAAGGACTCACTTTATCAGCAAGACATCATACTAAGGTGCATTTGTTTCGGCACATTTGCATCCATTTAACTGCTACAGTACTTGGGGATGATGACCACATATTAGTGTGGTCATGTATGTAGATAGAAGAGGCTGCCAAACAAGATTGCTCCAATATTGCGTACATGACGCAAACGTATATCTCATGCACCTTTTAAAGATGACTCAATAATGCAAAATAAACTATAAATGCATGATTTGTGTCAATTCTTTGTATTGTTATCTAAAGCAATACTTCGGTATTTGTTTCTCTAGACTATTATTGCATTGATGGAGATAATTGAGTTCAATGGTTAGTGGTCTATTTAATGCGGACATCTACCTCGAGTCGGACCCGTGGCACGTCTACCAACGCAGGAGGAGCCAGCCTAGTTTGTGGATGTGATCATTTGTCTCGTCTCATTTCTATGTTGTTTTTGTGCCTTTATCTTTTGCACTTGTGTTTAGTCCCACCTCGTCTGTTGGCCGTGTGGACCTGTTGTTGTACGCCTTTATAAAGGCCATTGTCTCTTCATTTGAGGTACTGAAGAATGAAATAAAATTTTTGTTTTCCTCTACATGCTTGTTGAGAGAAACCAGGGTGAGGTGTGTGAAACCCCAATCCCAACCCTAGGTGGGTACTAGGCGTGTGAAACCCTAGCCCAACCCTTACCTCATCCCCCCCCCCCCCCCCCCAAGTCCACCGGCCCCATTCTCTCTCTCTCTCTCTCTCTCTCTCTCTCTCTCTCCCTCTCTCCCGCGAGCCATCCCCGATCCCCTCCCTCCTCTCCCACCCGACCGGCCCGGCCCCACCTGTGCCGCCCTCCCACCCCGATCCCCTCCCTCCTCTCCCACCCGGCCGGCCGACCCCGCCCGTGCCAGCCCCCGGCCCCGGCCCGCCTCTCGGTGCCGCCAACCACCCCGCGCCCCTCCCTCCTCTCTCACCCGACCGACCCAACCCCCATCCCCTCCCCTCCCCTTCCCTGCAGCCAACCGAACCCCCTCCCTTTGCCACCCGATTCCCTCCTCCCTCCCCCTGTGCTGCCGTCCGCCCCGACTCGATTCCCACCCGCCTCCTTGCCCCCGCGCCTAGCCACCGCCTCCTCCTCCCTCTCTCCCCCGACTCAGCCCGCCCCTCTCCCTGTGCTGCGGCCCAACCCGACCTGACCCCTCCCCCCCTGCCCTTTTCCCTCTCTCCCTTCCACATCCAACACGACTCGACCCGACCTCCCTCACCCTGAGCCCGCACTCTCAATACACTCCCCCAGGCTCGCAAAGCTGACCCGGACGCAGATCATGGCATGAACTCGGACACAGACGGGTACCTTGACATCAACCCCCCCTCCTCGATTCCTAAATCGACGAAGGAAGAGCATGGAGGAATAGTTGGAGCGCATTACCTGCATCGTTGACTGTGACGCCGGCGTTCCTGCACCACCGTCGTCTCCTCGGTATGGACATTCCTACCCGGCAAGGTACGTCCGTGTTCCATCAATTGAGTCTCTAGGGTATTATCAACTGCTCACTGCTGTCCACCTTCGTGAGGTTGTGCGTCCCTACCTGCCTATTAAGTTTATTAGTTCTTGATATTGCGGGACGGACTCTTGTTTCTTAATTTAAGCATTATTCATTTTAAGATTCTTTGAACTGAGATCGAGCTGCCTGATGATTGTAGTTTTCTTTTAATAAATCCATAACTCCCTATTGATGGCTTGAATAAAATTTCCTACCTGAAACTTTTAATTCATAGCGAAACACTGCTAGTACAATTAAACTACTGATTTCCTGTCCACCTGCATTTGTTTCGCATCATTTTGGTATCAGAGCATGGTTGTAGGTAGGAACTGCCAGTTGTGTTGCATACTTGCATCTAGGAAAATTTTCTTTCAGTTATTACATTTGATTGCCATATTTAACAAAAAAAAAAATCAACAAGCATCATGTCGCATGTGAGTTTGTCTTTGCATGCCAACCTGTAGAGGTAGGTCCTATCTGTTAGGAAAGTCGAGTCAGTCGGACAATATGAATCCCGAGGTCTTAACTAGGGCACTTGCCGAGTTAGCCCAAGGAATAGCAACTATGAACCAGAACCTCATCGCTTGTCAACGTGACACCAATGCCCATTTTGACCGTCTGGACCAAGCTCCACCTCAAGCTCCACCACCCTTGGACCCTCAAGATTTTCGGCCACCTTGGCAGAACAATCAAGACCCGGATGAACAGTATCTCCGGAGCATCAGGTTAGAGGTGCCCTCTTTCGATGGCAGGCACGATCCCCAATTCTTTTTGGATTGGCTCTAGTCCATGGACCGATACTTTGCCTGGTACCCTCTAACTGAACCGCGGAAAGTGCAATTCGCTGCCATGAAGCTTAGTGGACCCGCCAGCCAATACTGGACTAATGTAGAAGCCTTGAGAGCCGCCAAAACTCAGGACCCCATTGATACTTGGGTCGCCATGAAGAATGAGCTAAAGGGCAAGTATGTGCCCCCATCGTATCGAGCCCACCTATTGGACCAATGACACCAATTCATCCAAGGCAACAAATTAGCTAGGGACTATGTCACCAAATTCGACGAGTTCCTAGATCGCTGCAATGTCCTCGGAACAGAAACCCCTGTCCAGGTCCTGGCACGTTTTCGATCAGGTTTGAGAGAAGACCTGAGGTGTGAGCTCCTTGCCCGAGATGTTACAGAGTTGGAAAGAGCCTATGCCTTAGTTCAGACCCTCGATAACATTAGGTCCAACCACTCCCATCGGGGTCAAGATTCCCGAAGCAATGTCCCTCGGCCTTTCTCGAACAACTACCTAAGTCGGCCCTACCCCAACCAATCCCAACCAAGAGCCGACTCCACTAGTCGAAGCAATGAGAAAGACTTCTCCAAAGTAAGTCCCCTCATCATGTGTTGTAAATGCCAAGGCTACGGACATGTGGCCGCAAACTGTGCAAGCCATGTCAAAGTCAACATTATTGATGACAATCTCATTGAACTGATAGAGTCCAGAGAGGCAAAATTCGTCTATCAAGCTGAAGAAGAAGATGGAGACTTTGGTGACGATGACGAAGCCATCTTGACTTCCCTTAGACCAATGTCATCTCCCTCCATGTCAGTTGTTAGGTGCACCCTGTCCCAACCCAAGGATCAAGATAACTGGAGGCGTACTGCCATTTCCCACACGTTCACAAAGATTGGGGATAAGAACTGTAAGGTCATTATTGATAGCAGTAGTTGCATCAATGCCGTGTCATCAACCGTGATCTCTAAGACTGGCCTCAAGGCCGTCCCCCACCCTCGACCCTATCAGGTCCCCCGGATCAATGTTTACCCAGACAAAACATGGAGTGATATTCTGACCATGGATGCGGGTCAAGTAATTCTGGGACGACCTTGTCTGTTTGACAATAATGTTCTTATTTATGGCCGTTCAAACATGTGCCTATTTGAGCATGAGGACAAGAAGGTCAAACTGGGTCCCTCCCAACCAAAGAGTAATCCGGCCGAACAACAATCAACCCTAGCTAAGAAAATTTTCAAGGAGCATGATTCGGTCCTAATTTTCGTAGACCGATTCTCTGAAGTGATCCATTTCCTCCCTTGTTCCAGGACGTCCGATGGCGTCATGAAGTTACACGGATTGCCTGAAATCATTATGCCCAACAAGGATGTCAAGATCACCAGTTTCTGTTGGAAAATCCCATGGCACAAGCTGGGCACCAGGCTCCAGTTCTCCACGCTCTTCCATTCCCAGACCGATGACCAGACTAAAGTTGTCAATAGGAGTCCGGGAAACCTTGTACGTACCTTGATGGGTGAACACGTTAAGACTTGGGATCTGAAACTGTCAGTAGCCGAGTTAGCATATAATACATCTGTCAATAGGTCCACTGGTATGAGTCCTCATGAAGTCGTGCATTGGTTCAAACCTAGGCAACCAGTCGATCTTATTCCCATGTCTGAGCATCATAGAATTTCCGAGTCGGCATCTGCTTTTGCATCTCATGTGCATGAACTACATAAGGAAATCAGTAAAAAAATTGAACAGAGCAATGCGAGCTATAAATTAAGGGCCGATGCCCGGAAGCGAGTTCAGACTTTCAGTATGGGAGATTATGTGATGGTCCGGATTCGTCCGGAACGACTTCCTTCGGGAGCCATTAAGAAACTACATACGCGCAGTGCGGGTCCTTTTCGGGTTCTAAAAGAAATAAATGATAATGCTTATTTTATTGAATTACCCAAGGGTTTTGGCATCAGTCCCACCTTCAATATTAAAGATCTAGTGGCTTATAATGGCCCATATTTTAACCCTGGAAATCCGCTGATAGTTGAGCCTACCCTGGACCCTGCCCCTGAGTGCCCCCCCTACCCCCACTCCCAGAAATATCCCCACCATATACAGCAAAAGGCATTGATAATATTCTGGATGACGAGATTGTCTCTGGTAAACGATGGTGGAATCCGGCGGTACCTGGTTTGCTGGAAAGAAAGGCCCCATTCTGAGGACGCTTGGATTGAACATCAGGGACCCCAGTAGATGGACCCAGGCCTGCTGGAGCTGTACGAGAGCCGTACCGAGCCTTACTCGACAGGGTCGAGTTCTCTCACCCCGGGAGAATAATGCGGACATCTACCTCGAGTCGAACCCGTGGCACATCTACCAACGCAGGAGGAGCCAGCCTAGTTTGTGGATGTGATCATTTGTCTCGTCTCATTTCTATGTTGTTTTTGTGTCTTTATCTTTTGCACTTGTGTTTAGTCCCACCTCGTCTGTTGGCTGTGTGGACCTGTTGTTGTACGCCTTTATAAAGGCCCTTGTCTCTTCATTTAAGGTATTGACGAATGAAATAAAAATTTTGTTTTCCTCTACATGCTTGTTGAGAGAAACCAGGGTGAGGTGTGTGAAACCCCAATCCCAACCCTAGGCGTGTGAAACCCTAGGTGGGTACTAGGCGTGTGAAACCCTAGCCCAACCCTTACCTCATCCCCCCCCCCCCCCCCCCAAGTCCACTGGCCCCATTCTCTCTCTCTCTCCCTCTCTCCCGCGAGCCATCCCCGATCCCCTCCCTCCTCTCCCACCCGACCGGCCCGGCCCCACCTGTGCCGCCCTCCCACCCCGATCCCCTCCCTCCTCTCCCACCCGGCCGGCCGACCCCGCCCGTGCCAGCCCCCGGCCCCGGCCCGCCTCCCGGTGCCGCCAACCACCCCGCGCCCCTCCCTCCTCTCTCACCCGACCGGCCCAACCCCCATCCCCTCCCCTCCCCTTCCCTGCAGCCAACCGAACCCCCTCCCTTTGCCACCAGATTCCCTCCTCCTCCCTCCCCCTGTGCTGCCGTCCGCCCCGACCCGATTCCCACCCGCCTCCTTGCCCCCGAGCCTAGCCACCGCCGCCTCCTCCCTCTCTCCCCCGACTCAGCCCGCCCCTCTCCCTGTGCTGCGGCCCAACCCGACCTGACCCCTCCCCCCCTGCCCTTTTCCCTCTCTCCCTTCCACATCCAACACGACTCGACCCGACCTCCCTCACCCTGAGCCCGCACTCTCAATACACTCCCCCAGGCTCACAAAGCTGACCCGGACGCAGATCATGGCATGAACTCGGACACAGACGGGTACCTTGACATCAACCCCCCCTCCTCGATTCCTAAATCGACGAAGGAAGAGCATGGAGGAATAGTTGGAGCGCATTACCTGCATCGTTGACTGTGACGCCGGCGTTCCTGCACCACCGTCGTCTCCTCGGTATGGACATTCCTACCCGGCAAGGTACGTCCGTGTTCCATCAATTGAGTCTCTAGGGTATTATCAACTGCTCACTGCTGTCCACCTTCGTGAGGTTGTGCGTCCCTACCTGCCTATTAAGTTTATTAGTTCTTGATATTGCGAGACGGACTCTTGTTTCTTAATTTAAGCATTATTCATTTTAAGATTCTTTGAACTGAGATCGAGCTGCCTGATGATTGTAGTTTTCTTTTAATAAATCCATAACTCCCTATTGATGGCTTGAATAAAATTTCCTACCTGAAACTTTTAATTCATAGCGAAACACTGCTAGTACAATTAAACTACTGATTTCATGTCCACCTGCATTTGTTTCGCATCCCTATTACTTTGTTGTTGATGAATAATATGTAAGTGCCTTTTTGTAACTAGTTGTTGTTTATGATTCATATTCTAAACTTACAGTTCCCCATTCAAATAACACCCTTTTCCATTTGTAGCGAAATAATTTGCCTGCTGTTCGACAATTTTTGGAAACTTTTGCTGTACAGATTTACTTGAAATTCCCATCGTTGGTAAGAAGTTTGCTACTATTTCAAGTGTTTTTTTTGGAGAATTTCGTTCTATTAGAAATCATGTGTTTTGTTTATTCCTTTATATTTTTTCTCCTATCTGTTATCTTCAACGATTTTAAATTTTGAAATTGTCTTGCTAGTTAGAGATGTTTTGTATTGTTTAGTTCTTTATGTTCTCTCTAATCTTTTATTTTCTAACGTGGCGCCAAGGTAGATCCAATTAGTCTGGAATACGGATGCTCAAACACAAACTATATATGAAAATAGTTTCCAGAATAGAGGCCAAAATTGAACATAATTTCTGCCACCAAATATGCTGGAAGCAAAATTTGTTAATGGAAAAATCTTATTTGAACTGTCATATAGATGATACATTTTCTACTACATGCAAAGAAAAAAAAATGATACTATTCTAAGGTGGATGAGACTTACATTTATTTCCCCCCTCATTTTCTTTGTTTTCTCTTCTTTTCTTTTTTTTCCTCATAAATTGTTTTGATTTCTTGGAGCAAGCTAAGCCCTGTAGACAAAGGGGCATTGGGTCGTGGTTCCATAATTGCCATTTTTGATTTGGCGGGTGTTTTTCCGATGATACGACGGGGACCATGTCATGTTAGTTCACATGACGGTGGGCCCAGAGCTCGGTGTTGTGGATAGTGGATCTCGCAGGTGTCGTGCAACAATGTGTTTCCATCAATCGCTACACACGGTAAAGGAGGACCTCTCATTTCTATTCCATCTAGCGAGAGTCATCCATCAAACTGTCCAGATGACTTGTTTTAGCCATTAAGTAGCCGAATTCGTCATGCACAAGGAATCAACAACTGACATGACCCTACTGAGAGTTGTATGGTAATTTTTCTTATTTTTCCAATTAAGTCTTTATGTAGGAACTGCTCATGATGTATGCTATTGAAGTTTGAATAACTTCAAAAACTAGTTTGTTGTTTCAAGGAGTTTTTGAGCCCTATTCCTTTCCCCCTTTCTCTTCTCTCTTACTATTGGTGAACCCCGGTACGTTCGTTCATGGTACTTTCGGCATCAAAATTGGATTTATGTTGTTCAAGATATATTGGGAGCATGGTTTTGACACTAATGATGGGAAGACGTGCGGATTTTGAGGTTCAGATGTTTCAGATCCAACACAAGGAAATCGTCGAGTTGCGAAACTAGATCGAAGAACTCGCACCCGAGATTGAGCTTTTCAACCTTTAATCTCAAGTGGAATTTCTCCAACGAGAGGTGCAGAATTTGAAGTGTGAAAGGGAGGATGCACTGGCCGTCACATCCATTGTTGTTGAAGATTCAGATCCTCAAATTCGCCAGAAAGGAATTCTAAGGAAGCCAGAGGGCTCTTCTTTGTAAGTGATGTGGGAAGTCTTTAAATAATAATTTGAGTTATGCGCTTCCCTCTTAATTAAAAACTTTGGAAATACCTATGGTGGAATCTGAAGAAGATATCACGGAGGAGAACCAAGGTAGTTTCACAATTGATCCCGAAGCAATATCCGACGAAGAATCCATGGAAAAGTATAAGTCTTGGACAACATCAATGATATGGCAAATGGAGGAATTTTGGGAGAGCTCGAGGAGCCCGTGATGAGCATGATGGATATGTACTCGCATGCGGATAACGACCCGGCATCGTTAACGGCCACTAGGAGCGGAGAAATTAGTGAAGAAAGATCAACAATGATCATGCTACCAAATGCTTCCTTGCATTTCACGATGATTGCACCACCGACCGTTATGGCTCTCATCAACGAATATTGTGTAGAGAACTTGAAGAGGTACATGCTCATCAATATTCAAGTGATCTTTTCTAGCTTCATAATGTCAATTCCAAATCACAAGGAGACTGAAGATACAAAGTGATCATCATGAAGTGCGACATGAACAATATATCAAAAGTGATTCGGCCTTTGATGAAGCATCACAGGTTCTTATTGTTCTGGAAGCATGACACTCATATCCTCACGTATTTGTTGAATAAACTCTTCAAACGTTGAAGCAGATAGAACTCCATCTATTTTTGGTTCCATTTGATAGGTATGGCGATGAGTTCCAGAAGAAAAATATTTGAGGTAACTAATTGTTCTAACATCTTCAATCAGAGTAGCACATCGAAAGCATAAGTCTATTCTTTACGGCTGGCATAATTTGAGTCCAGACAATCTTATTGTGTTCGCCTCTATCACCAACTTGTCTGGAATGTCAGAGCATCTCAAATGGAATCGACATTTTTCCTACGTTGGGAATTTGATGCGTGAGCATCACATGGTCAATTGAACTAATTAGGTTTAAGGTACGTAGGAGTCTGAGCCATGACTTAGTAGAGCCAATTGTCATGCCATTAGGTGTTTGTAGGTGTCTTTATAGTCGTTTTATAGAGTCGATAAGTTTATTTCTTATTAATTTGGGTCTTTATGGAATTTTCAATCCTTGAAGGCAATATCATAGTTTTTTCTTTTGAAATTAAAGCTATTTTGATCAATCGGTCAAGTTGGTTAGCTTGATTCCTTTAGCTGTGTTAGTACAACTGTGTTTTGGTTAGCTAATCCAAGTCCCATTAATGGGTTTGGTCGAGTTAGGTGTAGTTGGGTTAAGTCGAGTCAAGTTTTGGGTAGGTTATTGCTTTGGTCTTGTCCCTAGTAATTCGTGTTTACGAGGCGAATCGAATAATATTGCTAGCTATTTGGTTATCATTGATCAGGCTTGAGGGAAATCAAGTTAAATAATGGCCTACTATATCGTTTGTTAACAAGTTAAGTCTAGATGTTTTGTTTAAGTTATCGGACCATGCATATCAATGTATATACATAGTAAATGTAGGAGGTTTTGCTTACTCCTACACAGTAACTTGTGGGCCTCGAGTGCAGAATTAGCAAGTGGCCATCCAATAAAATGTACTTGATCTGCTATTGTGTTGTCACTCGTAAAACATGGCGATACTCCTTTCTCTGAGATATACAGGGGGAGTGGGCCCTTTTGCTGACCACTGATTATGTTCCATTTCTCTGGAATACAAGTTATGGTGTGACCGGACTAATAAGGTTGATCATGCTGTCAAAACTATCAGGTGCCTGAAATCAATGGAAAAAAGGCCTCAAAAGTCATGCTGTGGAGGAGGTATGTTTTGTTTCCTAATAGATTGGGACTGGATGCCGTGTAAAGCTCTTCCAGTTGCCTGATGAAGGCTGTTAATCAGCGAGTATGTGATCACATCAAATTACTTCTTCGCATGGCATGTTTTGGATGTATGTTATTGGGTGGGGCCCTCAGTTCATCCTTCATCAAACTGTTTCGATTTCTTTCTATAGGCTTCACAAGAAGCACTAGTTTACAAGGGGTACAGTTACTGGAAGTTAATGCGGACCAACATGAAAATGATCATCAATCGCCTATCAGATTCTTGTTATTGTCATGGCTTGCTTGCTTGGATGCTATTTGATTATTTGTATCTCAGTAGCCCAACAAAGCCGACCAAGACCCTCCCATGCACGATTTTGTTGGAGGTACATTATAACCAATCCAACCATTTATGAGTTCATTGATATTATTTTCATTTTTTTTATTAAGAGAACTTATGTAAAAGAAGTAACCCATTACGATTGGGATTGCTTTTTCTTCCTTGGTATATGAATAGGGACAATGGCTCTTATTGTAAGTCAGTTATGAATTTATTAGGAATATTCAATTGGTTGCTTTTGAATAGTCATTTGGATCTCTTCCTTTCTTTTCCCTCTTTTTTATCGCTCGTCAATTGGCCACCCTAGTACTTACCTCTGTTACCAAAAACTCCGATTTTTTGAATAAGTCGTGATTAAAACACGACTTATTTAGTAAACGTTCTCTACACGCCTCTTTCCCGATTTTTTGAAAAAGTCACAATTTTATGAAAAAGTCACGATTTTCACGTTTTAATCCCGATTTACACATTTTAATTCCAATTGATTGCATTTTAATCTATTCATGTACTACTCAAAAAACCTATTTGAACATCTATATATAAATATGTTCTAAAATTCTACTGTTTGTTTCCCGACCTTTTCGACATTTTCCTGATTTTCCGACTTCTCCCTTGGCCGATTTTTTTCCGACTTCTCCCTTGGCCGATTTTTTTCCGACTTCTGACTTGATAACTATGGTACCTACCACATCGTGGTGCTTTTCCTCGGCATCGTATCCCTAACAAACCCATAAAGAAGGGAAGGCTTCTTTCTCTACTTTAAAAAGGATTCACATAGGTCTGAGAAGAACAATTCTCATTTGGATCATCAACATAATCATCGTGGCGGACCTCGTTGGTGTCGTGCAACAATATGTTTCCATCAATCTCTACACTATAAAGGAGGGCATCTCGTTTTTTTGTTCCATCAAGCAAGAGCTATCCATAAAATCATTCGAATGGTTTGTTTTAACCTTGCAGTTGAGTCCATCGGGCACAACGAATCAACAACTGACATGTCCCTATCGAGAGTCTTGTGATCACCAGGTTGGGTTTTTGTTATTCTCCTAAATTAGTCAGCATATAGGAACCCCTCTTGATGTCAACCTAGAAATTTGAATAATTGAAAAGAATCAGCTTTGTTGCTGGTTAGAGGGGCTTTTGAGACCCCCCCCCCCCCCCCCCCCCCCCCTTCCTTTCCCCCCCCTTGCCGCAACTTAGTACATATACAGAGGTCTAAAGAAGAACAAGATATCATCTGGATCATTAACGTAATCATGTAGAGGGGTACTATGCCAACTAACTCTGGCTTGTTGAAAATGAACTTGGAGACTTGCTAACTTTAAGGTTAGAGTTCATCTCGTCCTTCGATGGTTCTTGAACATGGTTGGTTGAAAATTAACTTGGAAACTTGCTGAAAATTTGTTGTAGTTAATGAACCGATACCAGATGCCTATGTGTGAGTTAACTTTTGTATCCTTATCTTTATATGCTAGTAGTGACGATGGAGTTTCACCTTCTCGGTGTTTTGCCCTCACCACCTCTCCTATTTGACCATGAGAAATTTACAGTTCATAACACTTACATTATCATGCTGAGATCTTGAAGTTCAAAGCCCTCCTTGTGATCCTGCCTCACACTCAATATCCATTCATGCTTTTGTCGCAACATTGGTGGAGGAATCCTCTTTCTCTCAGAAGGATCATAATTAAAGAGAAGTGATCAGCAATGAATGTAATTATGGTTTGTGCATAGGTGATAGAGGTCCATCTTATCTGAGGTAAACATACTCTTGTAGTCTTATGGACTGAGCTCAACATAGTATGCAATCATTAAACCAGTAGTTATTTCTCAGTATAAATTGTTAAGAAGCTTGGAGGATATGATGCCAGATTTTGTTGAATGAATTCCTAATACTTTTACCATAATTCTAAGCAAGTGTCGTTTCTCTAGGTGTCAAATAGTACTTCAATATTATTCTCCTCGTGAAATATACTTGTTTTGCAAACAAGTTAATTTATACTTCGGTGGTATTCTTATGCGAATAGATATTGTCAACCATAGCCTTCCTATGGACTACAACGTAACAACTCAAACCTCTGTATCTGCACGGAATGTACATATCAAGGTGTTACTGTGCAAATCTCCATTAGTCACTTCTCATTCATTGCACCGCCTTTAGTAGGATTCATCTTCTCATTAGTCATCCTTGTTTCCATTTACCATGAATGAACATTTTAGACAACCTGGGACCAATTATGGTTGTCACATCCATCCCAATTAACTGTTGTAATATGCATTTTTGGATTTATGATGACCATGCATACCTGAATGTTTTCCTTGATTACAGTTTAGTGCAGAAATTTTGATTCTTCCAAATTAATGTGTCTATAAGGTACTAATGTTGTCTTTGTCAATTTTATTTCTCATTGTTTGAGCTGAACAATCTTAACTATATTGTTCAGTTTGTCATTATATTGATTTTTTGGTTATTTCCTAGTTTGGGCAAGTTAGAGTATATGTGGTTATTTGCTTGTTGAGATATCTAATGTCAATATTTAAAGAGAAGATAAAAAGGGTCTCGATTCAAGAAGGCAGGAAAGACCTGAAATAACATTTTGGTGGAAGTTGTTAGAAAAGATACTCAAAATCTTTCAATGGCAACAGAGCTAGCAGACGGAGATCATAAATCCGACCCCAAATAGATGGGAGGAGGCTTGATGGTTATGGTTATGGTTGTGGTTTTGGACCTTGAGTGAATGTAGTTGTCACCTTTGGTTATCTTACTTTTTCATTCCGTAAAGGTACAAATTAATAGTCATAACAAAATAGAAATTATTCCTGGAAGATTTTTTTTCTCGGTGCTTATTTTTCATTACCAACCACATTTTTTCGCAACATAACTTATTTTATGTTGGTAACTCTAACAGGCTGAAGAGCAGTTAATTCCTATTTTTTACGACTACAATATGCGGCCACAGGTAAAAGCTTGAGCGTATGACTTAACATTCCATTTCCTTTATTGATATGAATGCATTTTCATACAGGCCCTTTCTTCATATGTACTCATAGCAGCAAATGTGATTCTCCATGCTAGTGAGTTGCCTATTCAGATGAAACATTTGAACGAGTTACTTCCTCCTATTGTTCCTTTCTTAACATCCCATCACCATAGTTTGCGTGGCTTCACTCAGGTAGGCATTTTATTATTTCAGCTAGTCAACTTACTTTCGTTTCATGGCTATGGTTATGATTGCAATGCCTTCCATGTTGGTCCAGTTACTAGTTCATTATGTCCTCTGCAAATTGTGGCCTGCTTTGAGACCTACTAGTTCAGAAGCCGCGCCGTTGGAGATGAAGTGCTTTGATGATTTGAAGTCATATTTGGATGGAAATATTGACTGTGTGAGGTTTGGATTCTTTTAGAGTCCATTTGTTTGGCATGTAAAGTAAATTGACAAGTTATGCGGTTTTGAGATTTCAGAGGTTATTTGTATTTTTGAACTTGAGAATGTGTGCATGACATTGCTTATCGAATAGTAGATTTCTTGCCCAACCTGCTATTTCTTGCCAAACCTACTCTTATAGCTCCTTTCAGTATCTTTTCTAAGAGTTTTTTTTTAAATCATTGCCTGACTAGATGAGTAGTTCAAAGTTACATGAACTTTCTGAGACCCTCCTCTTGAGATATTTTGAGAGAACCTTTAGAGGTTGTATGTAGGGGTGTAAAACAGGTGGGACCGGGTCGGACCAAGCCTAAAATGCCTCGGGCCGGGTCGGGTCGCGCCTACAGATGTCAATCCTGGATGGGCCTATCGGGCTTGTTGGGCCGGACCTCGGGCCAAGGGTCTGAGTCCGGACCCGGCCCGGGTATACATATATGTAGGAATTTCGGGTCGGGCCAGGCCGGATTTGGGCTAAAAATAGTGTTTTTAATAAAAAAAACTGTACACAACAATATATGTGGGGATTTGAAAGCTCAACTTCTATAAGTTTAAACGAAGCCATGACCACTACACCTTGTTTTCTTTTATGTTTAATATATACAGTCTGTATATATCTAAGAAATACATAGTATATGGATCGGGTTTTTCGGGCTTCCTTTCGGGCCTGGTCGGGCTGGGCTGCGGGTTCAAGGTGGCAGCCCAAGCTCGGCCCACGGTGTGTTCGGGCCAGGTCAGACCTGGTCGGGCCATTGACCGGGCTAGGCTGGGTTCGGGCCGTTGACTTTCGGGCCAGGCTCGGGCCGATGGGCTTTTTTTACACCCCTAGTTGTATGTGTTAATATATTTTTTTGAGAAATCCTACTTGGTGGATGAGGGGGGGTTCGACCTTGACCCTTACCAGTTTATTAAAAGGAAAAAAGTGTTACAAAACAAAAAACTAACAGCAGGGCAGGTCACTGGGCCCAAGGTCAAAGAAGAGCGGACAGACTGCAGAGTAGTCTCAAAAAGGGCCCTGCTCTCTCCTTGCAGTGCTACCTTTCACGACATGAAGCACTCCCCTATTCTTCGGATGACAAGGTCGGTAGCGTCCTGCAAGGACCAAGCGTATCTAATAGTTTGTAAAAAAAGTGCTTTTGCCATTGAAGCTTTTATATGCTGTTCTTGAACTAGGCAAATGTATTTTATCTTGCGGATTCTTTTGTTGTTGTCAACCATCAAACAAAGGGAGTCAGTAAAGCTATTCCATCTAATGAAGCTAGAAGTATATGTATCTTAAACACCAATTTAATTATAGAATGTTGGTTGATGACAAGCCACTAGGGCCATCTTTAAGTTGTCATGTTGTGCTGGAACTACATCAAGTCCAGATGGATCAATGTATTACACCAATTGCAATAGTTGTTAGAGATAAAAGATAGAGTCTTGGCAATCGGTGCTCAAGTTAATATGATACAACAAATAATGATTTTTGAAAATCAATCTTAATTAATAGAAAAATGAACTTCGATGAATCGGATCCCTCTTCTATATATAAGCATTCCTTCCTTCTACTTGAAGCAATAAGCAACATACTAACCAACTCTGACGGGATTAGAATTCTCTCATTTGCTTCATTTGTTAAGGATTTTTACTTCTATTTTTGCACATTTTTTCTTCGTCTGATTGATGTTTTTATGTAGTATATCAGTATATAGGAAGAAATAGGATTGCTTTAAAGAGAAGAAGAGTACGTACACCTTGGACTTCTATTCTAAAAGATTGTTGCGGGAGTGAAGAGGAGTCTGACCCCGCTTCTCTAAAAAAAAAAGTCCTATTCTCCCCTTTAATTTATGGAAAAATAATATGTTATCTAATCAACTTCTTTTTGTAGAAATACCCTTTTGATTATTTCTTAATTAAGTCCCAATAGTCCTATAAATTAAATAGAAGTCCATAATGACCATTGACCACTGGAAAAAATACATAAACCCACAATTATTTATTTGCATGGATGCCTATTTGTTCCTACATCGTTTATTCTTATGCTTGTAGGTTTGTTTGTTGTTTTTGTTTGTGAGGCTTCCTTTTTTAATTTGCAAAGAGCATCATGTATGTTAATGAACATGGAAAATGGTTTTGGGTTGTGGAGTGAAGTTCAAGTGATTAGTGTTTCTAAGTTGGACATAAAAGGTATTATGGCGTTGGGATTAGTGGGCAATAGATTCTCTATGAAGATCTATTTTGCCGCCTTGGATATTATTGAAAAGGGAAAATTGTAGTAACCTTTTTTGAGCAAGGCAAATGGAGATGGAACCGCCGAACCGCTTACGAAGTAGACATGAGAATCACGCTGCACTGAGAAGAATTCAGGAAACATATCGATCCGGGAGATTATGGCGTCCCTAATGGTTGTAGCAGTCAGGAGGGAAGAAGTCATGGAGGGTTTCAGTTCCCGATTGTGGACATGGTGGTGATGTTGGGGGCTTTGGGAGGAAGTTTTGTCGTATTTTCTTTTTCTCCTTTGACGGATAGCTAGAAATAACCTGATCCAGTGAGCCAAGTTAGTGCTAGCAAGGACTAGGTGGGAGACTTTGATCCGAAGAGCCTTATTATAATACAACATTTCTGATTTGGATATACGTGATCGCAAGACGACGCATTATGACATGGAGAGAGTGAGAGAGATGGGGTGCAAGACACACACAGAGGGAGGGAGAGATTGGATAGGGAGTAACATACACAATTGGAGGGAGAGAGAGGGTAGGGCTCAGCTAACAACATTGGTTTGGGGATACAGATGAATTTGGTCATTGGGGGAAAAAGAACCCGCGCGACCCTTGGAAGTTACTGTAATAGATTATTCTATTTAAGATAGAAATCATTATAAAGCAAGGGTAAAGAAGTCATTTCACTTGTTAACATTGTTTAGTCGACATCTCAAATGTCGCGCGCGCGGGGGTGGGGGGGTGGGGGGGGGGGGGTGAGTATATTATAGTCTAATCTCATGGAAGATTATTGTAATTATTCTTAAAAGAAAATATGTGCATAACATAAACTTGAAAACGTGTGTATTATGTAGATTAATTGATTAGGATAATTGGGTAGCGGATTTATGAGTTCAATGAAAGATGATACCAAAATTGATGCATTTTCTTTAGGACCCGGTGTACGCCAGTGTTAGAGTAGACATGCTTGATGCAATCTGTCCAAATGAAAGCTAACATTGGAGGATAGCATCTTAATATGCCCATCCTTGCCGAAGCATAGGACTTGGCACTATATTTATTGTGGTCTTCTGACTTGATCAATACTGGATAAAGTGTTAGTGCTTTTCTTTTCTTTTCCTTTTTTTTTTTTTTACCTTGGTTGAGTTGTAGGATACATATAACTTCAATTAAGGAATCTTTGTTGAATGTCATGTGCCACAGAATTGTATTTGCAACTCTGGCATTTTAATGCTTAGAATAATATTCTGTGGTGTAAAACTGTAAATAATGACCCAAATGAAATTTTGCACATTTCATGATTGGATGTTATTCATAACTTGGAAGACATGCGTCATGTCATTTGCTGTGATGTTGTTTTCTTTTTTTAGGCTGAGGGCATCAATGGAAGGTTTTCTTGATGCTTTTGATCCCAAGACCTCTGCAACGCCTGCTGGGATTTTTAATGCCCTCAATAAGGTTCAAGGCATCAAAATTCTCAACGCTGTTTTCTATATTAAATTCTTGCCTTGATGCTACCTTTTTCTTCCTCAAATAAATGCATATATTCTATGAGCTGAAATGTAATATTTATGCCACATTCTCTTCTGAAAGTATTTGTGTTGTAGGGGTCTAATTAATTTTTTTTGTGATGTAGGGATCTGACTTTGAATGTGTTCCTATAAGTCTCATGGAGCTAGTTATCACCTTTTTAAATGTAAGAGCTAATAACTGTGATATTTTGCTATTTATACAGTTAAGATCTTATATCGAACAATTGCAGGATGTGAGGGATGATCTAAGATCTTCCTTCTCCAAGGATGCCATGGAAATTAAGAATGAGAGCCTATCAATTATGGATACTTGTAAGAACATGGAAGAAGCACCGAACGTTAATGGAGAAAGAATATCCCCAGTAGCCCTCAAAGATTTATCTATGGATTTCCAAAAAAAAATCACACTCCAGGAACATGTGAGGCAGACAACAAACTTTGATACAGATTGCTTTCTTGGGAATGCTGAACTCTCTAGACTGCTTTTAGGTATGCTAGGCCCTTGAGGATATGATTTTAAATGTATTAGATCAAAAGTATTTTTCTCTAGCTAAGAATTTCCCGCTAAATGTTTATCATCTGTTTGCACGTAGGTTGATGTGGTTAATCTTAGCTACCTTAAATCTCAGGATTGCCATGAAGAGCTGGTTGGTTTATTCACAATTTAAGGGGTCTTTGATTCACAAAACCTTTTTTTTAAAAAAAATCATAATTGGACATTGCTTGCCTAGGAATGATTTGCTTAGTAGATCAACTATTTAAGTAATTTTCTTGCTTGGGAGAGTAGTGAAGAGATTTAAGGAGAAAAAAATAAGGGCAAATTTGACTTACCTCGCCAAAATTATATGCTAATTAGTAAGTCACCCCCCTTTTAATCATTATTAGACTTACCCCCCCCAAATTACTATATGATAATTAGCCAGAATGGGGGGATATGCCTAAATATCATTTAAGTATGGGGGTGTATGCCTAAATATCATATTGTTATGGGGGTATAAGTCTAATTTTTAGAGGGGTAAGTCTAATATCGATTAAAAGGGGGGTTACTTACTAATTAGCATATAATTTTGGGGGGGTAAGTCAAATTTACCCAAAAAATAACTTGCTTATGGTTTTTATCAACTTATGAGAAAACATATTGTAGAATAGTGTGAGAGTTTGTTTAGTGCGCTTTAATGAAACTTTCTTGCTATATTACAACAAGGTAGTTAAGGAGATGTTTGATGCAAGTGTTCATACCTTTTCTGCATTAGTGGTGAACAGTGTTGTCAAGGCGCAGTAAGGTGCGAGCTTGAGGCGAGGCGTAGGTATGCGCCTCAGGTGCATTCTGGCGAGGCACGTGCAGCAAGGCGTGCACCTTAGGTACCTTTAGCTCCTTTGGCGCAAGGCGCAGGGAGGTCGAGGCGCGCGTCTTGATGCATTTTGGGTTTTAGTTTTCCAGTTTTGGTTTTTTTTTTTGTGATTTTGGTTTATTTCGGTTTTTTTCCGGTTTTTTTTTAGTTTTTTTTTTTTGGGTTTTGGTTTTTTTATTTTGATTCTTTTCGGTTTGAATAAAAGAGCTCAACTCTCCTTAGAGCCCGACTCTTTCGTTTTGTTACTCAACATTATTTATGAGTTCTCATTTATCAGTTATCACTTATGAGTATTGTATGCATTTAACTTATGAATATGATATTGGCATGTTGCATAATAACTTGTGAATTATTATTCTCACTCAAATTGTTCATTTGATGGCCACTAGTTATAAGTTATAAGTATTGTATGCCTTTCTTGTGTTGATTTAATTGAATAGTGGTTATATTTCTCTTTTTTTCATGAAATATAATTTTAGATTTTTTACAATTATTATTAAATTTTTAAAGAAAAAAATATATTTTTGTGGCTTACACACTAAAGCGTGCGCCTTACTCTTCAGGCTCCAGCGGCACCTTGCCCCTCAAGCACACCTCTTCGCCTTGACAACACTGGTGGTGAAGTTTAGGTGCACTGTGCATCAAGGATCTTCAATTAACACATGCCTCTCTATTCTAGTCTCAGGGGCCCTGACCTCTGATATCCAATAGGAAACACCGTGGTGTTGTTATTTGTGGATGATGTAATTTTAATTTGTCAATATGAAATGGAGGTCAATACTAAGTTTAAGTGATGAGGAAACTTTAGAGTATATTGGATTTAAAGATCAATCATGAAATGTGTGGAGTGAAATTGAAAATAAGACAATGATCAAACGGATGGACCTGATACCATTCTTTTCCTTGCGTGGGGTTCTATTATACAAAAATATGGGTTATAGATCTTGATATTTCAATTGGAATTAGGATAGGATTTATCAAGGGCGTTACTATGGCAATATGTGACACACTAAAGCAGGAGCAAAAAGGGGACAATTCAAGTTATTAGTCATGTTGTTTATTATTTTTCTTTATTCCACGGTTTTATAGTAATTTTACATTTTTTTTGTGTAACAGATTAGATAAATTTAAATAAATTAGGACCTTATTTTCATTTCTAGGTATGTTGAGATTAGGGATTAAACTATAAAATCGGCTTTAGAGGTTTTCTACAAAATTTGGTGAAGTTGATGGCCAATATGACAATTGTCTCTTTCCACCTTAAAAAGAATTTAGTTCTTACATGGGTTCCGCCTTTCCTACATGGATCTTATCCACAGAAGAGAGGATTGTCGTGACTCCTTTCCTTGCGGCCATGCGGAAAAGGGTTTATCCCCTTTTCCCATGAACAGTGAATCCCCAAAAGTGTCTCCTTTCCCATGAATAGTGAATCCCCAAAAAGGGGTATTTGGAATTGTTCTTCATCCCGAAGGCCCATGAACAATGAATAACCACCATCTTTTGGGGATTCATTGTTCATGGGAAAGGGGACACCCCTTTGGGGATTCATTGTTCATGGGAAAAGGGGATAAACCCTTTCCCACAAGGCCTCAAGGAAATGAGTCATGGAAATCCTCTCTTCCGTGGATAAGATCCATGTAGGATAGACAGAACCCACGCAAGTACCAAATTCCTTATAAGGTGGGAAGAGGCAACCGTCAAATTGGTTATCAACTTCACGAAATTTTGCGGAAAACCTCTAAAACCGATTTTATAGTTTAATCCCTAATCTCAACATTCCTAGAAATGAAAATAAGATCTCAATTGATTGTAATTTATCTAAACAGTTACAAAAAAAAAAAGACTATAAAACCGTAGAATAAAGAAAAATAAAAACAACATGATTGATAACTTGAATTGTCCCATATTTGCTCTTGCTTTAGTGTGTCACATATTGCCACAATAGCTCCCTCTTACTTGATAAATCATATCCTAATTCCAGTTGAAATATCAAGATAAATAACCCATTTTTTTGTATAATAGAACCCACACAAGGAAAAGAACGGCATCAAGTCCATCCGTTTGACCCTTGTCTTATTTTCATTTTCACTCCACATATTTCATGATTGATCTTTAAATCCAATATCCTCTAAAGTTTTCCTCATCACTTAAACGTAGTATTGGTCTCCATTTCAGATTGGCAAACTAAACTTACATCATCCACAAATAAAAACACCACGGTGTTTCCTATTGGATATAAGAGGTTAGGATGCCCGAGACTAGAATAAAGAGGTATTGGAATTATTCTTCATCCACCTGGCACACTTTGCTCGACCCAAAACTGCATTGGGGGGGCACCTGGGCCCTAGGCTAGGTGTTTGGGCCGGCGCCCTGCCTAGGCGTCTGCTTAGCCCACTTTTTAAAACACTAATTGGACCGACAAGGCTCAAGCCCCAAAGCAAAACATCCATATTCGGCCATAAAACATGAATCTGGACGAAGATTGCGTGCATGAATAAATCAAATGTGCCTACAATCTGCAATGCTACTAAATGCGAAACTCTGAATGTTGAGGAAGTGGTGGAGTTAAACATAAGTGTAGATTAGCTTTCACTTACTGCAAGTGAGACCTTTTGACGGTTAACACGATTGTATGTTGGGTTGGCTAGCATTAGGTGTTGAAGACATGTACTTGTCAATATGGAATCCACACTCTAAAGAGTTACACCTCTAGAGACTGGCTTATTCTCAATGATCATTGGAAAATCCTGCAGGCGGTTCTACTAAAATGATTTAATGAATGTTTTTGGTGTAAAACCGGTTGTTTTCTTTAAATAAATCTGCACTCTGAATTTTTAAGACAGTGATTGATGATGGTTGAGTCGATGACTCAAGGAAAGTGACTATGGTGGATAATAGAAACCTAGCCAGTCATTCTAGGTCCCAAGAACTCAACAAGTCCCTATGAGATCTCAAGAAATTGGGTGTATATTAGCTGAAGTTTAGCTGATATGGGTAAGATTGTAATTTTAACATGCTGAGAGTGCTCAATATCTATCGAATGCTGGGATCGTGAGTGTCTTAACTGGTTAGTGGGGTATCAGATCTCAAATAGACATAGCCAATAGAGCCTTCCTAGTGGAACCCTTTAAGTCTCTTCCATGTGTTCAATGGCCAATGCGAGCCTATGTAGGGTAGTTAGCACACAAGTTCGAGCCATTTCACTTAGTTATGAACTAAGTTTTTATTTCAAGATGTTTAGTAACGCACCATGGGTCACGTGCCTCCAAGGCCCTCCATTACTGAAGCCCAGGACTTGGCCATGATTGGGATCAAGTTTAAGGTTTTAGGGACTAGATTGTAAGGCTATGGGGTTTCCATATATAGAACGGATCCCATTATGGTGATGATGGGTTATGAACCCATTCTCTAATGTCATTATTGTTAGGAGAAGGATATCCCTCTTCTTATCTTTTGCCCTCATAAATACTTGTCTACTAGTTGACGATTTCAAATAAAATAGACCAGTGGATATTCGGACATGCTAAAGTCAGCGGGCTCAATCTGCACTACATTATTAGTGATTGGCCTTAATGCTGATGGAACACCAGACAAACAGTAGAATGATTAGGGGTGATGGGAAATTGCGAACCCACTAACATTCCTCCTGGCCTTATTGACACAGACATTCATACCCAGATACTTGATGACAGCATCGGCACTCCTATTTGATACAAATCTTGCGTGCCTTAATGTCGTCTTTAAATCAAATTATCTTAAAGAATACTTACATGTTCTACACCTGAACGAATAATAGTAAAAGTTGGAAATGAAGTTCAGGACAGATCTGCTCCTCTGCCTTCCTTTGATATTAAAGGGGGTGAAAGAACACAGTTCAAGATAATCTCATTCACCCTTGTATCGTGATAACTAAGGTTCTTTTACAATAGTGCTAGATGTTATCAATACCTTAAAGAGAGAAAACGTTTCAGCATATCCTCTCTGCCCTGCAAAAGTCAGATTGCAGTAAAGGTCCTTAAAGGAGAAGGGAAACTAGATAGAAGAAATGTCGCAAATATGGAGGTGGGTGGAAGAAATGAGAGATGAGAAGAGAAGAGAAAGAAGAGAGACGAGGGGAGTCCAAGTACCAGGTCATTAGTTAAATATTTTATTTTAGTAAGATTAATCAGCCAGGTTTCATGGGAAAAAACACCAGTCCACTCATATATGGCCACTATATGGGCTGATTACAATGCTTAAGCCTGTTATGTTTGCCCAGTTACATGGAAATAACTTCTACGCAGGCCTAAAGACCTATAATGGACATTATGCTCTCATAATTCCTATCACGTCTGACGAACCAATAATTTGCATCAAATGAAGGTAGCTAAAACTTGTACCAAATGGTTTTACCTGCAAGATTGGTTTCTAGATGACAAGCCATACATTCTGGAATGCCATGGTTTCATCTTTTTGTCAGTGGTGTTGATTTTTTTAGTCTTGTTTGAACACGTTATTCGTCTTCCCTGTAATTGTGTGGATAATTGATGTGATGTTTCATCGCTTGGTTTTCTCCTATTTGATGAAGACAATAGCTCTAGGCCAATATGGTCCATAATTGCACTTACTTATAATTGTTTAACTGTGACATGAGTAGTTGAGGGGTAGGGGTCTAAAGGAGAGAGGTTAAGAACATTTGAATATGGGTTCTGTAATGGTGAAACTTAGCCAACTTATGGTGGCAGGTTATTTGTTCTTTTTCAGTTTTGTACTATCTTACACACAGCTTTGCATAGAATTTGGCTATTTCCAATCTGACCTTTTATGTTGTGGCTATCATTTCACGTAATTAAGTCCCTTGATCTTATGTGGATCCTAGATATGGACAAGGAAGATCAGCTTCTCAGCCCTGTGGTCCAGTCAAGAATTCAAGCTATGGAACGGATAAGAAGGAGTCAACAGCCGTTTGTCCTTGTAGCATCATTGCTTGATCGTATACCCAACCTTGCTGGATTAGCGCGAACCTGTGAGGTTTGCGGTCAAACACATATCTTTATTGATGATGTGGTTGTGGGTTCCTTGCGTTTGAGTATTACAAGTTTTCTTCAGCACATAATTAACCTTTATGATCTGTTCCCCAGATTTTTAAAGCAGCAGGTCTTGCTATTGCTGATGCAAGTATCATACAGGACAAACAGTTTCAACTTATCAGGTGAATTTTTTATGCACATTTTCCGACCGGTATATTTATCTAATATTAAATCAGATCTTTGTTGTTTGAAAAGTTGAGTTAATTGTGTCACTTAATGATGTAAGATGGGTACTTCCTTAATATTTTTCTCTATATTTGTTATTCTAAACGAAATATGTTAAGATTAAGAACTTAATAGCGATTAAACACTCCAAAGTGACGTGTTAAATGATCTTTTGAAGATAAAAGGTTTTACCTTAATTATACAAGACAGAATTTTTTTTAATGATTGATTGTTAACTTAACATCAGCTTAACCTTGTTCATTCATTCCTGGACCGGCATTAACGATTTCTTAATCAGTATGGATAAATTTATGTTTTACTTGTTTTTCTTTTGTACAACTTTATGGGCTGCACAACGATAAAATTGTTGTAGGAATTGTGGCTTTTTTGAGGGCGTTGTCTAATACGAAGTGCAAAGGATTGGCATGTGCTTTAAGAAATTTGGTCATATAGGATCCTTGTAAAAATTGGCAGTCCAATGGACTTTGGGTGTTGTGGCCGTCGTCATCATCATCAGCAGCAGATCAAGGTCCACACCTTTTCTATTAGTTGCTTCAGGACTTTCTTTAGAACTATTTTATTAAGAATTATAAATAATATATTTGTGTATCTTGCATTCCCTTACATATTGTTATGACTACTAAAAGATCTTTAAGTTGACTGTTTTGTAGATATTATTGTTACTCAACTGAAATACCCTGCCAGATGTCAATCAGATTCAAAGCATGTATTTACACCCAATAGCCCAAATATATTAATGACCCTATAATATTGTGGCTTCTAGATATAGTTATTATATCATTATTTATTTCTGTGCCACAACCGGATAAATATCCTAAGCGTGTAAAGTAGGTGGATTTGAACGTTGAATATCAAGTGTAGGGATGCTTTTTCCCTTTTCACATACGGACCTAAATTATAAGAATTCCATATTAGGAAGGAACACACAAAACATTGCACATGTTGTCTTCTTCTTAACAATTAGCGGACTGGGGGAAATTAAATTGTAGTGTAATACTTTATTAGTTTACTGTTATGTGATTGACAAATTCCTTTTAACACTTCAGGGTGAATTTGACCAGACCACAATAAGACCCACCCTCAATGCTATATGGTTCAGAATGTTGGTCCTTAAATATCTCAAGCTCATATGATGAGCGTGGCAAAGATGAGGATGTTGAGGTGGATGTGTGAAAAAACTAGGAGGGATAGAGTAATGAATGACTGTATTAGAGGAAGTGTTGGAATAGCACCAAATTGAGGGTAGATAATCGTAAACATATTAAGATGGTTTTAGCGCGTACAACGTAGAGCGACCCTGATAAGGAGAGCATCTCAGATTACTATGGAAATGGAAGGTTCCATAGGTCCAAGGGGGAGGGTGGACCTAGAATAATATTGATGGAAGTTGTTAGAAAAGAATTAGAAAAACTTTCACTGACAACAGATATAGCCCTAACAGAAATGTATGGTGAAGAAGGATTTGTAAAATTGACCTCAAATAGATGGGACATGGCTTGATGGTCATAGATATGCTTATATACTTTTAAGTTTTTTTTACGAATATGCTTATTTTGTACACATACTTGCCTACTTTTTACCTTTGAAATTATAACTAAAGGATTTATTTTCATATTTTTTATGTTTGGAGTTTTTTATTTTATTTTATTTAAAGATGATCTAAAAAACCCTCATATTTTCCTGCTTTTTCTTTCAAACTAACAGTGAAGAAAATTATTATTTAACTAACACCACAAAACACATAATTGTTAAAGTGGCGGATTGAAAACTTTGTGGTTTGTTGGCATCAGAAAAGCACAACCACATTGCCTCATTTCTTGGCTTCTTGTCTTCTGTGAACACTGTAACTGGATTGACGAGTTCAATACTCGTCAATTGGGTTACCGGGTTTGCTTGCCGAATCGTGTTGACTCAAGGCTTTCACCCACGTGAACGACTAACTTATAAGAAAGTATAAACCCTGCAATCACGATACCAGGTTAACCCAGATTCAAAAAAAAACTCGCTGATGTAGCAGGCGCTAATGTCAAAGTTACTTTTGGAATTATGTTTTTTTATGTTTTTTAAATAATAAATTTTTGATAAATGTTATTTTGAAAAAAAAAATCTATTTTCAAAGAATTATGATTTATTATCATATTTTTTCCAGTGGAAAGTCTTTCCCCACAAGTATTTAGTCCTAAAATAGAGTTATATATTAATAATTATAGGCATCTAAGGAATTTTCTGGTAACCATGGAAATAAAATACTTGAAGCATCAATGTAACTCTTACATGGGATACACCAATACTTCAAAACAGATGCCGTACCCATATCGGATACTTCCCAATATTCCAATACGGCTCGATACGTATCCGATACGGATATGAAGTATCGGGATTTAAAAAAAATAGATCTGATACGCCAGGGATACAAGACCGATACGCCGGGAATACGACACCGATACGTCGGGATACGTATGGATGTTTATGTAGTCCAAAATTTGAAAACCCGACCCGAATCCGACCAAAACTTCGGATATGCGTCTAAATTCCATACATAATCATTTGCTTAATGATATCATTTATATGTTTTGTTTTTTGCATGATACATGTGACACTTTGTATTTTGTAATGGATGATGAATGTTAATGGGTTTTGCTAGCGTTTTGTAATGGACGATGAATGTGACACTTGCGTAATGTTGTTAGCTTACTTTTTTGTAATAAATGAATGTGACACTAGTTTTGTATTTTTTGGTTGTATTGGATGTAAATCATGTAATGAATGATGAACATGGTCATATTTAATATCCAAATTATTCATTATTCATATTTTATCAATATATATATATATATATATGTATAAAATAAATTACATACGTATCCCTGTCGTACCACGTATCCTAGTTTTTCAAAAATCCACGTATCCCTGTATCCGTATCGGTGCTTCCTAGACTGCTACAAGGTGTGCCTAAGCACATTTTTTTATTCTTAGCTAGTTGTGTAATCATCTATTCAGTATTCAGGTGGTACAACCCCTAGTCTTGTTATGCCGACTCGAAACTTTGCCAAGTCAATTTAATCAAGTTTGCGTTCAGTCAACTCCCTGAAACTTAGGATGTATAAACCTAGCTTGTCTTTTTTTCTTTTTTGGGAAAAGAAATCTAGCTTGTCTTTCGACTTGGTAGCTCGGTCAAAATTCAACATAATTTGAGCAATTCATTTGAATATTTGAAACTGTGCATATATCAGTCTTGGCCGAATAAAATATTGCGAGTATATTTTTTTTACCCACCATTATCTATTCATTAAGCTATGACTTTCTAATTTAATAGAAGGAATAAGTTGTTAAGTCAAATCAACCCAATGGAGAAAAAAGTCAGTTTCTAGGTTTAAACTTTAGAATATCATTATGTACCAGTGTTCGGGGGGCATTGTTAGCCTTGAGAAAGGGCACAAATTTCTAAGCCCTTCCTTTGCTTTGGAGGCATTTATTTCCTATTGATTTTGGTTTTGTCATCGCACTTTGCATTGGTCAGTAGGGTTTTATGCGGCGAAATGTCTGACATGCCCCTTTTCTTTCATAGTGTGACAGCTGAGAAGTGGGTGCCTATCATAGAGGTTCCAGTGAGCAGTATGAAAGCTTTCTTAGAGAAGAAAAGGAGGGAGGGCTTCTCCATCCTTGGTTTGGAGCAAACCGCGAACAGCACACCTCTTGACAAGTATTCATTCCCGACTAAAACGGTTTGTGTCGACTCACTGATCATGCTTTTGAATTCAGCTCCACGATGGTGGCGTGATCTTAATAAGGTTCTAAAAAGCGCTAGGCGCTAGTCGGGCGGTGGGGGGCCGCCTAGCGCCTAGGCGGCGCCTAGGCGTTTTACCTTTTTTTAATTATTTTAATTATTATTTTGATATTATATAATATATATATATATATATGTTTAAAAATTAATATAAGTTCAAAATTATCCCAAACTATTATTTTAAAGAACAAGTATATAACCATAATTCAAGATTGAGTGATTAACAAGAACAAAAGCAAACATGGTCCGCCTGGCCAGCCTCAACCCGCCTGGCCCGCCTAGTTAGCCTCAGCCCGCCTGGCTTGCCTGGTCCGCCTGGCCAGCCTCAGCCCGCCTAGACCGCCTAGGCGGCCGCCTTGCCCAGCCTAGACCGCCTAGGCGGCCGCCTAGCTCCGCCTGAGAGCTTGGCCGCTTTTCTGGAGCGCCTAGGGCCTAGGCGAGGCGGTGGGGGGCCGCCTAGCGCCTAGGCGCCGCCTAGGCGGCCGCCTAGACCGCTTTTTAGAACACTGGATCTTAATGCTTTGTGTTTATTTCCAGGTCCTGGTTTTGGGACGAGAAAAGGAGGGTATTCCTGTGGACATCATCAATGCCTTAGATGCTTGTGTTGAGATTCCTCAACTCGGGACCGTTAGATCGCTCAATGTTCACGTTAGCGGCGCCATTGCTCTGTGGGAATACACTCGGCAGAGAAAATCAAAGCAGCCATGATCTTTTTATTTATTTATACCTAATTTTTACTTAAGTAAATGGTATTTTTTTTTCTGAAAAAAAATATTGTAGTCATCTTTGTTCGAATATAAATCGTACAACAGGAATAGATCTCCAATGCTGAATCAAAAGGAATAAGCAGTGAGTTTTATGTCGAATGTCGCGTTTGATTCATCTTCCTCGACAGTAACAGGTGATCCTATGTTATTGTAGTAATGTTACACCATAAGCAAATTGCAAGGATGAAACCACTATGTATTGGTGAACTGGCAGTAGCCGTGTGTCATCGTCATGACATGACTGTTTGTTCCAAGGGAACCTGGAGGCCGGTTTTGCTGGGAATGGAGGTGTGTATTATGAGCCGATGCGTTGGTCTAGGGCTAGGGTGAGCAAAATAAAGCAGAAACATTGCATGTAATGATGTACAGTAGCCAAACATTGGGTTCTTCTTCATTTGATTTGCTTATTTTCATATCGCGGTTAGTCCCACATTTGTAATGGGAGTGAAGATTATTGTCTTTTATATACTGTTGTGCTCTCCTCTCTCTGTAAGGTCGGTCTTTTGGAGCACTCTGGGTCTGCTTCGGGAGCATCTCTCGAGTGGTCCCAGTGCACCCGCTTACATGTCTCTCTATGTGTGGGTAGGTTTCTATTGAAATGTGTTATGCGTGCGGGTAGGTGTTGAGCGGTTAGTCTTGCATCAGTAATTGGAGCGATGATCATTGCCTTTAGAGATATACATCATCATATCCATTATCGTCTCTACAATATTTTAGAGTTACCCAGGAGTGCGTAGGGAAACTTCTGAGTGGATCGGGGTGCATTCCCGAAGGGACACCCACCGATCTCAAAAAAGAAAAAAGAAATAAAAATAAAAAGAAATGGAGGTCTTGGGGCTTTTGTTGAGATTACATTGAGAGGCCATAACCGTTACGATATGAACAAGGTATGTATGGATGCGTGAGGTGCATGAATTCTCTCGTGCTACCACTATCTCATGGGATGCAATTGCATGAGCCTCTGTCTTCCATGCTACTCTGAACCATACACCTTAATTCATATTGGTCCCTTGATTTTTTTTTGAACAATTTAATCTTGAATTATGCTCCATATGTATTTAGTCTCTGAGTCAACTTTTATTTTGAAAATACCTTTATCAATTTTCAATAAGACTCAATATTGTTTTAAAATATTGGGGAAGTATGTGATGGGTCCCTCTAGTATATTGTTTTTAGTGAGAAAGACGGACCAAATGGGAATTTGGAGTTAGGTCCTCTTGCTTGACAAATGTCCCTCATTAAATATTGCTTGGCAAATGTTGTAGAGATTTAAAAAGATCGAACCCTTCAGCCGCTCGACCAATAGCTAACCAGTGATTTCACTATAGTTATAATTATTTTGTAGTATAAATTCGACTGCTGCATTGATTTCACTGCAGCAGCTCAAATGGAGTATTAATTCAAGTTAACAGAGTATAAATTCAGTTGCTACAATGATATCATTGTAGTAACTCTAAAAGAATATCAATTCGGAACAACGGATCGTATCAATTCGGTGGCTACCGTAAAATCACTTTAGCAGCTATGGTACACTACAGTGATTTGGGAGTAACAAACGAATCAATACACTATTGTTGGAATTGATACTCTAGAATCACTGTAGCAGATTCTAGAGTATCAATTCAGTTTAGCAAGTATAAATTTAATTGCTATAGAGAGATAATCGAAGAGGCATTTTAGCCAGAGTATAAATTTTACATAATTTTAATTTTTTTTATTATTGTACAGTATATAATTTAGTTTGAACTGGAGATGCAAATAACTTTTCAACTTAGATACTGATAATCCTCAAGAAAAAAAAAATCACATAATATCCATAACATAAATGAGAACTGCATGGACTTTGCCAAACATCAAAATGTATATTAAAACAAAAGAAAGAAGTTACCCATCAAGAAATTGGGCACAAAAGAGAGCTTCCATTTTTGTTTCTTTCACTACAATGACAAATCAATGGTTATAATCCTTCTTGCAATTGAGTTTGAGGCAGTTTGGACTTCTCGGTATGGGCTTTCGGCAGTGGGCCTGGGATCCATGATCAGGCCCCTCGTGCTTTCGCTTGGGAGGCCTTCCATGGCCATTGGGCACCGAGGCAGAGCTGCCGCCGCCGCCCTCGTCGGCTGGCGTCGGGCCGGGTTTCGGGTCGTCACCGGCATTCTCCTTGCTGCCACCACCATCTTGAGCCGTGTCCACTTTAGAGCCGTAAATCGAATTGGGCCTACTTGTGGGCCCCCAACGAATCTTGGGCCGTGAGGCGGCGCTGCTGTTGCCAGCCTTTTTGGATGGCGTTGGGGCCGGCTTCAGTTCGTCATCGGCGTTATCCTTGGTGGCACTACCTTGTCCGACGCCCTCGGGGCCTCGGGGCTTGGGCACTGAGGCGGAGACGCACTTGCGGGCCTTTTTGACTGAGGTTTGGGTTCGCTTCTGCACATCACCGGCAATCTCCTTGCAGGCACCGTATTGGGCCATGCCTGCCGACTTAAAGCCCATTTCAGAGTCACCCATTGAATTGGGCTTACTTCTGGGCTTCCGATGGCACCTGGGTAAGGTGGCAAGGCCGCCATCGTTGGCCTCATAAACAGCCTTCAGTTGATCATGGCCCACTTCAGCGACCCCCATTGCAGCAGGCCTTCTATTGGGCGTCCTCCCACTTCGCTGCTCAACAACGTCATCTCCGTGGCCCATAATCTCCGATTGGGCCATCATGATGCCATCTCCAACACTCCGGCTAGCTGTGGGCTGATCTCCTTTGTTGATAATTTGGGCCGAGCCCTCTTTGGTGTATGCTGTGGGCTTTGGCCCAAGCGAACATGATTTCTCAACGCCATCCCCTTTGTAGCCATGGCAAACTGTGGGCTTGGGTGGTAGCGAGCCCAAACGCTGTACAGCGTCCTGTTCATGGACGCCGGGCTCCCCACAACTCTGGACTCTTCCGGGAACGCCGCCATTGGTCGGCACGGGGGTGGGCAGTGGGTGGAGGTAGTCCGGTAGCTGGTAGCGGCCGTTTGCTCCGGCGACGAACTCGCCGCGGTTGGTGAGCATGCTGAGGTAGTACGGGAGGAACTTGTCGTGAGCCGGCGGGAGGCCGTCGAAGTTGGACTGTATGTACTGAGATATCGCTGCCTCCATCGACCCTCCTTCCTCCGCCAGCGATTGGATCGCAGTACTAATCATCTTCAAGTGGGGAAAAAAAAAAAATCAACATCAGAAGAAGTGCATCAGAGAGAGAGAGAGAGAGAGAGAGAGAGAGAGAGAGAGAGAGAGTACCAAAGCATAGGGTGGATGGTCTGGGTTGCGCCTGCGAGAACCTTTAGAAGCCATGGAGAGAGAGAGAGAGAGAGAGAGAGAGAGAGAGAGAGAGAGAGAGAGACCCTGTATCGGACTAGGGTTTACAAAGTTACGTTATTGCCGGCCGACTTAGAGAGAAACTCGGGTTGTTTCTCGTCCGATTCCTCTACGGGCTGTGATTCCAGCCGCCACGTCCGCAACCGAAGGGACGAAACGGAGTACCGTAGAGGAGTCGTACTCCGTTTTTTCCGGGTGGGAATTACAACCGTCCATTTGGGGCTGAGTGCCGTCCTTTTGCCCGACAGTTGGGGATTGATGCAATTCTGGGTGTAACGGACGGTGGTGATTCAGTTTCGGCCTTAACCTATCTTGTGACATTGGGAATATATTCCGTCACGAAACTGGCACTTCCGAAGGACTGGTCCTAAGAAACTCTGGAGTTTGGAGTTTTTTGGGTAATGCACCTAGAACCCCTCTTCAAAATTACGATTTATCTACAGTCCTGTCAATATTTTTGTTTGAACTCCTGCCCTTTTAACTAATCCGTTAATAAGCCAGGATCCCCCTCTTTTTTTTAAATCCCAAGATCACCATTTTCTTCTTCGATTCCTTCTCTCTCGAGCGGACATGACGATAACTGTGGCAGAGGCAAGTAGCGGTGACGGAGACGATGGGTACGAGCAGCGAAGGCAAAGGCGGCAGCGAGCATGTGCTGCGAAGCGGATGACAATGGCAGCGGCATGAATCGTAGCTGCTCGGAGCCGTCACGGAGACAGCAACAAGCAGCGGAGACAAGAAGCCACGAGGGGGCATAGGGGTTCAATTTAGGTTTAGGTTTGGGATTTCTAGGTATAGGGTTCATCCCATGACCTATAGATCTTAGGGTTTAGGGTTCGGTTTAGTTTTAGGGAGAGTCGCATAAAACATAATTTAAAGTGAGGTGAGGGGTATTTTCGCCCATAGCAGAGACGAGAAGCCGCCGGAACTGCACGTCGCCATAGAACCAAGCTAAACCTAAACCCAAGATCTACGGGCCATGGGATGAACCCTAGAGCTAGGATTTCTAACCCTAACCGAACCTAATAACCCCTCCAACCTCGTTCCTTCTCGTCTCCGCAGCTCGCCGCTGCCACCGTTCGCATGCTCGCGGAGAGATAGGAAGAGAGGTCGAGGGCATTTTTTAGGTTTTTGAAAAAATCAGGGACCTATCGTTAGTTAGAATGTTGGGATGTCCTGTACATTTGCGATAGGTTCTGTCAAGGACTGATCACCAATTAACCCTTTTTTTTATTCCTCCTAGTTCTTTCTTGGAGGAAGAGAGGGTTGGCTCTGAAAATAGGACTCAACCAACTGTACGTAGAGATAGGGTAATGAGTTGGATTGTGTTCCACTGTTCTTTGGCTCTTATAGGGGGACTAAATACCATCAGGGTGGGTTCGCATTGCTCCGAATTAGCCTGCCACCCACAAGGTAATGGAAAGCTAATTCACAGGCTTTCAAATTTTAGTAGTGCTACAGCTGTCAAACTTCTAAAGAAATCTATGTACACTTTGATTTGAATGAAAAAAAAAATAACAAATTATAAAAACCTCCCCTGAACTATACACCTCATTTCATATTGGTCCCATACCTTTTTTTTTGACAATTTGATCTCTGAACTATGTTCCGTCTGCAGTTAGTCCCCCTCTGCCAACTTTTTATCTCGAAAATATCCTTATCAATTAGACTCCAAATTGTTTTAAAATATTTAATTTATACTTACTATAATAAGAGTATTTTCGGAATAAAAGTTGACGGAGGTGGCTAAATGTGGACGGAGCATAGTTCAGAAATCAAATTGTTCAAAAAAAAAAAGTTGAGGAACCAATATGAAATGAGGTGTGTAGTTCAGGGAAGGTTTTTGTAATTTGCCCAAAAAATAAATATTTAGATTTATTTTTTCTCTCTTGGCAAAAAAATTGTTCCACGGATAAATTCAACTTTCTATATCAAATCTAATTTTCTACTATTTTTTTTTAGCGGATACTTCGTTTTTTAGTTTAGAGGAACGTTAAAGGATTGTTTCCTGATCGCATGAGCTTAAGCTATGTCAATCAGCGTTTTAAAATTCGGACTAGACCGAACAAGCTCGACTAGTCTAGACTGGAACGGAAACATGTTTCAGTTCGATCTTTGAATAAACCTGTCCATTTCTAAAATTCAATACAAATATAAATTACATACTATTATTTTAGTAAAGCTGGGTTATTGAATTTTGAATTTGAACACAGAACATAGCTATGGGTTTTTATCCTTTTGAGTATCCATCAGCATCACATCTAAGGGCGGTTAGGCTGGACCGCCTGGTACTTCTACCAGTTAACTACTAGATGGAAGCGAGATTCGATCCTAGATCTTTTGTATTGGGAAATAGAAGGGGAGGTGATTGATTGTGGGTAAGGTCCTTGCATCGGATTCTATGGTGGCTAGAGGACAAACAACATTTTGGTTGTGTAAAAAGTCCTATGTAACATGTATTTTTAGTATCCATTTTATCCCTATATGTGGTTATACATAGGACTGCAAACGAACCAAGTTGTTTGTGAGCGCCTCACAAACAAGCTCGATAAAAGTTCATTTGAGTTCATTCGGTTACTAGTTAAGCCAAGCCCAAGCTTAGAGTTTAAGCTTGTTCAATAAATGAGCCGAGCTCAAGCAGACCAAAGCTCAGCCTCGCAAACATGCTTGTTTAGGGCTCCTGAGTAGACTCATAAGTGACTTGAATAGACCTAACGTGGAGTTCAAGAACAAACTCGCTAAGGGACCGTTCGATCACTAATTGAGCAAAGCCTAGCCTGAAGTTTAGGCTCGTTTAACTAACGAGCCAAGCTCAAGCAGAGCAAAGCTCGGCTCGGCTAGATCATTAAACAAGCTAAGTCCAATCCTAAATTTTTGGCTCGTTTAATAAACAAACAAGCTCAAACAGACCAAAGCTCGGCTCGACTCATTTGCAGCCCTAGTTGTACATTAAGTATATAGAATCCAGATAAATCGACACAATCACTGTAGCAATTAATACTCTGTTGCTAATTATTACCCTTGCTACAGTTAAATCATTGTTGTAATTTTTTTTAGAAATATTGCTGATTTTTTTGCTACAGTAAAATCATTGTAGCAATTGATACTCTGTGTTGCAGGTTGTTACTCTTGCTACAGTGAGATGATAGCAATCGAACCCCTCCATAAACTTCATATATGCTTGCTTCTCTTCGGACAACAGTAAACGGGCAATGTTGGTTCCTGAAAGATATTAATAGTTTGTCTGTAGGGTTACACAGAACTACATAAAGGCAGCATACAAGATGAAAACCGCGAAATCGAACAAGAGTCGAGGCCAGCTACTCCTTTTTCGAGTTATCTTCTTTCCAAGATGCTTGCCATTGCTTGTCATAGAAGGTCGTTTCCTCGAGAAGCTTCCTCAGGGTTCCAACGTCTTCGTTCTTTCTTATCAGTAGCACCCCAACTACAGCTACGAACAGCAATGTCTTGCAGAAGAAATTCCCCATCTGATCAACAAGGCCCATGCCGGTCAAGCTATCCACCAGATACGCCATGAAGAACCCGATCATCGCAGCACGGCCTGCATAGAATCAAGAGATGGGGTCGGGGGAGATTGAAATTTCCGGAACAAACTGATCCGAGGAAGGAAGAGACGTGACAGCCAACCATTTAGTAGTTCAGCTTCAGGTAGGTGAAACCTTTTGACCCATGCGAACCACGGTATTATCGATGTGTCGAAGACTACGGGCTCAGCATTGCTCGATGCTTCGGGATTATCTTCAAGCCATTTCCGTCTCCTAACCTCTGGAATGACAGGAAATGATGCCATAAGTAAACGTGTTGATAAGCAAAATCCGAGGTCATAAGTGAAAGGTGGATAGGACTACTAAGATTCAGAAAAGAAAAAAATTATCTGAATAATTTTTGACAAAGATTCCACACTTCATTTGCGCTTCTTGTGCATAGAAGACTATTTTTTAGACTAACCCCCTCAAAAAACATATTGCAATTAGTATGACACCCCCATTTTGTTCATAATTAGACTTGTTTTGCGATGAAAAATCTCATTCATAAGTAAAAGATGAAACACATTTGTGATGAAGGAACCCATTTGGAAGGAAAAAGATGAGACCTATTCGTTATGAAGGAACCCAATCTAGAGGAAGAAGATGAAACTTATTCGTAATTAAGGAACCCATCCGGAAGGAAGAAGTTGAAGATATTTCCCAAATCCTCAAATTTCTAAGATGAAGATTTTCCCTAAATCCTTAAATACCTGTTCGGGGGGTAGAAGATGATCTCCCCCAAATTATTATATCCCAAAATTTTCAATTCTCTTTATCTTCTTCCTCGAATATTGTGTTCTTGACTGTTGTATGGCCTCAAAGTTACAAATATCTTTGTCAACCGGGAGCTACGAGCACTCTCTGGACTTGGGAGTCTTGAACACCGGACAAAACTATATACGTTGAGTAAAAATCATGGGCACATCCGGCCCAACTTCCACCACTGTGCAGAAAGACACACTGGACTTCCGGCATGTATCAAATATTTTCTTTGCATGCTCTTTTAGTTAATATGAAAACCTACAGGCACGAAAAGTGATTAAACAATAAGTGGATCAGGTAATCATATACATTAGCTGACCATTAAGCATGTCCTCGAGCAGTGGCCACCTAGACTTTTTCTAAAATTCAAAACCTCAAGGGAGGATCCCAAGAGCTTTACAAAATATGGAGCCTTACAAAATCTTATTCCATTGTCTCCTGGTCACTAAAATCTTTTACCCCCATCAGCTAGGAACTAACTAGCATTACTTCTACATAACCACCCCCAAAAAGTAAATCAGACGTGAAGCAGCAGACACTCTACTGTGCATCATATTAAGTGTATCTTAGATTAAGAAAGTTGATCCAAAATCTTTGGATACACTTCAATTGTGTATCATATGGATGCAAGCAACAGAATAGTGTGCTCCCTATCTCGAGGTTGCCCTTGGGTGGCACCTCTCCACATCTAGGGCTCTGAAGCTTGAGACGGGCGACTTTCCCCTATCTATGAAGCCACTCTTGAACCCACTCTTGAAGCTTTAGCATCAACAATGTTGACTACATCTAGTCAATTCTTGTGATTATCCGTATGTATTGACTGGGGTATTGTATCTACAACATTATTTATACTAGAAATTTTTTGCAAATCCTACCAAAAAAAAACAGAAACTTCTTTGCAGATTAGACTGCTATTCCGATATAAGCTCTCATATCATGTGATGCACCTCTATATGCTTGGATATCTATATAATATGGCACGTCGGTATACATGCTGACTAGACAAAATGAAACGCTGACTAGACAAAAATGCACATGCTGACTATACAAAAATGACCCCCCCCCCTCTCTCTCTCTCCGTCTCTATCTCTTCCCCACGATCTCTCTCTCTCTCTCTCTCTCTCTCTCTCTCTCTCTCTCTCTCTCTCTCTTCCCCACAATTTCTCTCTTCTCCACGATCTCTCTCTCCGTCTCTCTTCCCTACGATTTCTCTCTCTCTCTCTCTCTCTCTCTCTCTCTCTCTCTCTCCGGGGGGGTTGGGAATCCAAATATTTTGCCGCATTTCTCTACTCCATTGTCTACCTCCGAAGTTACAGCCGTCCGTTGCACCCATAGTCACCAAGTTCGGGTTCGGTAATAAGTCGGCAAGGGTAAAACTCGAAAAAGTTTGGCGAAAATCGGAAAGTTCGGGAAAAAAAACGGATAAAAGGTGGGAGAAAAAATGAATTCGGTTTTAATCGGCGAGGGTAAAATTTGGAAAAAATCGATAAGTTCGGGGCCTTCAACAGTCAAGTTTTTAGCCTACATTTAAACAACTAAAATATTTCAAACACGACTTATAAGATAATAGGTCAACAACAAATCAATTAAGTTAATCATGCAACTATGTAAATGCAAGTAACCAACAAAACAACAACCCGACAAAGTAATATACTAAGTTACAAACATCATGATAAGTTGATAACGACATCCTAAAAAAAAATATTACAAAACTTAAGATGACCATTGTCCAATATGTACTAATCAAAATAGAATAGAAAATAGAAACTAAGCATCCATCATGTCGTCAAGAACATCTAATGCCAAACTTGAATCATTTTCTCTTGCTTCATTCTCTTCATCCTCCATGAATTCAATGTCATCGAATTAGTCATCGGAGAGTGTTGAATTTTAATGTCATCGAATTAGTCATCGGAAGAAAGCTGAATTTTAATGTCATCGGACTCATCATCGGAAGAAAGTTGAATTTTAATGTCATCGGATTCATCATCGGAAGAAAGTTGAATTTTAATGTCATCGGACTCATCATCGATACAGTCACAAAGTTTGGCAAAAAAACACATTTTTTAACCTTTTTTTTCAATAAAAACGGTAAAAAAGCGGGGAATTTGGTAACCTGTAAAAATCGAAAAGAAAAAAAACGGTAATAAATCGACTGCTAATTAAGTCATGTTTTAAATGTGTTTTTTTAAAAAAAATGCCGAACTTTGTTACTATGGTTGCATCCAAACCCGACCGGTGCATCACAGTTAGCCCCAACCGGCAGACAAAGGGACGATAGTGATCAGGTACAACCTTGAGCATATGTCGGGAGGCCAATCACATATATTTCTTTTGCTTGCTGATTGGGACTGAGTGCAATGTACAGGTCAGGTATGGGTGCAATGGAGGACTGTGACTTGGGGGGTAAACGATAGGACAGAGAAATGGGGCCAAAGATTTGGGTTCGACAGTTTGGGGGGGGTGGAGAGTGGTCACGGCGAAGGCGTCTGCTTCGTGCCAATCGGCATGAGCATGTACTAATACCAAATATCTCGCAGTATGACTGTCAATGCATCAATATTGCCTCCCACTCTATTCACAAGCTCTTTGGCCAAAGCATCCAACCAAATGGTTTCTTTTCTCACTTTTGTCAAAGATATAATATCCTTCCTCTATTGTAGATAAGGCTATGTGTCACACCCCGGATTTGGAAAATCAAGTCTTTACACTATGGCTAAGGCCCGCTGTAAAATAGACTTCCAACTAATCTGTCCACAAGAAAATATGAATACAATCATTATTGTGAATTTCATCATCCAAGTGATGTATCCATCAAGTATTATGAAGGAAGAAGAAGAAAAGATGGGGAAAAGCGAACTGCACTGCACAACAAACTCTTCAGGATAACGGCATAAGGTGGAACCCTTCAAAGGGACCGAAACTGAAGGACAATCACCATTTTATTGCTCCAAACCTAGCTGTGAAAAAGGGGTGTGTTTACCTTCTCTTGCTTAGTTTATGATGTCCCCCCGTGTTGTATGGAATACACATGCACGGCGGGGAGGGGGGGGGGGGGGGGGGGGGAGTAAACATGTCCTATGGCCTACATAATTCAGCAATAAAATCCAAGCTTTTCTATGTTATTTGTTGTGTTTATTTGTTGCAATTGTCTTGGTAAGATACCTCGATTTTGTGGTGTGATTTCTTGAAAACATCAAGGGTACTAATTCCCCTCGGCAGCCTCCAAACCCTATAATCTGCTACAAAATTTACAGTCCAGAAAATGAATACTTCTCCAATTCCTTTATAAATCTTTGCCATATCATAAAACCCTTTTAGATCCACATCCTTATTAGTATTAGACTCATTGCTGTCAATTTTTACCGCACCTTTAACCACTTCCATAGTGTGATGTCAGATTGATCTCAGATTTGAACTTCTCCAAATCCTGAATTGTTGCAAAGCCATCCCGAAATCATTAAACCATGAAATTCCAGTTTTCTCTTGCAACAAATTGATACCAGAGTTCTATCTTTTTGATTCCTCATGCACCAACTAGTATATAGAATCCGTTCTAAAAAGTGCAGTAGCATACCATGTTTAATGTATTCTGTTTCAACAGCAATGAAAAGGATTCAGCAAGAGTCATCAGTCTGCTTACTTGCAGTAAGTTGTAAATTGATTCAAAACCATTTTTTATCAGATTATATCATGAATGCATCCAAGACTTATTAATATTTGGCAGATCCAATCACTTCCCAATCATTCACGGCATATAGGAATCATGACCAACGCAACAATACACTACGCAGAAATCTCTCACAAAGAGCAAGTACTGTCACCTCTCAATCACCACCACAGTTATTCTAATATATTATATTCATATGGATATAAATTGAGATTCCTTGTGAAAGATTATACAAAGAGCACTACTTTCATAGTATTTGATAAAGAAGCAGAAACTCTATCAAAACGCTCGGTGTCAGAACTATTATAAGTTATAACAGAGGCAATTTAATGATACATAAAAATTTAAAGACATTCATTTCAAGTCACTAACATTTTTTAAAAACATTTATTGTAGGATAATCAAATTGATCTTATTTCAAATATTTTAGATTGACGTCTTGGTTCGACATATATATTCCAAATAAAACTGATAAGTATAATGTGCAACAAGGATATCAATGTTTCACAACATAAACGATTTTTCAGATAAAGTCTTCCCTTGAAAGTCGAAATCTCGACCTTATTGAAAAGATAAACTTTTATCTTATGCTAAAATTATTATAATAATATCTCTGCTTAATTATTTATTTAACTTTTACTCAAATACAATAATTGTTGTACTAAAACACATATAACATGTAGGAATAACCAAGTTCAACTACAAATAAAGAAGTAGAAATAAGTAAAGTAATTGCAAGAAGTTTATAATATTGCAAAACATTAATTGAAACATTGTCAAACAATGGTGAATCAAAAACTGAAATGAACGTGATACATGAAGAAAACAACCACCGGAGAGTCTTCATCAAAGAAACTAAAAATAAAATAGAATGAGGGTATGTCTCATTTAAATGCAATTAACCTCACATGAAAATCGAAGTATTTGTCTTCTCTATAAGCTAAAGGGATTTTTGATTCCGAAGAGAATGGATCCTATTTTTGGTAAGTGTGTGTTCCCACTTTCCACATATACTGGTCAACCCAAGATACGGAGGTATTAGTCCTAGAATACGTCCCACTCTTTGGTAAGTTTGAGCAATCAACATCTGAACTTGAGTTAGCCACGCCCTCATGATTAAGAGGATGTGCCTTTAGCAGTATTAAACTAGCAAGTACCTTTGTGACTAATACGGAGGTATTAGTCACAAAGGTCTATTCGTTGTGTAATAAACACACCTAGCACATCACTATGGAACAACTATTCGATGGCCGAGACAGACCACCATATATATCATAGAGGTTGAGTCTATTACAGTCTTGCATACAAAGTTCCCAAATTCATTCCCAAGTAGAACATATAGCATGTTACAAGGAACTGGTGATCTAGGTCTTCAGTACATAAATGGACTACACGCCATGCACCATTTCACCTAAAATGTAACATTAGGGCCTCACACACCTGTGTTACCTATTTAATGTCTAAAGTGATTCTCAATCTAATGTCGAGCTAACTGGATAGGATTTTTAGCGCACAATCCCAACATCCATAAGATCAAGTATTCAAGTGATCATGATCTAACAAGATACATGGAGACCAATAACGGACTCTTGACCCTTGAATATGAAATGTCCTCCCACATGTATGAACTTCAAGTTCCAACAATTGTCGCTCTCACATTAAGAAGAGAAAGATCCCTCTCTCTATACACCCCAAGCTCCATTCATGTAACAATGACCTACTCTCTATAGCTTGCATCACACACCCTACACCATATGCTATAGCTATGTCGCAACCATGCTATATATGTCAACAGGCCAGTGGAACCAAAGCTCCAGCTAACTAGCGCACACAAACCCAATAACCATCTTTTAATTGCCTCTAGCACAAGTACCACTCAACAAAATTCTCCCCACTATTCTCATAAGGCGAGGAGCCTTGTCCCTACAGCCCAAAGAAATAAGCATTGAAGTGATCCATCAGGTAAATACACAAACACAAAGATACATCCAAGGAAGCCCATGAAACTGATCATCAAATAAAAACTACGTAAAAGAGAGTGGACAAGAACAATCTCTTCCCTCTTACTTCTCTTTCTTTTCCTCCTCTCTCTCTATCTACCTCACCTCATCGTGTAGAGAACTTGGGAGACCATTGAACTATAACAGTTGCTATCTATATTATCTTTGTTGCCCAAGGGACCAAGAGAGATCAAAACATAAGTCATAAACCATACATTTCTCTTTCTTGATCAAAGCAAGAGCACATACAACTAAACAAGATTGTATCCTCTTCCTTTCAGAAATAGGATAAACAATACCACTTTCTCGCAATAACTCATAGAAATTTTCAAAAAAAAATTGTGTTAGAACTACCAAATTAATTAAACCGCTTGCCACAACAATAAATGAAGCAGTTGCATGTAAAACTGTGATATCACTTTGCTCACATTCCTAAAGCAAGAATGCCCTTCAGTTCTATCCACAAAAGCCCATGTACACAAGGAGAACATGTATGATACAAAAACCAGGCAGACAACCGGAATCCCCAATATGTAGTAAAATTACCTTTGAAACCATAAAATGCATACTTATTCATGAATCAAACAAAATAATCAAACAAAGAATACACGACTGACCAGGCTCTTCAGCTTCCAGCAATAGAAACCATGAAACATGGTAAAATGGTAAAATGTTTTAACCAGCACCTTTGACAAAAATGCACATGTTTTGAAAAAAATTGCACATGGTTCTTAAAAGTTAATATTGCAATTCGCAACCAGAAAACATCCACCCAACCAGACAATCCAACAATATTCGAAACAAGTGTAGATTGGTGTAAATTAGCGGATTGTGATAAGTTCAAGGTCTCAAAAACAATTTGGAGTAGTTCATATCATCATCCTCATCCAAGTCTTGTCCCATCAAAATGGGGTCGATAAGTAGGAAAGATCGACAAGAGTTTTCCAACCGGCTGTCAACCTTTGGGACTAGTACCAACTACCGAAAACGTGACCAATGACTAATTGGCGGGAATTAAAGCGATTAGGGAGCATCCATCCAGGTTTCCCTAGTGTTCTAAAAAGCAGTCCAGGCAGCCGCCTAGACGCTAGGTGGCCCCCCACTGCCCAGTCTAGTTCCTAGGTATTGCAGAAAAACGGTCAAGCTCCCAGGTGGAGCTAGGCTGGGAAACCTGGCCGTCTAGGCGGGCTGAGGCGGTCTAGACGGGCTGATTGACAATATTAACAATTTTTTAATCTTCTCTATATTCATACAAAGAATCTAAGCGGACTGGTCTAGCCGGGCTCGAACGGACTGGTTGGCAATATTATATATAATATCGAAATAATAATTAAAAAAAAATAAAAAAGCCAAAATGCCTATGCGCTAGGCGGCCTCCTACCGCCCGACTAGCGCCTAGCTCTTTTTAGAAGCTTGGGTTTCCCCTAATCTAGGATGATCTTGCAGAAAAGGGTACAAGGCAATTCATGTTTGTGGCACAAATAATTCGCCAAAGGGCTGAAATGAAACAACATTCCCATTAATTTGTAGTGTGTAACAAGAAAAAAAAAAAAACAGTTTAGTGTGTAACAAGAACAAAAAAAGGAATTGAAGCTACAACAAGGCCTCACCGGCGTCTATGACGGAATCCCAATTCGCCTTGCCATCCTTCTCAAACTGCTTCAGATCCCATGTCCCACCGACCCATCTCGGGTCTTTGAACGCAGGCGCTTCCGCCTTCGCCGCGGCGCCGTTAGACTCCAGAGACTCCTTCTCCTGCTTCTTCTTCTCCACCGCCACCTCCTTCTCCGTATCCGGGGGAGGGGCTTCCTCCTTCTTCTCCTCTACAGCAGCAGAAACCACCATCCCTGCTCCATTATCCGCAGACCGTGTGAGGAACCCAGAGGCGGTTTTGAGGGGAAGAAGTGTGGGGAGTTGGGGTTTATGGGAAGGATGGGATTTAGAAAACAGGGTGGGGATGGTGGTGGTGGGCGGAGGGGAAAACAAGGCCATGGACATGTTTTATGAGGAGGAGGAGGCGGAAGAGGAGGAGGAGCCTCCCTCTGCTATCTGGGTTTCTGGGAGCAGGGGAAATCCTGCACCTCAGAAATGAGGAGATGGGGAAAGGGGAGCAGAAATCGTCTGCCCCCCCTCTCTCTCTCTCTCTCTGTCCCCATTGTCTGCACCCCCATGCACAGCCGTCCGTTGCATCCGTACCCGAAAGACAAGCAAAGGGACAGCGGTGATCAGTTGACAAGCTAGAGCTAATATCGTTGGAATAATCACAACCGTTCCTTTGCCCGCGGATTAAGACTGGTTGCAATGCACTCTCGTATATGGGTGCAACGGACGGCTGTGCGCCCGTACGGTGGGATGCAGAAGATGGGACAGAAAATGGGACAGACAATTGGGGCTCGGAGGAGGCCAGAGCTTTTAGTAGTGGACTGAAGTGGTGGTGAAACACATCCACATTAGACCCATGAAGTGGCGGTGGGACCCAGGGCTCAGTCATCGGCATTCACACCAATCCCTAGGGATGTAAAAAAAGCCCAAAGCCCATAGGTCCGATTCCGGCCCGGAAGTCAATGGGCCGAAGCGGGCGGCCCAGCCCAATCATATCATGGGCTGGGGTCAGGCTGCCACCTTGAGCCCGAAGTCCGGCCCGACCTTGCCCGAAAGGAAGACCGAAAGCCCGACCCGATATAACCACGGTGTATTTATTGTATATATACAAACTGAGTATTTTAAACATTAAAAAAAATTAATACAGTGAATATGGCATCTTTAAATACTTTAGAGTTTGATGTTTCAAATCATACTATGTAGAAATTTTTTTATTAAAAATTATTTTTAGTCCAAATCCGACCTGATCGATCCGATCTGAAATTTCAAATCTATATATATATATATATATATATATATATATATATATATATATATATATATATATATATATATATATATATGAGGAATGGGATGCTGCCTATCAAAGCAGCGTTTTTTGCTGCTTTGAAACATTGTTTGATCATCCTAGAAGTTTTGGAATTTGATGAAATTTGATGAGGGTGTTGTCTAGGGTAAGATGATCATCCTCACAAATTTTCATCAAATTCCAAAACTTCTAGGGGGTTCAAATGGTCGAAGCAAAATCAGTCGTCTGCAGTCACCGTTAAAATCTGCAGCATTTTGCTTCGACCATTTGACCCTCTTAGAAGTTTTGGAATTTGATGAAAATTTGTGAGGATGATCATTTTACCCTAGACAACATCCTCACCAAATTTTATCAAATTCCAAAACTTTTAGGATGGTCAAACAATGTCTCAAAGCAGCAAAAACGCTGCTTTGATAGGCAGCATCCCATTCCTCTCTCTCTCTCTCTCTCTCTCTCTCTCTCTCTCTCTCTCTCTCTCTCTCTCTCTTTCTCTCTCTCTCTCTCTCTCTCTCTCTCTCTCTCTCTCTATATATATATATATATATATATATATATATATATATATATATATATATATATATATATATATATGGGGCATGCTATGCTGCGGCATGCGGTACGAGCGGCACCGCACCGCAGCCGTCTGATGCACGCGTTGCGTGCATCGCATGCACGCAGCGGTGCATCAGACGGCCTGCGGTAGGTGCCGCACTTACCGCATGCCGCATTCTAGCATATATATATATATATATATATATATATATATATATGGGTCAGGATTGGATGATCCAGCAAATAACCCAGCACCCTTTGATGTACCTAGAGGTTTGAGAATGAGCTGATTTTTTATAAGCATATAGTCTATGGTATGTTGATTATCTGATTATCCTCACAAAAAATCAGCCTATTATAAAACCTCTCAGTGCATCAAATACGTTCTTCACATCAACGGTTAAAATTGATAGTCGAAAACCGTTAATTTAAAGATCGCATTTGATGCACCTAGAACTTTAGAATTAACTGATTTTTTGTAAGGATGATCAACATACCATAAACAACATGTCTATAAAAAATCAGCTCATTCTAAAACCTCTAGATGTATCAAAGGATGTTGGGTTATTGCTGGGTCAGTCGATCCCGACCCATATAGGTTCAGGACTGGGCTCGGGCTCAGACTCTTAGCTCGAGGCCCGGCCCAACAAGACGGGCCCACCCGAACTTGACATCTCTAGGCCCGGTCCGTTTTACACCCAATCCCGCCGCCCACTCTTTGATCGCTGCCATCTTTTCTCACTGCCCATCGCCGCAACCATCCGCCGTCGCTACCATCCGTAGCCCGCTGGTGCAGCATTGTTGGAGATGAATGTGATTGCCTACATGGGCTGAGTGCGATTATGCCATGCCATTGCTGACCCCAGGTTCAACGGCCTCCCCTGCTACCATCGCTCCTTGTCGTCCCCTACCACCGCCGGTAGCATGTCAACAACGTCGCCGTTGGTCACCGCCATAGTCAGTCGCCACCACACATACCACCATTGTTACCCACCCTTCATCACTGCCCGACATCATTGAATGTCGTCGTCCGCCACACGTTTGATGCAACACAGTCGATGACGAGTGTGATTGTTTACATCGGCATGCTGAGTGTGAGCCACATGCTGCACATCGAATCAAAACTATGGGTACGAATGTGGCAGAACACTATGACACCTTTGATCACCTTTACATTAGGTAGATAGAAAGTTAGAAAAATCATGCATAACTAATTAACCACACCCACAAACATTGTGTGCCTGCGTGTGTGTGTGTGCGCGCGCACGTGTACGTGTGCACACGCAGAGAGAAAGAGGGGGCATAAATCATTAGCTACTGAAAGATGGGCAGGTGCAATGACGACCGACAGTAAAAGATGGTGGCAATAGCTACAAAGGATGGGTGGCAGGCAACCAACATTGGCGGATTCCAACGAATTGATAGCGACTATAGCTACTATTAGCGGCGACATTCAATTTAAATCATGAACTATGCTACTTCGATATTTAATCCCCCTCCGTCAACCTTTTTTATCTTAAAAATATCTTTATCAATTTCTCGTATGATCTTTTAAAATATTTAACTCATGCTTACTAGGATGTATAATTCATGGGTGTTTTTTAAAATTTTTCTAAAACTTGTTACTGTAGTTCTGAAACTTATCGAAGAAGCATAGTTCATGATTTATATTGAAGAGGTTCCATGTTCGACTCCTATTGGGTTAGTCGCACATTGGCTAAAGGTTAGGTAATGTCGTCTTTATATATTCTCCATGGACCTCCTCTTGCCACTCGGGCATAACTCTGCCATGCCATTGTTGATTGTAGGTTGCCACCTACCTCAATCGCCTCCCCTACCACCGGCATGTCCTTGGAGGCCACCGGCATGTCGAGAAGACCATTGGTGGTCACTGCCACCACCACTCATCCCCTCATCACTGCCAGCCATCAGGCCCATCGATACAATAGCTCGTTGCTATTGGCGATTGCCACCAAATGTTACTGGCCGTCGATATGATGTTGCCCATCTAACAATGTCACCGTTTACCACAGCTGTCGGTCACCTCCTTAGCCATCGTGAGGCATCGCCATCCGCCGTCGTCATCTGTCGTCCCCTTCCACCCGCAGTCACAAGCAAGTCTAGCGATGTCTGCTGACATCGTTGTTGGTCGCCACCATAGTCAGTCGCCACTGCTCATACCACCATTGTTACCCACCCTTCGTCATTGTGCGTCGTCGTCCGCCACACGTTTGATGCAGCACAGTTGGGGATGAGTGTGATTGTCTGCATCGGCGTGCTGAGTGTGAACCACATGGTGCACATCGAATCATAAGGATGAAACACAGTTGGGGATGAGTGTGAGCCACATGGTGCACATGGTGGTGCGCGCGCGCACACACACACAGTGTGTGAGAGAGAGAGAGTATAAATCATTAGCTACTGAAAGATGGGCAGGTATAAATCATTAAAAGACGGCCGGCAATAAAAGACGGTGGTAATATATATATATATATATATATATATATATATATATATATATATATATATATATATATATATATATATATATATATATATATATATATATATATATATATATATATATATATATATATATACACTAAAATGGAAACCTCTTTCCTATGTTGTAACATACTAGTGCATGCCCGTGCCTGTCGGCACTGCAGCGGGCCGCCTTCGGCGGCAACACACCTGTCAACAATGCAACGGACCGCCTTCGGCAGCAAAACACCCCCCGGGCATCACCACCCCCACCCCCTCCCCCACCGTCGTATGCGACGACAACACACTTGACCGCCTTAAGCATGCTCATGCCAATTGGCACGAAGTGGGAGCCTTCGGTGCGACAACAACACACTTGACCGTCGGCACTGCAGCGGGCCGCATTCGGTGGCAATACACTTGTCAGGCAGTCTTCGGCGACAAGACACCCCCCAACTGACACGAAGCGGGCAACCACCACCCCACCCCCCAACCCCGAATCCAAATCTTCTACACCATTTATCTGTACCCCAAATCACAGCCGTCCGTTGCACCCATACCCGACCCGTGCATCACACTCAGTCCGAATCGACAGGTAAAGAAACAGATGTGATTGGCCCTCCAATGATCTACCCAACATCCGATCATAGTATGCGATGGGTTCAATAGACGCCTGTGATCATGACACCCATGATGATGAGCTGCAACGAAAGATAAAATAAAAAAAAATAAAAAATTAAATATTTAAACGGATCTTATTGGGTCTTAGCGGGTTTACCCGTTTTTTTAAAAGGATAGTACATGTGCCCGTCGGCACTGCAGCAGGCCGTCTTCGGTGCCAACACACTTGAACGTCTTTGGCAACAAAACACTTTCGACGACAACAATGGCATTCATAGGGACACCCATTTTCTCGCCCGTGCCGATTGGCACGAAGTTAGCGCTTTCGTTTAGGGATGGCAACGGTGCGGTTTTGGGCAAAACCGAAATCGCACCGCAACACCGAAACCGCACCGCACCGCGATGGTATACCATATGTAAAACCAACCCAATACGACCCATTGCCACCCCTACACATACGTCTCTCTCTCTCTCTCACACACACATGTCACACGTGCGAATTACTGCTAAGTCCACTGTTCTTTTTTCTCCTCCCCACCTTTTGGCCATATCTGTAGACATCTCACCCAATCTCAAATTCATACACGTACGAATTTACTCGCTATTAGCCGTCGACCCATCCTTACCAGCTCATTCGAGCTCTAGGTAGTGAACAAAAAATCCAACCCCATGCAAGTCCACATCTCATGCACATGACTCCATCCTTTCTCTCTATATCTTGAAACCTAATCACAGCTCTCAAAAACCCATCCCAAGCATTACAGCACATATCATAGCCATCCATGGCCGCATCAACCCATGTGAAGCCATGCATGCATGCTCTTATCCAAGTCTCTCTCTTTTAAATCCCAACCGCCCAACCTGATAACAACTCCCCACTATCCCCTATCTCTCTTTTTTCCTTTATTTCCATTTAATCAAAACCTGATCGCAGCCGTCCGTGTTATTCAAAACCATCTGATCGCACCCCCTCCTATCTCTCCTATTTTCTTTCTAATTGATTCTCTTTATTTATTTTACCGTCCCTCTCTTCAGATCTCTCTCTCTCTCTCTCTCTCTTGCCATGTAACTGAACCTCCCTCCCTCTCTCCTTATCTAAATCCCGCAAACACCCCTTGTGATCCTCTCTCTATCCCCATTAATCTCCTTACATAACCGTCCCTTACACCCAGCCATTAATACTTTATATGCATGCAATTAAATACAATTAATATTCTATATAGAGCATTTATTTAATTTCTGAAGGAGCCATCAAGTGCAGCTTCTATTCCTTTATGTATGGATGGTTGTGATGATACGTAGTTATTTTTTTTGTCTAATCAACTTGTTTCGTTTTGTCTAGTCAGCAATTTTTTTGTCTAGTCAGCACGAAAGCGCCGTGGCATGTTATATAGATAGACGTCTTTTAAAGAGCTAGAATTCTTCTTCCGTATGTGAACGCGGCACTCTTTTAAATCCATTTAAAAACATATCATAAAAATGATAAATTTTTAGAAAAATTTTATTCATACCCCAAATATCTGTAATTTGCCCCCAGCTCCCAACCGTTTCACAGTAACTTCCTCATGGTTTTTTAAATACCATTTATACCCTTATCTTATACCCCACATACAACTAAAACTTAAAACAAAACATTTTTAATAAAGAGACCACGATTACAATTGGAAAGGAATTGAGCGATGGCGATGGCATGGTTGTGGCGTCAGTGACGCTGACATCGATAACAGATCTTGAATATCCTATTTCCCCCCGATCTGATTCCTCTATAGGCGGCAACGGACTCAAAGGCCCACTTCCCTCGATCAGATTCCTCCAAAGAAAATCAAACCTCTTCAGCAATAGGGGAAGAAGAAGCTCTCTCTCTCTCTCTCTCTCTCTCTCTCTCTCTCTCTCTCTCTCTCTCTCTCTCTCTCTCTCTCTCTCCCCTCATGGGGCTTCAACATCTGAAAGAAATGGGGCATGATCAAGGTATAGCGGGTCATTTAACTGGGGTGTATTCAAGGTGAGGTTTAAGGGGAAAGGGTATTTTTGGGATAGGAATGGGGTATGATTAAAGAAATTGGGGTGTGTTCAAGTTTGTTAGAAATGGGGGCTAATTACATATTTTTGGGGTATGAATAAAATTTCCCAATTTTTATTCAATGAGATTTAATGGTCATTTGATGTTAATCTCTCTCTTTCTATCTCTCTCTAAGAAGTGAATCACACTACTCACTTCAGATTTCACACTTCTTTGAATAGTTGGAATGTCGTCTTTGCCAAATGACGTGCATCAAGCACATTCGGGTATTGCCCAAGTTTCTTACTAGTATATATGCTAAAATGGAAACCTCTCTCCCGTGTTGTGACACATGGAAGTCTTTTAAAGAGATAAAATTCTTCTTCCATGTGTGAATGTGGCTCTATTTTAAATCCATTTAAAAACCTATAATAAAGATGATAAATTTTCATTCAAGGGCATTTAATGGTCATTTGATGTTAATATCTCTTTTTTTCTCTCTCTAACAAGTGAATCACACTCACTTAAGATTTCACACTTTTTCGAGCAGTTGCGATGTCGTCTTTGCCAAATGGCGTGTATCAAGCACATTCGGGCATTGCTCGGGTTTCTTACTAATCTATATATTTATACTAAAATGAAAGCCTCTCTTCCGTGTTGTGACACGTGGACTTCTTTTAAAGAGCTAGAATTCTTCTTCCATGTGTGAACATGGTTCTCTTTTAAATCCATTTACAAACCTACCATAAAGATGATAAATTTTAATTCAATGACATTCAATGGTCATTTGATGTTAATCTCTCTCTCTGTTAATCTATACTAGTATCTATACTAAAATGGAAGACACTCTCCCATGTTGTGACATGTGGACATCTTTTAAAGAGCTAGAAATATTCTTCTTCCATGTGGCTCTCTTTTAAATCCATTTAAAAATCTACCATAAAGATGATAAATTTTCATTCAATGGTATTTAATGGTCCTTTGATGTTGATCTCTCTCTCTCTCTCTTTCTCTCTCTCTAATAAGTGAATCACACTCACTTCAGATTTCACACTTCTTCGAACAGTTGTAATGTCGTCTTTGCCAAATGGCGTGCATCAAGCACATTCGAGCATTGCTCGGGTTTCTTACTAGTATATCTATATATCTATACTAAAATGGAAGCCTCTCTCCCGTGTTGTGGCACGTGGACGTCTTTTAAATAACCATAATCCTTCTTCTCTGTGTGAACGCGACTCACTTTTAAATTCTATTAAAAACATACCATAAAGATGATAAATGGGATTTAATGTTAATATCTCTCTCTAACAAGTGAATCACACTCATTTTATATTTTACACTTCTTCGAATAGTTGCAATGTTGTCTGTGCCAAATGGCATACATCAAGCTCATCCGGACATTGCCCGGGTTTCTTTCTAGTATGTACTAAAATGGAAGCCTCTCTCCCGTGTTGTGACATGTGAATGTCTTTTAAAGAGCTAAAATTCTTCTTCCGTGTGTGAACGCGACTCACTTTTAAATCCATTTAAAAACCTACCATAAAGATGATAAATTTTCATTCAATAGCATTTAATGTTAATCTCTCTCTCTTTCCAACAAGTGAACACTCACTTCAGATTTCACACTTCTTTGAACAGTTGCAATGTCGTCTGTGCCAAATGGCGTGCATCAAGCACATTCGGGCATTTTGCCCAGGTTTCTTACTAGTAGCTACAAAGATTGGGTGGCAGGCAACCAACATTGGCGGATACAGGCGACTGGCTAGTGACCAATGGTACGATTAGGGGCAACATACAATTTAAATCATGAACTAAGCTTCTTCGATCGGCATTTAATCCCTCTCCATCAACCTTTTATCTAGAAAATATCCTTATCAATTTTCGATCAGACTCGAATGTTCGTTTAGGATATTTAACTCATACTTACTAGGATGTATAATTTAGGGGTGTTTTTTGTACTTTTTTCTAAAACTTATTACTTCAATTCTGTACCTTATATACCAACGGCCCCATGTTGGAGAGGTTCCATGTTTGACTTCTGTTGGGTTAGTTGCACATTGGCTAGGGGGCTGAGTAATGTCGTCTTCATATACCCTCTATGGATGTCCCCTTACCACTCGGGTATTGGGGCATGAGGATATCTTCAATTGGTATCAGAGTTGGGTGCTGCCCAACCTAATTTTGATCAGACCTTATTGGGCCTCTCCCACGTTCAGCACGAGAGGGGGGCTCTCAGCGTCTGTCCAACCCTAGCCTCGTGTGAGGGGAGATTGTTGGGTTAGTCCCACATCAGTTAGGGGGCTGGGTGATGTCGCCTTCATTTATCCTCTGTGGACCTCCCCTTACGACATGAGTTTGCATTGTTTGCGTGTGTGAATCTTTTTTTTTTTTTTGTATTTCAAAGGGGAGGCCACAATCAAACCATGGGGAGGTGCCACATGCCGGCGCAACAGTTGAAAGGCAGCCCATCTGCTGCAAAACTCAGGCCACCACACCGGTAGGAACAACCTAGCCCACCGACTGGCAAGAAACACACAATCCGCTCAATCAACGGGACCCATCACCAACACCGATTCTGCGATCGCACCAGCCGCCGAACACCGATGAGAGAGAAAAAACAAACAACCAGAAAAGGCAACAAACACTTAAAGAAAAAATACCAAAAAAAGAGCACCAAAAGTTGGAATTACCTCCAGATCCCCCGATCTGCCACGAACCTGTCTTCAGCGCCTCGAACCACCAAAAATCCAACATCGAGAATCGAAGGGGACTGGAAAAGGCCATAGCATGCGTCGGCCAGGGTCCAGAGACCAACCATCCGGCTGCATCCGGTCGGAGCCCGCCGATCCGAGAGCCAAAACCTTGATCCGAGCATGAGATAGCCTCAACGTCGCCAGCATGTCGATCACAAAAAAGTCGCACGGATGGAGGAATCCCCTATGTACAAGGGGGGAAAGGGACTAGCTTCACCCCTCCAAACCAGAGTCCTTGGCCGGCCTCCCTGGAGTCACCCCCGGCGTCCGAAGAGGTTGGGGGGGAAGGGGGGAACCCTAACCCTAACGAAAAGGGGGAAAGGGAAAAGGGGAAAGGCGCTCGGAGCCTACTGTAGCTAGAAATAGGTAATCCTTACAATCCGTGCGCGAATCCTGGTCATTGATGTCATGTCAACGGGATTATAAAATTTAATAAAATCAACAATTATGTTGGCTTCCCCGTTTGGATCTTCGGACCTGTTTGAGCCCTTGTTCTAGTGCTCTATCCTCTGACCGCCTGGCAAGTCCAGCAAATAAAAAAAAAATCTATATATCAACCTAATCTACAGCCAGCCTCTTCTAGAGATGCAAGAGTCTCATGATCTTTGCTAGTGTTCTTTAGTACTGTTCACTTTGCTAGTGCTCTTTAGTACTGTTCACTGGAATTGGTGTTGGTGAGGAAAGTGATTGTTGTAATCATGCACGGCAGGGCCCACTCGATACAAGTTAAGGCCTAAGAGCATCTCCAACGGCCGCCTCAGCTTAAATCCATATTTGGTGAGCCATTTTTGCCACGTCACTATATTTGGTGAGTGGGTTTTGATCCTACACCAAAGACCTCCCCACCCACTCCCTTCAATATACTAATTTCAAAATAAATTTTTTATCAAGCCAATTATAATATTTTCAATGATCATAATGCCCATTCTTTTTATCTTATTTATGACCTAAATAAAATGATTCATCAAATAAAAAAATTACTTACGATGCAAGAAACAATAGTTAAAATTTATATAAATTATCAAACAATAAGAATTTTTAATAATATTGAATAAATAGAATTTAGGGTTTAGGGTTATGGTTAGGGTTTTTTTTTCAGACACATATATGACCATTGCGATCAATATCGTATCTTTACCTCAGCGGTCATATTAATTTATGATCGTTTGACACTCCTCTTAATGTTTTATGTCATATCCCCAACTGTTAAATTTGTGTCCGTTGGACATATGTAGTGATGCACTTTTTGTCTCTTTCCAACGGGCATATTTTTTTCTATAAATATAGGGTTACTGAAAATTAGTTCCCTACTTCGATAAATCCGTAGACACTCTCTTATTCCTTTCACTCTTGTCCCCCACCATCATGTCCCGTTATTGGTTGAAGATGTTACTCCTTCATGATCGACTCTAGCTCCGACGAAGATACGAAGAGGATGCTGGCCTATGCCGTCATCGAGGAAGGGCAAGAAGTTATTCACTCAAATGAGCGATGGAGAGGACCCATTAAAGGTCACACAATCATTAAGCGTGATCAACTTGAACGCCACTTGAGGCTCTTCAGAGACTACTATGCCGAATATCCGACGTATACTTACAAATTTCGACAGAGATTCCGGATACATTGGGCGCCCCTCTTCCTCTGAATTGTAGCTGCAGTAGAGCAGTTAGACCCCTACTTCATCCAGAAGAGAAACACTAGTGAAAAATTGGAACTATCTGGTCTACAGAAGATCACAGTAGCGAGAATCCTAGCTTATGGAGTGCCGATGGACGAAATTGATGAATACAACCATATTACTAAAAGCACATCACTCGAGAGTCTTGGGAGGTTTTGTGAGAGCTATGATCGCTTGCTTCTTTGAGGAGTATTTTACGTTCACCAACTACTGAAGATGCTGCACAACTTCTATCACATGTGTAGAACTAGTGCATGCTCGAGCCGATTGGCACAAAGAAAGCGCCTTTGGTGCGACACCCCCCCCCCCCCCCCCCCCCGCGCACCACCACCCAACCCACCCAATGCCCCCGCCGCGGGGCACAAGACCACGAACTGAGAGAGAGAGAGAGAGAGAGAGAGAGAGAGAGAGAGAGAGAGAGAGAGAGAGAGAGAGAGAGAGAGAGAGAGAGAGAGAGAGAGAGAGAGAGAGATCATTTTGTTGCTTCTTTAAATGTTGGTTGATTCTATATGTTTGTAAAAGAAAAATCTAAGCACAACATGGATTTATAGTTGAATCAATGAGAAGAATGCACAAAGACCAAGTTTAAGCCAAGTTTAAATAGCAATCTAAGCACAACATGAGTTCATAGTTAACGCATGCACAAATACAACAGAAGCATAACATGGGTTCATAGTTGAATCAATGTGAACTCAGTTTGTATCAATCTCCGGTCCTTCTCTTACTGGCGTGGCTCAACAAGTCCACTGATGTGGTCGAGGATCATCAACGACCTCTTTGTACTCGGAAGGATACGAAGGATTTCCAGAACTCCTACAGAGAGAAAAATTGAACCAAACACATCAATACTCTGCCTAAATAGGTGCACATTCATGAATCTAAATCTAAATCTCATTGATCACATTCAAGAACTTATGAGAAAATAATTTCTAGAAAAAGACATTAAAAATCTGCATAACCAATACACGATTGTAGAAAAACTATACCAATGAGCAGTTCAATGGGAGCAAAGAACACTTGTAGGGGAAATAAAAGAAGAAATTTTAAATTCCCTCCCAAATTATCATAATCTAAGAGCTCTTATCTTCCAAAAATCCAACAATTTACCAAAAAATACCCAAGCAATCAACAAGTTCATTGCTTATCCGATCCTCACTGGATGGCCAACATCCCAAATGATCTTATCCTCGTGGGGCGTTGAACACATGATTTAAGGGCCACCGAGAGTTTCGAGGCTTGTGCTCAGATGCTTGCCGATCTTTGACACGGTGTAGGATCTGTCCGCCCTCGGCTCCATCGCCAATTGCTCCGGATCCTACAGAGATCACATATACATATATGCAACCCAATCAGTCAATCAAACAAAAACAAAAAAACAAAAAAACAAAATTGTTCATAAAGGAAGAGGGTGAAGCAAACACCGACCTGCGTGGATAGATTCTTCATGTGGATGGTGTAGCTAATGGTGTTGAGCAGAGGGGTATCTGGGCCTCCCCCGAGAAATTAATCTTACATCCGCTCAATGTCCGATCCACTCTCTCCCTCGGAGAACATAGAACATAACAGAAGAAATCATGAAATCATATGCCAGACGAATCGGGAGAGAAAGGGCTAGATCACCAATCGCTCATGCCAGGAAGGGGGAGTCAATCAGAGGTGCACAAGGTGGGCAAATGGGGGAGGGGACACATGAACCAAAGATCATGACCACCCTGCACGTTGTTCTGAGATCGTGAGGAAGAGAGAGAGCGAGAGAGAGAGAGAGAGAGAGAGAGAGAGAGAGAGAGAGTGAGGAAGAGAGAGAGATTGGAATGGGGGAGAGAGAGATCATGGGGAAAAGTGAGAGAGACGTAGAGAGAGAGAGAGAGAGAGTGGGAAAGAGAGATAGAAAGAGAGAGACAACGTGGGGAAGAGAGAGAGGGATAGATCGGAATGGGGGGAGAGAGAGATGGAGAGAGAGAGAGAGAGGGAGAGAGAAATGAATGGGGGGCGATCGATGAAGGCGGGGGGGCATGCGGCAGGAATAGGGGAATCAGTTAGGGGGGGGGAGAGAGAGAGAGAGAGAGAGAGAGAGAGAGAGAGAGAGAGAGAGAGAGAGAGAGAGAGAGAGAGAGAGAGAGACTAGGGGGTGCGATCGGGAGAAACTAACCCGGGGGGGGCGATCGGTGAAGGCGTGGGTGAGGTCGTGCGGCAGGAATAACGAGATCAGTTAGGAGTTGGGGATATTGCTTGGTGTGAACGTGATTATCTTTTATGGACAGTTCAGAGTAATTTTTTTATTGATCGGACGGTCTGAAGTGTCCTAGTCAGCATGGCTAAATCACTTGTAATTTTTTGTCAGACTGCCGTAGCATGTTATATAGATGTGTGTAAAAAATGGAGAACAAAGAGTTTATTTTATAAAAAATCCTGTCCAACTTAAAATTTTAATTATTTTTTAAATTTTTGACATTTTGTTTGGATTTTTTAAGCCCCCAACAGCTAGTTTTCAATGCTTGTAGCCATTGGTAGGTATAGTTCGAATTTTGGCAAATAGAATCGTTGGGGGGCAGCTTTATAGTAGCTCAAGAAATAGAATCGGATGATTAATTTTTACTTGATCGAAAGGTCACTACACAGCAGACATCACTAGCGATTTCCGAGCGAGCCAACAAATGGGGCGAGGCATAAAGGGGAATGTTAAATGTTGTGATCCCTAAGCGATGTCGTTTGAGGCATTTAAAACAGGTTTGTCGTCAGTTCTGGTGAATCAGCAGCCTCAAGCGAGGCCGTTGGAGATACTCTAAGGGGGAAGCTCTAAATAAATATAAATAATATCAATTGATTTATTATATAATACTCTAAGGAGACCATCTTCCACCTGCGGGAATCCGGCGAGGAAGGGGTACTGCTCAAGATCGACTTCGAGCGGGCCTTCGATCAGATTCGGTGGGACTTCCTCCTTAGGCTTCTGAAAGCCAAGGGTTTTTCTGCTAAGTGGGTGTCCTGGATCAGAGAGATTTTGGTCTCTTCTAAGCTTTCTTGCCTTATTAATGGGGAGCAGGGTCGGGACTTCAAGGTGTACAAGGGTCTGAAGCAGGGATGCCCACTATCCCCTTATCTGTTTATCTTGGTGGTCGACGCCTTCGATGCTGCGGTTCGCAAGGCGAACTCTGAAGGTCTGGTGAAGGGAGTGGCCGGGCATGGTTGGACTACTTCTAATTTGCATTATGCGGACGATTTGTTACTCTTCGCCAGAGCGTGTCCTTTTCAGATGGTCTCCCTGAAGATCCTCCTTTACGGGCTGGAATTGACTTCAGGGTTGAAGATCAACTTCCAGAAGAGCAGCCTGTATTACATCGGTTCAGGGGAAGCCGGTGGCGGTTTGGCCAGGTTACTGAATTGTAGAGAAGGTACCTTGCCGATGAAGTATTTGGGTCTTCCTATCAGCGACAAGGCTCTCAGGCGGGAGGACTGGGAGCAGCTGATTCTGAAGATAGAAAGGCGTTTGGAGGGTTGGAAGGGCAGATTTTTGTCCTCTGGTGGTCGACTAGTTCTGGTAAATTCGGTTCTTTCGTCGATCCCATCTTACTACCTGTCCTTCTATTTTCTGCCAACTTGGGTGATTGATAGGATCGACAAGATCCGACGCTCCTTCCTGTGGCATGGTGCGGGTTCTTCTACAGGAGGGTGCAACCTTATGCGTTGGGACCAGGTCTGTCTCCCAAAGAAGCTGGGTGGTTTGGGTGTCCTAGATCTGCGCCGGTTCAATATCTCGATGCTGGGGAAGTGGTGGTGGCGATTGCAGCAAGGTTCGGATGGTTCATGGAGGGAAGTTATTATGTCCCGATATTTCAGAAGATTCTCCCCACTTCACGCGCGGAGTAGAGTCTCTGGTAAAATTTCGCATTTTTGGCGAGGCGTCCTCAAGGTCAAGGACCTCTGCAGGGAGGCGACCACTCTCTCCTTAGGTGACGGGAGGGCCATCAGATTCTGGCGGGACACTTGGCTCGGAGATAGGCCTTTGGAGCACCTCTTCCCGTCTCTCTTCTCTTTGGCTCGGAACAAGGGAGCTTCGGTCCGATCCCAGGCGAGCCGGAGGCTGGGTTCTATCGGTTGGGATATTAAACTCCGCGCTCCTTTAGATCGGGACAGTCGGCGGGAGCTGCAGGATCTTTATGTGATTTTGCAAGCGGCTTCCTTCAGATCCGAGCGGGACACGGTTCGATGGAACTGCTCATCCTCCGGGCTATTCTCTGTGAGATCCTTCTACGAGCATCTCCTACCTCGAGTGCAGAGTCACAGACCATCGAAGGCTATTTGGAGGACGAAGGCGCCTTCAAAGGTTCAGATTTTCTCCCTGATGGCCTCGAAGAACAAGATTCTTACTAAGGCGAACTTGTTGTGGAGGCACCATCCCCAAGCTTCGGACGCTCTCTGCACCTTCTGCAACACGGAGGAGGAGACCTCATCACATCTGTTACTTGGGTGCTCCTTCGCTCGGCAGCTGTGGGACCATTTCGAAGGCAAGGCCGGTATTTCCTCGCACCCGCTTTCTCTTCGAGGCCTTTGGAGCTCCTGGAGGAGGAGGAGAGTCCCGCTGGGAATCAGAAAACCTTGGGATGTGTTGGTCATGGCGATCGTGTGGGTGATCTGGCTTGAGCGGAATAATCGGATCTTCAATGCTACTTCGGCCGGGCAGGAGAATCTACGTAGGTCGGTTGCTTCTTTTTTCAGGACTTGGATTATCCCTTGGCGTGACAAGTTAGGGGAGGAAGCCTCCTTGTTTTGTAACAGCATTCTATCTTGAGTATTAATTGGTTCTGGTTGGGGTCCGCCAAACCCTCCCTCCCGTAGGAGGGGTTCTCAAAAAAAAATATAATACTAAAAGCTTTTATTTTAATTGGGATCATAAATTTTATTTTATATAGGGTTTTAGGCTATTAAATTGGTTAATTTGGGGCTTTCTTTTTATATGGGATCTTTAAGACATCCAAATGATTTTGGACATTGAAGATCTTAGGCTCATATAGCGTTTTAGGCGACCGCCTTAATGGCCTTATAGTCGAGCCGTTCTGATACAAGGGGTGCTTCAATGGCAATTGTCTGAGTCTCAGGCTACCTTGGCCTCACAGTGGTCCACACCCTCTAATACCGCTCGCCAAGCCCAAGAACAAACCTTTGGATCTGGCGACTTCCGCAAGTTATCTGAGGCCCCCCATACTTGGATTATCCCTATTTTAAAAAGAAGAATATTACTTCTCATAAGTGGCCCCCCTAATAGGCAAGTCTGACCTCACTAGGGATCAAACCTAGCCATGGTTTTCACCTTTGGATGTTTCTTTGACAAATTTTGATGGGAGTCGGGAGTTGTGAGAAACAAAATTTGACGACCGGAATTACGACCGTCCAGTGGCATTGCGCCACATGCTTCACATACATACCAAAAAAAAGAAGAGAAGAACATGTGTTACATAAGGGGTAAGGAGGGAATTTGAAGGTGTTAAGAGGTCATTTTCATTAGGGTTGTGGCGTACGTGGTGCAATGCCATTAGCCAGTTGTAATTTTAGTTGTCAAATCCGATCGTCAATTTTTTTTCTCAGGAGTTGTGAGTCCAAAATCTGGCTAACGCTCGACAGTGGGACCCATAGCCCTGCCTGGGGCACACGAAGGAGACAGTGGGACCCACAGCCCTGCTTGGGGCCCACAATGGCGATAGTAGGACCCGCAGTTCTACTTGGGGCCCGCACATGCCATCCGGGGACTGGTAAATCCCCCAGATGATTGCCTAAACTCTTGATATTCTAGGAAATATTTCCAGAATATTCCCAAACCCTTATATATAGCCAATCCTGTAAATAATCCAGATTCAATTTCATTATTACCAATCCCACTTTCTATTTTCAAGAGCTCCCAGAGCCTTCTGGTATTCAAACTCTCAAGCCTCCTCCATCCTTTATCTACTTGTAACAAGCACTCCTCGGCCTGTCGAGAATAGCTTTACTTTTTCAGTGATAGTGGATTCAAAGGTTGCGTCTTACCGCACGAAAACATAGGCTTCGGCCGAACTTCGTCACTAGCTCCTGTGTCAATGCTCTATCTCCCTCTCTCTCTATCTCATCAGTGACTCTGTGACAGCTCAGCACTTAACCCCTTAGCGCTTCACAGCGTACCACGTCCTGAAGGGTCAAACCTTCAATTGATTGTTGGAGGGGGATTACGTACAACGGCCGAAATCCTCCCCCACAGGTGTTGCACCACAACCACGTCCTCGACTACGGACAATATCGATAATTCAAATACCCTCCTTGTCCTCCCTTTCGTTTGTCACCCACTATTAATCGGATATGCTCTTGTCCTAGTGGTACTTCCTCTCTCACATGTTGGAGAGGTTTTCTATTCGACTCCTAGTATATGGACACTGTGGAGGAAACTTTCCTTCAAAGCCGTTGTGCCTTGTTCTTTTTGTAAAATTTTTGTATGACATCAGTGGGTGTCACGAAACCTTTCAAGCCAAGGACCCACTTCGGGATCGGACTAATCCCTCCGAGAATATGCACCGATCCATTCAAAAGTTTTCCCTACGCACTCCTGGTAAATCGAGTGGGGAGGAACTGAATCCACAACCTCCTCACCATTGCATTAGTTTCCTTATGCACTCCGTTGTGCCTTGTTTGTGCGTGTAAATCCTGGTCATTGATGTCATGCCCATGGGATTATGGAATTTAATACATAGCAACTATGCTACCTTTCCCGTTTTGATCTTTGGAAACCTCCGACCTCGAACCTCTCGACACGCTTCTGAAAAGACTCGGTGATTAGATCTAGATCGTCAGAGCCTTTGTTCCCCAACAAGTAGTATCGGAGTGTTGGCCGGGTTCGGTTCAAAATTTTGAGGTAGGCAGAGTGAATCGAGATGGTATTGAGCGAATCAACCATGAAAGTTTGACATAGAGAAATTTGATGGAAAGATCAACTTTGGCTTGTGTCAACTGCAAGTCATGGACATGTTGATTCAAGCCAAGTTGCACAAGTAACTGAATGGTGAAAAGCTAGCGCATATGAATGATGGAGATTGGGAAAAATATAATTTAAAGGAAACTAATGGAATTCAACTATGTCTGATGAAGAACGTATTGATACACGTCTCAGGTGAAGATTTTGTTGCGTAGCGAATGATACGGAGTTCGGCATAGAGAAAAAGTCGAGGATGCGGATACGCAACCCATCGTCGCGAATCCCTGAAAAGTTAGATCCCATCGGTGCATCCCATACTAGACCAGTCCATTAAACACAAGACAAACAGAAAAAACACATACAAGAGAGAGGGACACATGATTTACAGAGGTTCATCCCAAACGGGGCTACACCCTCTCTTCGGCAACCACCTCCTCCAGGAATCCACTATGAAGAAGATAAACAGGATTACATCCGATGGCACTCCATGCCCTCTAACAAATCCTCACATATCTCTTCACTACAAAAGAAGATCATGCGTATCAACGGAGACCAGACTGTCTCCTACATGCGCCAACGGTCCTCCGGAAAACCACCAAATATAGAAGACCAAAACTAAATATGCGACATGATAGATAGAGAAGAAAGCTTTACCTCTTTGTGCGCTCTCTCTCCTACAGATCTGACTGAACAGATCTAGATACTCACCAGTCACGGTCTATCAGATCAATCATCATCGAAGCACCGTACCACAGATCTCTCAACAGCCTCGCACTCCTCCTTTTGGACTCGCCACATCATGGCCTCAGTCTTCGCAATATGGCCTTGTCCTCCATGGCTCGCTGCCATGCCCGAAGGCATCTTCTCCAGAACGAGGTTCTTCTTTAGGTTTTTCTCCAAGTAGAATTCCTCCGAGATCGGTCACCAAGCACCCGCAAAGCGGTGCTCCAACATAGCGTTCTGGATGTCACTCGCCATCTTTTCAACGGCCCGGGGGGAGGAGTAAGGCACGCTCCTCCCCTGGGTTCATCTTCTCCACGAGAAGCTTCACCAAGAGCCGCCGCCGAAATTGATCCAAAAGTTGATCTAAGGATTGATCCAAGCATGAGTTCCCACAACCCTAGACCCCTTTATATACTAGGGGAATAGGTTACAAGAGATTAATCCTAAGATTCGCCTAAAATAGCCCAATCTGGGAAATCCAATCATGCAAGGCCGGGTCAAACCCTTATATGTCAGGCACAATCATGCGCACGCTGGGAAATCATACGCACGACTGTCTGTAGCAAGACACGTCTTTCTGGAGAAAGACGCGTCGGAAAAGTCGAACTCTAGGTCGTGCGCACGATTGTACAGTCGTGCGCACGACCTGCCCAAGGAGACGGATTTGACTCAAACCATCATCAACAATCTCCACCATGGCGAGATGTGACAAACCAGACATCTATTCGTCATCTTTAAAGCACTCTGATAGTGCCAAGCGGTACCCTGTCGGTATCACGAATCCGTTTTCTGATGGCACTCCAAACGGCACCCTAACGGTGCCAAATGACCCCTCCTTGGTGTCCAAAACACGCATCCTGGAGATATGCTGAAAGCACCCTGCCGGTGACTGCATCCAAACGTATGTTTGACACCTCTGACCGGTGTATGCACCTAACTGAATGCCGATGACCGATCGTCGTGCCCGACGATCACCTCCAATAACCATCTTCCAGTGGTCATGATGCCTGGAGTGTCCTCTGACGTCTAAACAAGCTCCACCTCAACCGATGTCACTCCACCACCAATGGACAAACGTCTGAAATCTCCTCTGGAATCCAACAAGCTCCACCGAACCGATAGACTTGTGCCAGCGGGCAATCCCACCGGATTTTCGCTTAAGGTCGCAAACATATGGCTTTCCTCCAAATAGGACTCTGAGCCAACCGGCTCTCCTCCAAATAGGATTCCGAGCCACACCACAATGCTCAACAGATTTCACGATAACACTTTAGGCAAAGCTGGAGAAAGTCTACATGATATGAGAAAGCATCCCAACATCTTTAATCAAGTAATCTCAAAATTAACTAATGTCAGTGAAGACATGAAAGATAAAGACAAGATGTTATTCTAGGTTTGCCTCCCTTGTTGTTAGAGAATCTAAGGGTTACATTGCTCTATGGAAAACGTCATTAACTTTCAAGATGTTGCGGGTGCACTTCTTTTAAATGAGTTACGAATAAAGAGATAAGTGCTAGTAATGAAATGCTTGTGGAATGATCAATAACAGTGAGTGAGGGTGCGAGGATAAGAAGAAGTTTTAGTGTTAGAAATGCAGGGGCTACGAGCACTTGAAAAATGAGTGCAAGTGGAAAGGTGATGGAGCAGGTCCTGAAAATAGCTCTAGGCTTGCTGAGACCAAGGAAAACGCTAATCAAGTGCTGCTAGTTTAATCCAATAAAGAAGTAGTCTCTGGCAGCCACTGAGTGTAGAGGTCAAGATTAAGTACTTGATATCGGTGTAACATATCATGTTTGCTCACACATGGCATAGTTCAGCCGCTATGCGATGTGTGAGGGTGGCAGGATGATAATCAACGATGGCTCCTGGATGCTGACTAGAGGAGTAAAAAACATTCGCTTGACGATGTCTGATGACTTAGTTCAGACACTCAAAGACTAACGTTCGTTATGTTTCGGGCATATGAGCAAATCTAATTTTTCTTTCCAAATTATATTCTCTCGAGAATAGGACCACTGCTTTAGATAAAGTCATGAAGGTTAGGGATGACACTTCTTCGATCGTAGATGGAGTCTGTAGTGGAGGCTTAGCTTGTACATGATCGATGTGATGGTAGCTTCTAAGGCAGAGGGTTCAATGAAGAACAACTTTGTAGGTGGAGCATGCTCGGGCACTAGAAAGATGAAGAAGAAGTGGATCCCGGTCAAGTCTGAAGGTAAATTAGACTGGTTAATCATTGGTCTTGGATGATCGGGCACCCGGTATGGGTGCGAACATAGCAACAAGGATGATAAAGATTTTTCACAGGTTCCTAGAACGAGTAGCGGTGATAGTGGATTCTTCATGGTGTTGGTCTTTTAAGCCAATGTGGATAGTGTTGCTATTTGGTTTGCAAAAACCGAACCCAAAGTAGGCTGGCGATAAGAGCTCGCTTGGGAGAACCGGCAATTCGCCCGGGCGCACAAGGCATAGAATCTAGAGGGCTCTAGCTCGCCTGGTATTTCTCCCGGGCAACCTGGAGGTGACTCGGAGGGGCTCGGCGTGCTTTTTGGCCTCAGGATTGACACATTATCATACGCTTCCTCCTCTATAAAGGAATGCAAGGCTCTAGGGTTTTTGTATGGTTGTTTCAACCGTCAAGAAGAGATAGAACGTTGTGAAAGAGAAGGAAGGAAGAGAAAGAAAATAATGGAAGGAGAAGCAAGGAAGAAGAGAGAGATTAGAGAGGACCTTCTCTGGGTTCCTTGACGCGTTCATTTAGGAAAATTCTCTCGTGTTTCATCTCTTGGTATTGTTCAGTACTCTCTGGTGTACTTTCTGTGTGGCTTGTCTTTGTCATTTGATAGTTCTGAAAGAGGGCAAATGTACAGTGTGGGGGGGTCCGACAAGCGGTGACCCACTGCATGATTATTGTAACATATGTTAGTAAAATTCCTAATTCTTGATTGTCGGAATTCTCGTTGTTGTTATTTTTTTGGTAGTTCAACACAGTGACCATTATGCATGACTTGGATGTCCTCCTTAACAAGAGCAGTAAGAAAGGCCGGTAAGTTGTTGGCCCAGAAGATCACTACACCATGGACACACGTTTCTTGAGCAAGCCAGTGTGCGGCGGCATTGGAGGAACGTGGAATCCAGTGCACTGACACCCCGAATACCCTCTGCCAAGCATGTAAACAAGACATAATAGGGGGACAAAGATCTCCCGCCCATTCCTTTCCAAGCACCAATGCATCATGCGCCTTCGCCGCATCCGTCACAATCATCACATAGCTAATCTCCTACCGCACCAATTCCTCAAATGCTTCCTTCAGAGCCCACAGCTCCGCATGCAGAGAGGAGGCTAGGTCTCCCAACAATGAGAAGGCCGCCGCCTGAATCTCTCCATCACAACTAGCAAGGACCCAAGCACCACTAGCGATCTCTTCCTTGGACTTCAAAGACCCATCCGTCCACAGGAGGAAATCCACCTTCTTGCGCACAGGTAGATAAGGCTCCACTCCTCGAGTAAAACGCATACAGATTTCAGTCCCCCCACGAACCATCTCCATGACATTATACCCTTCGCGGCCATAAAGTTTGGTACAACGTAATTTCCATAGCTAGCTGCCACATAGAGATAGCCAACACTTCACTCGGCATGGGATCCCTACACCGCCGATTCGCCCAATTTCCCGGTTGCAACACTGCCATTTGATAGAAATTAATCCAACCCCGATAGTCGTCGAAACTCACTCCAAAATACCACCACTGCTGGGCACTGCCAAAAGATATGATATATATCTTCCTCCTTCCCACACCATGGACATTCCCCGTAACCCATGCGTAATCGCTGTCGCAATAAAGAGGACGTCGGTAAGGCCCCATGTAGAAGCTTCCACAAAAATAGTTGGACTCTTGGGGGGATGCGCAAACCCCACATTTTGGTCCCCCACCACCGTGGCGACTCCGTCGTCCCACCCACTAAATCACCCAGCCTGAATCTCTATCTAGGTGTTTGAGATATTTAAGTCGGAGATGTCCCGGCCAAATATTCAAACATTGTATCCACCTAAAAACCCGTGCAAACCATGAGAAGCTTTTCCGCCCATGCCATGTGAGTGTGTTTGCATAAATCAACTTCTTTGGTGTATATTCTCCGAAAACCTCCGACTTCAAACCTCGCGATACATTTCCGAAAAAACCCTATAGTCGGATCGATCTAGATCGTCCGAGCTTTTGTCCCCAACAAAGACATGTTCTCAATTGTCATCTCGTTGATGCATGGCTCCTTGACTGCACAACCAAGTGATCAAGCTATCATCAAGAGTGGAGAGGATTAACATGAGGCTTATCACATCAAAATAAATCTTTACATGAGGAGTTGATTAGACACTTATTCTCGTAATATAAATCTTGAACACCATCGGACATTATCGACCGTCCAAGTCTTTGAATTCACCTCTTAGTGTTTGGAAGTGGGCCCTCCTCACCTTATCTTCTACGTTGTAAGTCCTCTCTCATCGAGCATAAGCTTTTTCTTCGCATTGTTTGTTGTGTAGTGTGATCGCTGTGGCCACAGTGACCGTTAGCTAGCTCGGTCCCTCAAAGGTGGCGATGGACCGCACCGGACACGTACAAAGAACGCACGCAACGCGAGAGAGAGAGAGAGAGAGAGAGAGAGAGGAGCAAGCTGAGGGTTGTTCTGAGAGAGAGAGAGAGAAGCAGGCTGAGGGTCGTTCAGTGGAGAGAGAGAGAGAGAGAGAGAGAGAGAGAGAGAAAAAGAAGCATGCTGAGGGTCGTTCAGTGGAGAGAGGGAGAAGCAGGCTGAGGGTCGTTCAGTGGGTTGTGGCGTTTTGTCCTCGCAAGGGTTACGTCATTTTTTTCTTAAAAGTTTTACAGGAATAAAAACTACAGTTTGGAATCTTTGGACTACTGCGATCGCATTTGGCATCAATACAACAGCAGGTTCATGTACAAGCTAAACATAATCATAGGCTCACAATTTTGGACCCGACATGGCAGATCCGTCACGGAATTAGCGGGTCTGAGTCTGGGTTAAACAGAATCCAGTCGTAAACGGGTCAACACGACTAATCATATTAGTAAACGGGTTGGGTTCATGTTTTGTCTCTGACCAGTTTAAGATCCGTTAATATCCGTTTAAAATTCAATAGGTTAGGTCGGGTCGGGTCTACTCCTCAGCATCCAATCATAGTGTCACTTAGCTAATTAGCATGTCTTCCGGGCTTAATACGATTCACTAGTCTGCACTGGGTTCAATGGACGGCTGTGATCAGAACACCCATGGATGAAGAGTTGTAACAAATATAAAATTAAAAAAAATAAATAGTAGATATTTAAAAGGGTCTTAGCGGGTCTACCCGTTTATAAACGGGTCGGATATAGGTTTAGGGTCTAGACACGATTAATTAAACGGTTCGGTTCCGGATTTAGGGGTTCTGGACATGACTCGAAGCCAGACGTAACCCGAACACGAACATTTTTGATACTCGATTCATTTGCTGCACTTGCTTAGGGCTCAATTGTGGGTTGTCATGTCATCCAATAAAACAGATAATCCATTTTATATCCTTTCTAATGGATGATGTGGCATATCATGATTGGACCGTAAGCAAGTGCAGCAGATGAATCGGATAGCAAAAATGCTCTCTAAGTCTTTACCCTATTAGGTGCTTTTGCAACTAATCCAGACAGCCATGCATGACCGTATAAAGGCCCTCGATGCACATAAAGAAGACCAATACCAATCTTTACGATTTTAGCCACTAATGAACATCACCAAACCTTTTGAGATGGCTTTGAGCTCTAGTCCAGATACAGTGTCGGTTGAAGCTCCAACTCCTCCCCAAAGGATACGTTTTACAACAAATTCCCCAATTGTGATTGTTACCTTTTTTTAACCCTTCAAATGACAAACTATCTTTATGTGATGATGAGAGAGAGAAAGAAAGAGAAAGAGATGACTAGGGTTTATAGAAGAACGATCTCTTGCTTCTCATTAGACATTAGCAAACATGTATAGTATGTTGAGATTCTATACTATTAAGGCATATAAACGATGACTAGTAAGATAGTAACAATGTTACAAATCTAGTTTAGAAAAACATTAGAACTACAGTGAGGGGTTTAGCATGCAAATGTGGACACAGTAATTAAGCAAGGTTTAGGTGGGATCCTAAGGCCTTTTACAGATATGGAAAAAGAGAGAGAGGAAAGGGGAAAATGTGGACTTAGCAGTAGTCGAGGCTTGTTCTAGCACAATGCCCTGAATGCTATTTTGCAGTTTCAGTAGGTGCTTGAAGGCCTCCGACAAACACTCCTCATGATACAACGACTTGACTCCTCTTTAGCACTGAAGGGAACCCCTTTGGGACTCTCAACGTACTCCAGACAGCAACCGAATCATGAATAAGAAAAAAAACAGAGAGAGAAAAAGATAGGAGAGAGCTCTTGACTTTTGGTTGTGTTTCTGGCTTCATTGGACCCTCTCTTATATGGAGGTCCTTAGCCATAATGTTCCCTGGCTTACAGGCTATCATATATAGTAACGGTTCCCGTACTAAAGAGAATTCGCTGCTCTATCGGGTGTAACAGTTGCATGAGTAAGGGCAGAGGTCCAGGTTCAACGAACCTAGCTCAGCCTCGTGAAGCGTGTAACGATAGGAATAACTCTCCATCAAAATTTAAAAATTAATGTAAAAAAAGGCTCAAAGCCCATTCGCGTCCATGTGGCTCGCGAGCCACGGCCTCGGCCCAGCTAGCTCGATGTATGTGCTCGCGCGGGCATGTGTGGTGGGCTATGGCATGGCTTTTGGAAAGCTACAAAGTCCAATGAAGAGAGTTCTATTAAATATACATTAATAGTTTTTACCCCAGATAATATGAGACTAAACTCAAAATCGGCTTTTCATTCTTACAAGTCAAAACCAAGTTTTACTAACAATCCCCTACATAATGAAAATATGAAAAATCAAAATCGAAATAAGTTGTCTGGAATACTTATGAGAAGTATGTATAGGCATAAGGTGTCTTTCGACTTGAACCTTTACTTAGTGTAGACCTATAGGACTTACAAGCTGACAGTGAACTTATATCTTGAACTATACATCTATATATTATAAATCTAGTCGACAGGTCTCATCCATACCCTCAAAAATCATTATTGAGTCCCATCCGGTTGTAATCTTTATGGCTATGAGCCATCCCTTGTTTCTTGAGTGTTATAAAGAATTGGACTCAATTCTCATAGAAACGCCCACACTTCTATACTCATATAGTGCTTACTATCAGGAGTACTCTATATCTATACACCTCACTGGTATACCAGCTATAATTAGCATTAAGAGTCTAAAACTCAGCCTCTCGGTGATACAAAATGTGCTACCACATCATAGGGAGGGATAAAATGCTTGGTTGCACCCCCACAATTCTCTCGAATAACTTGTTATCCCATTGAACCTAGATCTTGGGATCTCCAGCCACGTAGGTTGAGTTAGCGTTATTGGAGACTTAGTAATTTGTAGGCCTCAGCCCCATCCCCCTCGATATGTTTAGAACTAACACTCTAGCTAGTCCTTTAGTTAAAGGATCTACTAAATTGTTTTTTGACTTAACATAGTTAATGGTAATTATCCCATCTTTTAACATCTATCAAACATTTTTATGTCTATGATGAATATGCCGTGACTTCTCGTTATAAGAGTTATTTCTGGTCCTCATTATAGCTGATTGGCTATCACAATAAATTGGGACAACAGGAATAGGTTTTCATCAGAAGGAAATATCTATAATGAGATTACTTAGTCATTGACCCTTTTTACTAGTCTTATTTAGGACTATGAACTCTGACTCCATAGTTGATCAGACAATGCACGTTTGTTTGGATGATTTTTAACAAATTGCACCTCCTCCAAGGATAAATACATACACACTAGTGTATTTGGTTCCTGAGAATCCACAATCCAGTTATCATTACTGTACCCCGGCCTTAAGACAGTGGGACACCTACCATAGAAAATGTCATAATCTAAGGTATGTTTTAAGTATACCAGAACTCAGATTAGAGCATCCCAATACTCTTGGTTAGGGTTAATAGTGTATCTACTAAGTCTACCTATCGTATATGCAATATCGGGTCTCGTGTAGTTCATGATATATATAAGACTACCAATTACCCTAGAATATTCAATCTGAGATACACTAGACCCTAAATCCTTCTTCAGATGTACTAAATGATCATATGACGTTCTGGTAGGTCGACAATCAAACTGACCAAACTTCCTAAGCACTTTCTCGATATAATGGGATTGAGATAGAGCTATGCCATTGGAATCTTTCTTGATTTTGATTCCAAGAATAACATCTGCAGCTTCTAAGTCCTTCATATCGAAGTGCCTACTCAATAAGTCATTGGTCTTGACCACTACTTCTAAGTTAGTTCCAAAGATCAATATATCATCTATATAAAGACATATGACCACACAAGTCAGGTTATTGACCTTAGTGTAGATACATTTATCTAATTCATCAATCCTAAACTTACTTGAAGTCAACACATGGTCAAACTTCTCGTTCCGTTGCTTTGGAGCCTGTTTGAGACCATAAAGAGATTTCTTTAATCTATAAACCTTCTTCTCCAAACCTTGCACTATGAAGCCTTCAGGCTAATCCATATAGATATTTTCTACTAATTTATCACTCAAGAATGTAGTCTTTATATCCATTTGGTGAATTACAAGGTTATGGATAGTGACTATAGCTATAACCACCTAATGGATGTAATCCTGATCACTAGCGAGTAAGTGTCAAAGAAGTTTACTCCCTCTCGCTGTTTATAGCCTTTAGCTACTAACCTAGCCTTATATCTTTCTATGGATCTGTCTGTCCTAAGTTTCTTCTTAAATATCCATTTGCACCCAACAATTTTGCAACTAGGAGATAGCTCAACTCGCTCCCAGGTGTTGTTGGGTGTTATGGACTCAAGCTCACTAGTTACAGCTTCTTTCCAAAATATAGAGTCAACTGAGGTCATGGTTTCATCATAACTAGTTGAATCATGGTCTACTGATATGTGATAAAGTCATGTCCAAATGAAGTATCAGTCCTAGCTCGCTTGCTCCTTCTAGATTCGATCTCTTTATTATTTGAAGAGTCATCCCTCCATCTAGAAGCAGGCATCTCAATTATATTGGGCTCCTAAGGTCTCTCAGACCTTTCTCTATAAAGAAACTGACCCTTAAAAACCTATGCACACTACTATTTTGGGCATATCCTAGGAACACAGAGTCAACTGTTTTAGGACCCAGCATGGTCATCTTGAGGTTAGATATGGATACATTCACTAGACACCCCCACACTTTGAGGTGTTTGTAGGAATGCTTCCTACTTCTCAGAATCTTTTAAGGTGTCTGCTCAAACTTATTAAATGGGATCCTATTAAGGACATATGCTGCTGAGAGTGCAGCCTCCCCCCACAGGTTCGTTGGTGCCCCTGAAATGATCATCATAGCATTGATCATGTCCTTTTAGATCTTGTTCTTCCTTTCAGCTACTCCATTAGACCGAGGAAAATATAGAGTAATGGTCTGATGAATTATATTGTTGTCTTCATAGAACTTAGTGAAGTCTCTAGACTCATATTCATTACCTCTGTTCGACCTAAGGACTTTGATTATCTTCCCTAATTGGTTTTTCATTTCAAACGTATAGGTAATGAACTTGGACAAGCTCTCATCCTTACTCTTAAGAAGAAAGATTGAACAGTGTTGGGAATAATCATCGATAAAAATGATGGAATATTTATTCCCTATTCTCGTTGTATAACCCTAAGGTCACACACGTATGAGTGGATCAAATCTAGAGTTTTTAGGCTACGCTCTATACTTTTAAAAGGTTTCTTGGCATATTTTACCTCTACGCATATGCCACACTTTTATCTAAGGATGAAACACATTTAGGTGCACTACCTAAGTTAACTAATCTTTTAAGGGATTTAGAGTTAATGTGTCCTAGTCTAGTATACCACAAATCAAAAGACTCAGATAAGTAAGAAAAAGATAAAGTTTTATTATCATTAATGAAAAATGTTACATTCAGTTTATACAAGCCTTCATCAAAGTAGCCATTTCATACAAAAGACCCTCCCTTAGTTAGGACAAATTTGTCCGACTCAAATACAAGCTTGTAGCCCTTCTTGCTCAACATCGCTCCAGAAAGCAGATTCTTTCGGATGTCTGGGACGTGCACCACCTCCTTCAAAGTCAGAAGATTTTTAAAGGTCAACTTTAGAATCATGTTCCCTTTCCCAATGACCTTATCGAGCAACTAAGGAGCTCCCCGTATATAGCGATTCTCCTTCTACCATAGATGTGTAGGTAGAAAATGAGCTATTCGACCTGCATATATACTTGGTAGCTCCCGTATCCACCTACCAGTCTGCAAGGTTGTTGACAAGCTAGGTTGACATTTGTCACCACTACCTAGAAGTAGCCGCTTTGGGCCACGTTCGCCTCGGACTTGTTCTTCGGCTGATTAGCTGCATTGAAGCGACACTCCCTAGCCAGGTGACATGGTTTGTCGCATACGAAGCAGTCTCCATTCGGATTCTTCTTGAACTGGGGCTTGGATAGCTTGTTCTTCTTGAATGGCTTGGGAGCTTGAACCTTCTTCTTGGAAGACTTCCCTTCCACGATGTTTGCCTTACATTTTATCATATAGGCTTGCTCCCTTTGCTTTGACACTCAGTTCACTACAAAAAAAATAGTTTTTACCGACGGAATATATCCATCGGCAAAGTTGATTTTTTGTCGGTAAAGGTTTATCGCGACGGAAGCCAATTCCGTCGCTTATCTGTCGGGAAATAAGGCGTCGGGAAAAATCGGCGACAGACACAAAATATCTGTCGGTATTAATCATTAATACCGACGGATATTTTATGTCCGTCGGTAATATATAAATATTTAATTAAAAATATATTAGATTATTACCGACGACTAATTATATTCCGTCGGCAATATATAAGATTATTACCGATGGACAATGTGATTACCGTCGGTAATAATGTATACTTTACCGACGGAAGCGTAAGTTCCGTCGGCAATATATAAATAATTAAAAAAATTAATATAGATTATTGCCGACGGAATTTATAACTTTCGTCGGTAAAAAAGCATGATTTTTTTTAAAAAAATTACTAAAATAATTTATTTAATTCTTGTGATTTACAAAAATACCACATATATTATCATAATTGACTAAATCAAATATTACCACAATTTATCAAATATTACCACAAATTATGAAATATTACCAAAATACCAGACAATTATATACAAGACCAAAAAATGACCATATATTTATTAAAAAATCATTTTTACACAATCCAAAACTGAGAAAAGTTGCGTGCCCTAGCATATTCGGACAACGAGGTCTTCTAGGGTCATCTCCTTCCTCTTATGCTTCAAATTACTGTGGGGGAAAATCTTCGTGCCGACCCGAAGACTCTCGCAGCACCAGTCAATTGGAGTTGAAGTTGACGTCGAAGATCGTTGGTCGATCTGTTGATTGAAGTTGAAGCCTTTTGATATGTCAGAAGAAAGTGATATGCAATCAGAGAGATTGTGACACGAGATGTGATCTCGGAGTTCAGCCGAAGCCTACGTCTCCGTGCTATAGGGAGCAACCCGAATTCACTAATACTTCAGTTGAAGTGATCTCGACAGGCCGAGTGTCACTGAAAACCCTCTGATCTCTTCTAAGGAGAAAAGAAGATCAAGGAGAGATGGTAGATCAGAAGTTGAAAATCCCAGAGCTCTGGTTCTGAAAGTCAGATCTCAGAGTGGAAATCAAATTTTTTTTTTTTTTTTTTACATTCGAAGGCTCTGCTATTTATAGGATTCTCTGGTGGGAATTCTGGGTTAAATGGCGGTTTCTGCCGTCGTATCTGGGGATTCTCCAGGTAAAGCTAGCGGGCCCCGCTACCGTCTTCTGGGGGATTCCACAGGCTCGTGGGCCTTCCGAGCAGGGCCGGTGGGTCCCGCGGTGATCCTCGTGGGCCCACCAGGCAGGGCTGGTGGGTCCCATGGTAGTCTTCGTGGGCCCACCAGGCAGGGCTGGTGGGTCCCGCGGTGGTCTTCGTGGGCCCACCAGGCAGGGCTGGTGGGTCCAGTGGTAGTCTTCGTGGGCCCACCAGGCAGGGCTGGTGGGTCCAGTGGTAGTCTTCGTGGGCCCACCAGGCAGGGCCGGTGGGTCCAGTAGTAGTCTTCGTGGGCCCACCAGGCAGGGCCGGTGGGTCCCGTGGTAGTTGGTAAACTTCTGCCAAAATTTGCACCCACAGTTACCCCCTCCAAGTTAGCTAGAGTTCGTTCTGGCTGGCTTGGATTTGGTGCAAAAAATAGCAACCCCCTGTTGCAAAAGGCAAGAAGAAACTTGTCGAGTGTTAGCACAAAAAAGGGACTGACCGGTTAATTTCGATTGATCGGTCAAATTTGACCGATCGGTCAATTTTGACCGATCGGTCAGATTTTGACCGATCGGTCAAAATTCAACCGGTCAAGAATCAGGTGATCGGTCAAAAAACATGGTTTTTTGACCGATCCAGTAGGAAATTTGACCGATCGGTTGAAATTTGACCGATCGGTTAATTTTTGACCGATCGGTCATATTTGACCGATCGGTCAAATTTTGACCGATCGGTCAAAATTCAACCGGTCAAGAATAGGGTGATCGGTCAAAAAACATGGTTTTTTGACCGATCCAGTAGGAAATTTGATCGATCGAATGATTTTTGCCGATCGGACAAGTTTGTCCGATCGGTAAAAAATTATCCGATCAAGGTTCGAGTGATCGGCAAAAAACCTTGGTTTTTTGTCAGATCCAGTAGAAATTTGACCGATCGAATGATTTTTGCCGATCGGACAAGTTTGTCCGATCGGTAAAAAATTATCCGGTCAAGGTTCGAGTGATCGGCAAAAAACCTTGGTTTTTTGCCAGATCGTAAAAAATTATCCGGTCAAGGTTCGAGTGATCGGCAAAAAACCTTGGTTTTTTGCCAGATCCAGTAGAAATTTGACCGATCGAATGATTTTTACCGATCGGACAAGTTTGTCCGATCGGTAAAAAATTATCCGGTTAAGGTTCGAGTGATCGGCAAAAAACCTTGGTTTTTTGCCAGATCCAGTAGAAATTTGACCGATCGAATGATTTTTGCCGATCGGACAAGTTTATCCGATCGGTAAAAAATTATCCGGTCAAGGTTCGAGTGATCGGCAAAAAACCTTGGTTTTTTGCCAGATCCAGTAGAAATTTGACCGATCGAATGATTTTTGCCGATCGGACAAGTTTGTCCGATCGGTAAAAAATTATCCGGTCAAGGTTCGAGTGATCGGCAAAAAACCTTGGTTTTTTGCCAGATCCAGTAGAAATTTGACCGATCGAATGATTTTTGCCGATCGGACAAGTTTGTCCGATCGGTAAAAAATTATCCGGTCAAGGTTCGAGTGATCGGCAAAAAACCTTGGTTTTTTGCCAGATCCAGTAGAAATTTGACCGATCGAATGATTTTTGCCGATCGGACAAGTTTGTCCGATCGGTAAAAAATTATCCGGTCAAGGTTCGAGTGATCGGCAAAAAACCTTGGTTTTTTGCCAGATCCAGTAGAAATTTGACCGATCGAATGATTTTTGCCGATCGGACAAGTTTGTCCGATCGGTAAAAAATTATCCGGTCAAGGTTCGAGTGATCGGCAAAAAACCTTGGTTTTTTGCCAGATCCAGTAGAAATTTGACCGATCGAATGATTTTTGCCGATCGGACAAGTTTGTCCGATCGGTAAAAAATTATCCGGTCAAGGTTCGAGTGATCGGCAAAAAACCTTGGTTTTTTGCCAGATCCAGTAGAAATTTGACCGATCGAATGATTTTTGCCGATCGGACAAGTTTGTCCGATCGGTAAAAAATTATCCGGTCAAGGTTCGAGTGATCGGCAAAAAACCTTGGTTTTTTGCCAGATCCAGTAGAAATTTGACCGATCGAATGATTTTTGCCGATCAGACAAGTTTGTCCGATCGGTAAAAAATTATCCGGTCAAGGTTCGAGTGATCGGCAAAAAACCTTGGTTTTTTGCCAGATCCAGTAGAAATTTGACCGATCGAATGATTTTTGCCGATCGGACAAGTTTGTCCGATCGGTAAAAAATTATCCGGTCAAGGTTCGAGTGATCGGCAAAAAACCTTGGTTTTTTGCCAAATCCAGTAGAAATTTGACCGATCGAATGAAAGTTTAGAACCTGCCCTCAGAGAGGGTTTTACAGCTGTTCTGTTCTGATCTTCTGGCAGAGTTTTGAACATTGATGGGGATTGATCCTTCCTGTTTTGAATCTTTGGTTGGTTTGAATGAGCCTTTTTGACCGGCGGTCCGGTTTACTCAGACCGGTGGCGTGCTTGGACCGTTTGGTTCACGTGGACCGGTGGCTCGACGTTTCGTCTGGTCCGACGTTTCGCCTGATTTTGCGCAAGCTACGGATGGATGCCACGTGTTCCTACAAAAACACGCGATTTGATATGATGAAGACACGTGTTTTCTCGATTTGCGTACCTGTTTTACCCTGGGTATAAAAGTTTCACCGGCTGTCATTTTTGCCTCACGCTCCCAAAATTTTTCGAAGTCCAGACTCTTTGCTCCCGATTTCTGCTTTTGCTCGATCGATCAGATGGCATCTTCTGGAAGCTCGAAGAAGTCTGGCGGGGTCCCTTCGAAGAGGAAAGGGAAGGAGATTGTTGAGGTTCCATCCTCTCCGAAGGGTGGCCGTGGCAAGGGCAAGGCTGTGCTTGCCGAACTTGGGCAGCTGGGCAAAAGACACCAAGGAGTAGGGTTTGCTTCAGCGCCATCGAGGCCAGAGCATATTCCTAAAGTAAAGTTTGTTCTGGGCCCGCTCATGTCTTTGTCAGAGGAGACTGAGTACGTGTACAATACTGGTGGCGAGTTCACCGATTCAAAGAGGAGGAAGTGGCAGACATTGCTCTCTTTCTTCACCGAAGGGAGGGTACAACCTTCGCTCCCCAGCGTTCAGGCCGCATTCGGCATTGACAAGAAGACTGTCTTCACCAACTTTGCTAGTAGTGAGCAGGTCATGGGAACCATTGTGACCGTCGGCCAACTCAACTGCGGTCTGCGTCTACCGTTACCACCCTTTGCGGCAAGATTACTGAACACTTCTGGCCTTTGCCCGGGGCAGGTCACTGGGAATGCCTGGCGAATCATCTACGCATTCTGCCGCGTGGAATCGGATTTCCAGGAAGACTTGAAGGCGTGCTACTCTAGCATTCCAGAAGGTGAAGACGCTCGGATCGAGCTTGGCTACTTTTTCTTCCACTATCGATGGGCATACAGAAGGGATAGCCCGTTCTACAATTTGACTGGAGTATCTCCGCTGCGCCCACTCACCGATACAGTCCCTTCGGACAAATTGTATACTGATTGGCCAATTTCTGTTACCGGCGCATGGACACCTATCTCAGTGCCGGATACCCCTCGAGGTGAAGTGCACGACGCAGTGAAGATGTACTGCGAGAAAGGCATCTATGCCTGGACCTCCGAGAGGGCTGGAGCAATCGATAATTTATTTCTGGAGTTGACCTGTGGAACCAGGTCGTGGAAGCAGTTTTCCAACTGCCCCGTGAGATATGGCAAGGCCAATCTCCTCCACCGATCAAAGGATAGATACGAGGACAATGAAGTCCTATACTCTGACTATGAAGAAGACCCTCATTCGGGCAAGATCATTCGAAAGGTTCGGGCCGAGAAGAAACTCTACACTGCAAGGCGCCGCTTGCCCACTGTGGAAGAGAAACTGGTGATCCAAAGAGGCCCAGTGAAGAAGAAACGAAAAACCCTCAAGCAAAAGGAAAATGAAGATCAAGGGAAGAAGAATGAAGAAGAAGAAAAAGAAAAGAAGGAGAGCGTCGAGGAAGACGAAGAGACCGAGAATGTCAGCCACGACAATAGTGGTAATGACGAGGACGAGGAAGGGGGCGGTGAGGATGATCTGTCTTCCACCCCCTCTGGTGGAGATGGTGAGAATGGGGGTGGTGAGGAAGAAATTCCTCCCACCCCCACTGGTGGTGCAACAGGGGAAGACTCGATTCCTATTCCTATTGACGAGGTTAGAGCCCGTCAAATGGAGGAAATTCTCGACATAGAAGGTGATGGCCCAAAGGCGGTTCCCACCTACAAGTTTGATGAATTGAAGAAGCCGCTGCGCTTCAAAATTAAGTTGTCGAGGAGTGGTGGGGTTGGAAGCAACCCCACACCCCTCGATCAAATTCCACCTGAAGTACCCCGCCTCGAAGGAGCAACCACGAGCGGGGGTATCGAAGTTGAACAACCCCCACCCCCCTCTCGGTCTCTGGCTGAGGAGGTGGCTGCTATGGTGGCGGGACTCGTCCAGCCAGGCGGGCCCCAGGAGGAAAGAGTTTCACCTCCCCGGGATGCTCCCTCTCCTATCCATTTGGAGAGGGAAAGTCGCGTGGGCGATGGAGATACTCAACCTCAGCCAACGCCGGCTCCTACTCAGGAGAAAACGACCCCTCAGGGTGGTTCCGATCGCCGAAAGGGTAAGGAGCCAAGGGTTGAAGCCTCAGGTAATTTTACTAACTTGCCTTGATTGTATTGCCTTTGAAGATTGGGAATAATCTAACACTTTGTCCTTCGTGTTGATTGCAGGTGCGCCTGCTGGCTCGACCCCGAAGATGAAGAGTTTGGGTGATGTTGACATCAACCACCCCACATCCGTGATCCGGAAACTCTGCAATCTTCCAGGGGCTACTCTGGATGAAGCTTTCGACAGGCTCGAACTGGTGGTAGGTGCATCTTGCTCGAATGATAATCTGAATTGCATCTTCAGAATAATTCTAACTCTTTTGTTCTTTTTGCAGAATTCAGCAGTTTTGAATGTGGCGACCAAGCTCTCCATGAAGGCGGGGGCCAAAGAAGCTTCAGCTGAAGTCTCCCGCTTATCTGCCGCATTGGAGGTCGTAAGCGAGGAGAGGGATAAGCTGAAGGAGGCTCTATCCTCAAAAAAGGAGGCATTGAAGGCCAAGACCGAGGCCCTTCGCAAGGAAAAGTTGGAGAGTAAGGGCTGACAGAATGGATATGAGTTTCGGGGTCACGAGCTTGAAGATCTGAAGAAAAGATTCTTCAGGATCGAGAACTTGGGCTTCGATCGTGCTGCTCGAATAAAGGAGCTGGAGGCTCAACTTGCTGCTTCAGCAGAGACTCATAAGAAGGAGCTGGAGCATATGCGGAGTGAGTGCCAGAGCTACAGGGAAACAGCTGAAAAGGCGGCAGAAGCACTCAGGGCCCATGTTGCAAGTGTCCGATCCTCCAAGGCATCAGCGGCGAGCAAAGCTCGTGCTGGATCTGAGGGGGAAAAGTCGCGTGCGCAGAGTGTGGCCAAGCCTTGAGACTTTTTCTTCCTTTCAGTTGTTGTGCTTGTAAACTCTTGATATGTAATAGCTCGCTCCTGTACTTGTCATATTTTTGATAATAATAGAAATCTCTTTGGTGTTTAAAAATTGGATGTCTCTTGAGTTGAATGTCTTTGAATCTTATGTTCTGGATAGCATTAGCATAGATACAATCTTTTGAATGTAAGGGATCGAGTCGCAACTTGATTACCCAAACTTGTTTACCTTGAAATTTGAATTTGAATCTATGCAACACTTGTATGTAAGGGGTTGAGTCGCAACTCAAGCACCCAAACTTATTGCAACTTGAAAATTGAAACTTGAATTCGTGTAACACTTGAATGTGAGGAGTTGAGTCGCAACTCAAGCACCCAAACTTGTTAGACGATATCGAAATTGATTGAATTTGAACATTGAAACTTGAAGGTCAGTTTAACATTTGCTAGTAAGGGGTTGAGTCGCAACTCTAACACCCAAACTTGTTAAAAGACTTGGTAACTTGAATATGGTCAGTTTTTAACATTTGCTAGTAAGGGGTTGAGTTACAACTCTAACACCCAAACTTGTTAAAAGACCTGGTAACTTGAATTTGAAGCTGCTTTAGAACTTGAATTGAAAAGCTGAACACTGCACATTTGAACATCTGAAAGAGAATTTTATTCATCACAGAATTTACATTATGGGTAGAACATCTTGAGGTGTCTGGAATTCCAAGCTCGAGGCAATCTATCTCCTTCTGGTGTGACCAGTCTGTAAGAACCTTTGCCTCCTACTGATTCAACGATATATGGACCTTCCCAGTTGGGAGCAAGCTTCCCACTACTGTGCTCTTTGGTGTTGTAGAAAACTGCTCTGAGAACTAGGCTGCCCACTGGGAACTGTCTCTTGTAGATTTTCTTGTCATAGGCTCTTTTGATCTTCTGTTGGTACTTGGCCACACGAAGTGATGCTTGATCTCGTAATTCTTCGGAGAAGTCTAGATCATTGATCCGAAGTTCTTCATTGATTCCTTCTTCAACTGCTTTGCTCTTCAAAGTACTTGATATATTTTCTGTTGGGAGTACTGCTTCCGATCCATATGTTAGACGAAAGGGTGAGAACCCTGTTGATCTTCTCGGAGTTGTGCGATACCCCCAAAGAACTTCAGGTAGGACTTGCTCCCACAATCCTTTCTTGTCGTTGAGTTTCTTCTTGAGTATACCAAGTATGGCTCTATTTGAGGCTTCAGCTTGGCCATTGCATTGAGGATATCTTGGAGTTGAATAGAATAGCTTGATGCCGTTGTTGAGACAGAACTCTCGAAACTTGTCGGAGTCAAACTGAGCTCCATTGTCAGCAACAAGAATTTGAGGTGTACCAAACCTTGAGAAGATGTTGCGCCGAATGAATTTGATCACTTCGTCGTCAGTCTCTCGGAAGAGGGGCACAGCTTCAACCCATTTGGTGAAATAATCCGTGGCCAGCAGTAGATACTTCTTCTTGCTTGGAGTTGGAGGGAAAGGACCCAAGAAATCTAACCCCCATTGATGGAACGGCCAGGGACTTGATAGTTGATGAAGCTCATCTGCAGGGAGATGAATAGCTCGAGCGTGTCTTTGGCATGGCTCACATTTTTGAACAACTTGTTGAGCATCCTTTGCCATTGTTGGCCAGTAGTACCCTTGTAGTTTCGTCTTGGCTTCAAGAGATCTTCCTCCCGAATGATTTCCACAAGTTCCAGAGTCGATATCAATTAGGATTGTGAGTGCTTGCTCGGGACCAAGGCACTTGAGCAACATCCCGTTGTGAGATTTGAAATATAAATCTTCACCTTGCAGAATGTAGCATGGGAGCTTCCTTTGAAGTCTTCGGGCTTGATTTGGATCTTCCGGTATTTTGCCATGCTTGAAGAAATCGAAAATTGATCGTCTCCAGTCTTCAAGCTGATCTCCACCCCCAGATTCTTTTGTAGTAGTAAGGATCTGTTGATCGGGGGTGGTCTTGGACACTTCTTGATAATCGATTTGTATTTGCCTTCCTCCGAGTGAGTCTCCAAGAACTGAGGCAGCATTGGCTAAGGCATCTGCTTCTCGGTTCTCAGCTCTGGGGATTTGAATGAATTCAGCGGCAATAAAACGTTGTTGAAGATGTCGTACTAAGGCCAAGTAGAGTTGCATTGTTTCTTCGCGAGCTGTGTACTCTCTATTGATTTGCCTTATGATCAATTGGGAGTCACTGTAGACAATGATTCGATCTACCCCCAGGGATTTCGCCATCTCGAGTCCAGAAATGAGTGCTTCGTATTCGGCTTCGTTGTTGGTGGCAGTGAATCCGAGGAGAGTGGCTTTCTGAAGATGATCAAGTTCGGGGGATACCAAGACTATCCCAGTTCCCGAACCGATCGAACTTGAAGCTCCATCAGTATAAAGTTTCCATGGAGGAGTTGCAGCTATAGCTTCGAGATTTGGATCAATTTTTGTTGCAAGGTTGATCAGAGTATTGTCCTCATCCTCCAAGCGCATATCGACATCTTCTTCCCAAGTGATGGGGTCTTCAACTGGAAAATCAGCTAGAAAATCAGCAATAGCTTGACCTTTGATAGAAGTGCGAGATTCGAACTGAATTCCCAGGGAACTCATTTCGATCACCCATTTGGTCATTCGACCAGCTCGACCAGCTTTGTCAATGATATCTTTGAGCAAATGTTCTGAAATAACAGTGATCTGGTGAGAGACGAAGTATGGTTGAAGACGACGCGATGCAGTGAGTAAGGCTAGGATGACTTTCTCAGTTTTTGAATAGCGAGTTTCAGCCGGGAGAAGAGTGTGACTGATATAATAGATTGGATGCTCGAAGCCTTCTCTTCTACTGACTAAGACTGCACTGATTGCTTGATTAGTTACGGCGAGATAGAGCCATAAGTCTTCTTGTGGAAGTGGAGCCGTCAAGATAGGAGCTTGCACCAGATATTTCTTGATGCTTTGAAATGCCTCTTCACAAATTGGACTCCACCCTGAAGTATCCGCCTTTCGTAGTTTGTCGAAGAGAGGTTTACATTTGTCAGAAGACTTTGAGATGAACCGATTGAGGGCAGCAAGTCTTCCAGTGAGGCGCTGCACTTCCTTTCGATTGGTAGGTGATGGCATGTCGAGGATAGCTCGAATTTGATCAGGATTGGCTTCAATACCCCTCCTGGTCACAAGATGACCCAAGAATTTGCCAGATTGAACTCCGAAAGCGCACTTGGCTGGATTGAGCTTCATACGATACTTTCGAAGAACTTGAAAGGTTTCTGCCAGATCAGAAAGATGCTTGCTCCGAATGGAACTCTTGGTGAGGAGATCATCGATATAGACTTCGACGTTGCGGCCGATCTGATCTTCGAACATTTTTGTGACTAACCGTTGATAGGTGGAACCAGCATTTTTGAGGCCGAATGGCATTACATTGTAACAGTAGAGACCTCGGTTAGTCACGAAGCAAGTCTTCTCTTGATCGTCTGGATGAAGTGGAATTTGATTGTATCCAGAATACCCATCCATGAAAGACAATAGCTCGTGGCCAGCAGTGGCATCGACGAGTCTATCGATCCTTGGCATGGGGAATGGGTCTTTGGGGCAAGCCTTGTTGAGGTTGGTGAAGTCGATGCAGACTCTGACTTTCCCATTCTTCTTTGGAACAGCAACTATGTTAGAGATCCAGGTAGGATACTCTACTTCACGGATAAAGCCTGCTGCAAGTAGCTTAGTGATTTCTTCTTGAACAGCAACTTGCAGCTCTGGCCGGATGGTGCGTGGCTTTTGCTTGACAGGTTTCACCTCTTTTTTGATCGCAAGTCGATGGCAAGCGTCATCTGGATTGATACCAGGCATGTCTTCGAAACACCTGGCGAAGACGTCGATATTGGACTGGAGGAAGGATACCATGTCTTGCGCTTCTGCGTCGCTAAGACTGGTACCAATAAATATTTGTCGAGGGAGATCTCCACTGCCAATGTCGATAGGGATGATTTCTTCAATTGAAGGTGATGTTTCCCATTCGATTGGTGGAGGTTCGGTCAGCGGAATCTCCTTTGATTGCTATTTAGAAGAGGGACCAGCTTCATCTCGTGGCCGCTTTGGAGGAGCAATGTTGATCTTTCGATCTGTCTTTGCTGCAGCAGCTTCACAAGACCTTCCAGCTTGCTGATCGCCTCGAATGCAGACGATGCCTTCTCCAGTTACAAACTTGAGTAGTTGATGATAAGAGGAGGAGATGGCATTGATCTGATGGAGGAATGGTCGCCCAAGGATGGCGTTGTAACTGGAGACTCCTTCGACAATTGCAAACCTTACCGAGACTCGAGTCTCTCGGCTGAGGTCGATGGTAAATCTGGATTCGCCCACTGTGATGCTTTGTTCACCGTTGAAGCCGGTGATCACAGTCGGGACGACGTCGAGGCTTTGATACTTATGTCCCAGGCGTTTGAAACAGTCTGAGAACATAATGTCGATAGAGCTTCCGGTGTCGATGAGGATTCGATTGACGGTGCTTCCGTCGATGATGAGTTTCAAGACCAGGGGGTCTCGATGTGGAGTATGAACTCCTCGAAGATCGGTGTCGTTGAAGACTATGGATGGCCAAGCAAGACCTTCGATGGGCTTCTCGATCCAGGTATCTTCTTTATTTGTAGTAGATCGAACATGGAAGATGCGTCGAACCTGCCGATCCACTTCCTTCCCGGTCAAAGCTTGATTGTGCAAGGTTCCATGAATGCCAAAGACATTGGCCTTCACAGAAATTGGTTGCCGGTTAGAAGAGATTTGATGTATCCAACACACTTCTTTCCCCTTGGCAGAGGTTCGACGTTGATCGTGCCCGTTGTTGACGAATTCTTGAAGGTGGCCCTCTCGTAGTAAGTCTTCAAGATGGAACTTCAACCGATAGCATCGGTCAGTAGAGTGGCCGTGACTTCGATGGAATTCGCAGTAGACTGTTTTGTCTGCTGTGAATTTGGAATTTGGCTGAAGAGGATTGGGCCTCCGAAGATACTCGTCGTGTTGAATACGGTCGAGTATCTGTTCGACTGGTAAATTCCACTCAGTGAAAGTGGTCTTCGTCGGAGATCGACGCCCATCATTCTTTGATCTTTTGTTGGCCGGAGGGGCTGCTGCTTCAGCGTTGTGAGCCTTTGCAGCATACTTAGGAGCTTCTCTTTCAGCAGGCCTTCTCTTAGTTTCTCGCCCTTTCCGAGCGACTTGATCGTCTTCCACCTCAATCTTCCTCTGGATTCGATCAAACATAGCTCCCAGAGAAGGAGGGGGATTGCGGATGAAGTCGTTGTAGATGTGTAGATCGAAGCGGAGAGCGTTCTGGAAAGCCAACATGATGGCTTCATCATCCAGATGTCTTCCAGAGAGGGCGGCATGTTCATTGCGAAACCTCCTGGTGAAACTTCGGAGAGTCTCGTCAGCACCCATCCTTAGTCTATATAGAGAGTCGAGCTTCTTCTCGGGCTTCAGGTTGAGCTGGTAATGCTGCACAAAGAGTTTAGCTAAAACATCGAACTGGGTGATGGACCCAGCTCGTAGATTATGATACCAGTCGAGCGACGGCTCATCGAGGCTTCCCGCGAAGGTGCGACAGAGCACATTATTTTCTTCTTCGTGAGGCGTAAGAGCTTGTTTGAATGCGAGGATGTGGAGAGCAGGATCTCCTCGGATGCAGTTGAATTTGGGGAGGATAGGGGTTCTCCATCCCCTTGGAAATGCTGTCTCGAAGAGACTTCGATGGAGAGGTCCGGTGGAGGAATACCCATCCCTACGACCATGTCCTTGACCTAAGGGTTGGTCAAGAGGCAAGATCGCAAGGTCTTGCTCTGGCATCGAAGTGTTCGCCTGTTGGAGTCGATGTCGAAGGTCCGATCCAAGTCCACGTTGAAGTGGAATGGAAGGAGAGACTCTACTCTTTGAAGGGGCGCCTTTCATTTGGTGCTTCCTTGGCATGTTGATTTTTGAAGGTGTCCTCTTGTCGCAGTTGCGACCAGAAGAGGATTGGGAGGACTCGTCGTCAAGACGATCCCAGACACTCTGCTTCCAGGGAGCAGCAGAGGGAGTAGGATCGCGACGAATTCTTTCGAGGGCAGTAGTGCCTATCGACCTCCGTTGTTCGGAGTGAATTGAATGTCGAGGAAGATCAACCCTCTCACTTGTGGAGGGGATCGGAATAGCAATTCCAGCTTCGGAGGCTGCCTTCTTCAGAGCATCCCTCTCAGCGGTGAGGGTGGCATTTTGCTTTGCCAATTGGAGCAATTGGAAGTCGATTGCAGAGATCTGGTAAGTCGATGGAGGATCTTCAGCGGGAGTGGGGGCTGTTTGCCCAATTGACTGTCGTGCATGGTGGATGATCGGTCGATCGATGGATCTTCCGCTCCCTGAATGAACCCCCATTTCTGGGACAGCAAGGGGCTGTCCGAAATTGAGCCTTTGACTCATTGATCGAGTCTCAGGACGAGCTTGTTGTTGAGTATTACTTCCTTCTGGTTGACCTTGATGTTTCGTCCTCGCCATTCAGAGAGCGAAAGGTGCAACGAGAGTGCCGTTCAGTTGTCTGATCAACCGAGAGAGCGAGGAAGTTTGACTATCAAGATCAGTTGTAGGTTCAACCGATCAAGTAGTAGCGGAGAGTTGGACTTTTTGATCGGATCCCACAGACGGCGCCAAACTGTGGGGGAAAATCTTCGTGCCGACCCGAAGACTCTCGCAGCACCAGTCAATTGGAGTTGAAGTTGACGTCGAAGATCGTTGGTCGATCTGTTGATTGAAGTTGAAGCCTTTTGATATGTCAGAAGAAAGTGATATGCAATCAGAGAGATTGTGACACGAGATGTGATCTCGGAGTTCAGCCGAAGCCTACGTCTCCGTGCTATAGGGAGCAACCCGAATTCACTAATACTTCAGTTGAAGTGATCTCGACAGGCCGAGTGTCACTGAAAACCCTCTGATCTCTTCTAAGGAGAAAAGAAGATCAAGGAGAGATGGTAGATCAGAAGTTGAAAATCCCAGAGCTCTGGTTCTGAAAGTCAGATCTCAGAGTGGAAATCAGAATTTTTTTTTTTTTACATTCGAAGGCTCTGCTATTTATAGGATTCTCTGGTGGGAATTCTGGGTTAAATGGCGGTTTCTGCCGTCGTATCTGGGGATTCTCCAGGTAAAGCTAGCGGGCCCCGCTACCGTCTTCTGGGGGATTCCACAGGCTCGTGGGCCTTCCGAGCAGGGCCGGTGGGTCCCGCGGTGATACTCGTGGGCCCACCAGGCAGGGCTGGTGGGTCCCATGGTAGTCTTCGTGGGCCCACCAGGCAGGGCTGGTGGGTCCCGCGGTGGTCTTCGTGGGCCCACCAGGCAGGGCTGGTGGGTCCAGTGGTAGTCTTCGTGGGCCCACCAGGCAGGGCTGGTGGGTTCAGTGGTAGTCTTCGTGGGCCCACCAGGCAGGGCCGGTGGGTCCAGTAGTAGTCTTCGTGGGCCCACCAGGCAGGGCCGGTGGGTCCCGTGGTAGTTGGTAAACTTCTGCCAAAATTTGCACCCACAATTACTCTTGTACTCCTTTCACGAGGGAGGCAACTTTTCTATGATAGTTGCCACTTGGAATCCTTCGCAGATAGAGTAACCCTCTACGAGGACCTCATGGATGATAATCTGTAACTCCTCTAATTGGGAGACCACTAACTTCCCATTTTCTATCTTGAACTCTAATAGTTTTCCGACCATGAACTTTTTCGACCCAATGTCCTTTGTGTCATGCTTCTTTTCCAAGAAGTTCTATAGGTCTTTGGCAGACTTACAGGTGAAGTAGACATTATACAGGTCGAGAACTAGGCAGTCAAGGATATAGTTCCTTCACAGATAGTCATGTCTCTCCCATGAGTCTAAATTGGTTTAGTTAGAGGAGCCATCATCCTTAATCGTAAGGGTAGATTCTCTAAAAAGATAAGGTCGACAACCTTATGGACAGTCAGATAGAACCTAAGTTTTATCTGTCATCTCTTAAAGTTCTTCTTATCAAATGGTTCAACCTTCTCACTATACTTACTAGGTTTCCTCTCTATCTCAGTAGTCATCTAAAAAGAATTCCTTTTGTCTTTTCAAAAATTAAACTTCCAAGTCAGCTCCAGGAAGGAAGTGGAGTACTTGGCTCGCTTAAATTTCAAGCTTCATGGGACAATTTAATATCGGTTTGTCAAGTTTTCCTTAACACCGTCAAATATAAAAAAATTCAAACAAAATCCAACAGTTAACAAGAGACTAGATCTAAACACTCTCGTATAGGGGCTACATCTAATCGTAATAGAATAGAATAATAATATAGCTTTCATATTGCTGGGATTATACTCGATTATGACATGCAAACGATGACTAGCAAGATAGTAACAAGGTTATAAATCTAGTTTAGAAAAACAGTAAAACTATGGTGAAGGATTTAGCATACAAATGCGGACACAACAATTAAGCAAGTTTTAGGTAGGATCCTAAGGCCTTATAAATATATGGAAAAAGGGGAAAAGAGGAAATGAAAAAAGATGGACTTAGTAGTAGTCGAAGCGTGTGCTAGCACAATACCCTGAAAGCTATTTCGTCACCTCAGTAAGTGCTTGAAGGCCTTCGACGAACACTCCCCAGGTACAACGACTAGACTCCTCTTCAGCACCGAAGGGGACCCCTTTGGGACTCTCAGCATACTCCAGACAGTAACCGAATCATGAACGAGAGAAAGAAATAGAGAGATGAGAGAGCTCTTGGCTTTTAGTTATGTTTTTGGCTTCATTGGACCCTCTCTTATATAGAGGTTCTTAGCTATAACGTTCCCCCGCTCACAGCCCATCGCATGCAGTACTGGTTTCTGTACTAAAGAGAATTCACTACTCTAACGAGTGTAACAGTTGCATGAGTCAAGAAAGAGGTCTACATTCAACAAACCTAGCTCAGCCTCGTGAAGCGTGTAACAGTAGGAATAACTCTCCATCAAAATTTAAAAATTAATATAAAAGAAGGCCCCTATTCGTGTCCATGCAGCTCGTGAGCCGCGGCCTCGGCTTGAGCCTGAGCCTGGCTCGGCTCAGCTCGAAGCATGCATGTGTGTGTGATAAGCTATGATATGGCTTTTGGGAAGCTACAAAACCCAATGAAAGGAGTTATATTAAATATACATTAATAGTTCTTCCCCCAGGCAATATGGGACTAAACTCAAAACTGGTTTTTCATTCTCACAAGTCAAAACCAAGTTTTGCTAACAACGTATACCCGTGAGTAACCTAGCACGTAGTAGTGTGTAACCTACAATATATACTATAATAGACTAACACCCCCCCCCCCCCCCCTCAAACTCACGGTGGGTCAAACACTGAGAGTTTACTCATAAGGAAAAAAACAGAGCAAATGGTGCGACTTTGTGAAGAAGTCAACAAATGCTCTGTAGAGGTGACATAGGGAAGAAAAATAGTACTAACTTCATACATCTCCCTAGAGAAGTAGCAATCAAGCTCGATGTGCTTTGTCATTTCATGAAAGACTGGATTGCTGATATTCTATATAGCAGTCTTGTTATTGTAATGAAGAGCTATTGGACCAGAAATCTCAATGCCTAAATCCCCAAGGAGTTGTCTAAGGTGTACAATCTCCTTAGTTGTGGTAGCCATGGCCCGAAACTCTGCCTCAGTACTGGAGAGAGAGACAACTTTCTGCTTCTTGCTTTTTTAGGAGATAAGAGAGTCACCAAGAAACAAGCAGTATCTAGTGGTCGATCACTGTGTAGCCGGGTCACCCGCCCAGTCAGCATCTGTGTAGGCACAAAGTACCAGAGTAGAGGTCAAGGAGACAAGAAGTGATCGAGTGATGGTCCCCCGAAGATACCGAAGAGTCCGTAGAAGAGTACCATAATGAAAGGAGCGAGGTGCATCCTCAAATTGACTAAGGATGCTAACAGCATGAGCAATATCATACCAAGAGATGCAGAAATAGACCAACTAACCAACAAGCTCTCTGTATCTGGTAGGATTATGAAGAGGCTCTCCATCTATGAGCCGGAGCTTCACATGAAGCTTGAGAGGTGTGTCAGCAAACTGAGAATCAAAAATAGCAGCCCGACGAATAATATCTATAATGTACTACTGTGAGCAGAATCCCTCGCTTACCCTGATCAAACTCCAGGCCTAAAAAATAACACAGAGGACCAAGATCCATCATCTGAAACTGACTCTGAAGATGGTGCTGAAGAGAAGTTATAGCATCTGAATCATCACCCGTGAGGATCATGTCATCCACATAAAAGAAGAATAATGACCCAGCCCTGGGAGGAAGTCCACACAAACATAGAGTGATCATGGAAGCTTTCAACAAAGCCGATATCTGTAAATGCGTGACGAAAGCGTTCAAACCAAACACGAGGCCAGAGGCCTGTTTGAGTATGTAGATGGCCCGATAAAGACGACAAACATGCTAAGGAGAAGTGCTAAAATATGGTGGTGGTTGCATATAAACAACCTCTAAAAGATCACCGTGAAGAAATGTGTTCTTTACATCCATGTGAAGCAGGGGGCAACACCAAATTGCGGCAACAGCCAAAAGAGTACGAATGGTGGTCATCTGAGCCACTAGAGTGAAAGTCTCATTATAGTCAATTCCATACTCCTGAGTGAAACATTTAGCAACGAGACGAACCATGTACCGATCAATGGAGCCATCAGAGCGATGCTTGATTTTGAAGACCATTTCTAATTGATGGAATCAACTCCTACACGTAAAGGGACAATCTTCTATGTCTAAGTCTGCTCAAAGGCCTGAAACTCCTCGACCATGGCCTGCTGCCACACAAGGTACTAGAGTACCTCGCGGTAGAACCTGGGCTCTCTGTCGGTATGAGGGGAGTAAGATAAACATGAAACTGAGGTAAGTAAGCAATGATTATAGCAAGCCAAAGTGGTATGGGGAGTAGCCAATGTGGTTAGGTGGGTGCATGACGTTCATACTGAGGCTAGCAAGAAAAAGTGTGAAGATCCACATACGGTAGAGGCGTGTTGGTCGGACCAGACAAGGTACCCGATGAGTCACTCTCTGTTACAAGTGAAATTGAAGTAGCAAATGAGAGACGAGAGGAAGAGGACTGAGACCCACGAGAAACACAAACATGTCGAGAAGCTCGAGCTAGCGGGGTTTACGAGAGTGGCCACTGGAAGGAACTCAAAAGTAATAGGAGGGGAGGAGGAAATGACAATTAATGGAGAGGAGGCAGCAAGAGTATCAAGGATGTGACGATGTTTCCGCTCAGTAACCCCTTCTGTTCGTGAGTGTGGGGACATGATTGCTAGAAGAGGGTCCCATATGACTGAAGGATAGACTGTATCGAGGATGAGAGATACTCACGGGCACAATCAGATCGGACGGTCTTGATGCGAGAATGTAATTAAGTATGCACCATGGTTGTGAAGGTTTGATAGACCACAGAAATATCAGATTGTTGACGAATGAGATAGACCCAAGTAAAGCGAGAATAATAGTCTATAAAGCTAATATAGTAAAGATAACCATTCATAAAAGATAAAATATACGGGGCCCTAGATATTTGAGTGCACTAGATCAAACAGACTGCAAGACTGAGACGAACTAGAAGAAAATGGGCTATCTGAGTGCTTAGCCAACTTACAGCCCATATAAAAAGAAAGAGCAGTAAATGAACCTCGACCTAAAGCTCCAGATTGGAAAATACTTTTAAGCCAAGGTTCGAACACATGACCTAACCTCTACCATAAATCGACATCGGAAGAGACAGGGCCATAAAAAACCGAAGGAGATATAGCATGTAGATGAAGATACTCCAGGTAGTGTAGCCCGCTCGTCCTACGAGCAGCTCCAATCCTATGTATCAAGCATGGATCCTATATAACACAAGAGGAGGAAGAGAAAGTGACTATCAAACCGGAATCACAAAGGCTGCTAATGGAAATTAAATTCATGCAAAGCTTGGGTACGTATAGGACAAAGGGTAGAGAGAGGTGTCATGTAAGGTTTGAAGTGATAGTGATAGATCTAGTCTACGTGATGGCTAAGAGGGAACCATCGACAGTATGGATTGGGGGAATACAGGAGGCAGGTGAGCAGGCAGTGAGGACATAGAGATCGGAGGTCATATGGTGAGAGGCCTTAGAGTCCATAATCCAAGGTGCAGAAGTACCCGAGGTGGCAGCGAAGGCAGAGGGGCTGGAGAAGCCAGAGGAGCCAGGGGGAGGTTTCTGAAGGAGTTGTTTAAGGTGCATCTCAATATGTTGAAGGCGATCTGTCAAAGTGGCATAAATATTGATGACTCCAGTAATGGCGGCGGCGGGTCAACCATGGATAGGGGTCTGACACGCTTATCTGGATGTAGCTGCCAACATGAGTAACTGTGTGCCTTGGGTTGCCACAGTGAGTGCACCTCTGAGTATTCGGCATGCTAAAGGAATAGGAGGGGCCACGAGAAGATATAGTAGTAGTGACTCGCAGAGGGAGGGTAGCAGAGAGAACACCCTTAAAACCAGAGGTGATAGGGGCCCGACGAGCTACGACCGTATGAAAATGGGTCTCCTCGTCCATAAGCTCAGCTACAGCCGCATCAAGACAAGCAAGGGGATCCCTGGTGGATCAGCATCCTGTGAGGGGAGAAAACTCTGGATGAAGAGCCATTAGAATCTGATAGAGCTGTCGCTGCTCTCGAAAGAACTGCAAGTCATGCCAGAAGGCACTGACTATGGACACCTCCACTAGAGGAGGCTTCAAAGCCTGGAGCTTGCACTAGTAGCCGCGCATGAGACTGTGAAACTATTGAATGGTCTGCTTCCTCTGTTGGGCAGACTGGGTCTGCGACAAAAGCTGGTACTCACGAGCTCCGTTCTGCTCCACAAAGCGCTTTGTAAGATGAGCCTAGATCTCTACCGTAGTAGAGAAGGCGACTAGGTCGGCCCGGAGTGAGTGATCAACTGATGCAACCAGGAAAGCTTGGACACGTCGGTCATGGAGGCTCCAAGTATCATAAAGCTGGGGTACATGGAGCCGGGCACAATCGAAAGGGGCCACACCTAGAGGGAAGCGGTGAACCCAGCTCTGATACCAAGTGATGATGAGGGGGATACAGAGAGAGACGGCTAGGGCTTTTGGGCGAACGATCTCTTGCTTCTCATTAGACATTAGCAAACATATATATACAATTATGTGTATACCCGTGAGTAACCTAGCATGTAGTAGTGTGTAACCTACAATATATACTATAATAGACTAACACCTTCCATTGGGAGTATCAATTTGGTTGCTACAGTACTTTCATCACATTCGTCATGGTCTTCTCCTTGAAGATGTTGAAGGCCACCGTCGGAGACAAAAAGAGACCAATCAAACTCATCGCCTTCCTGTCGAGAATTGCCCAATTGTTTTCAATCATCTTCTATGGATTGTTCGCCATACCGCCTAGAGGCAAGTAGAGGTCCTTCTAATATAGGATATCCTCCATCTGCATATTTCAAAAGCCAAAGTTCATACCATTGAACTTTTTGATTCTCAACTTTTCATCCGTCATGGATCCACTCACCTCATATCCACATACTCCAAACTTGGCTCTGATACCATGTTGGAAAATCGGAAATCAGAACCCCGAACATCCCACTAGTCGTGCACACGCATTGGTGATCCGCCGAGTGCAATCGAAAGCATCGCGCTAGGATTGATGTTCAGAGCCCTACAGAAACAAGAGAATTGATCCTCAACACAACAATGAACAACGAATATATGCTAACAACAAAGATTGGATTATCACAAGCAAAGAGAATACAGAAGCGGCGAGTCTCCTTTTGTTGGACCCCCACAAACCACTAAATGATCCCTCTCAGACCCTACAAACACGAAGTAGAGATCCCCGCGCATTAGAATCTCCCGAGAGATGAGAATACATGCTGAGATTGAAGTCGAGGGAGACATGCCGAGAATTCATAGTCGAACCTGTTCCTTCTTCTCTTCTTCTTCTTCTTCTTCTCTCTCTCTCTCTCTTCTTTTCCTTCTCCTCTTCCACACGACCGCAAGAACCCTAGATGACGGCTCTTTGCTCTCTCTTCATCTCACTCTCAATGTCTTCAATAAACCCTAGGGCCCCCTTAACCCCCCCTCCCCCTAAATAGGAGATAAAAGTACACCCATGGGGAACCCATAAGCCATTCAAAAATCGGCCAAAACCACATCAAAATTAGCAAAACCCGTAGCTTGACCCGTGCTGCCAGTCCCGATGTGCCTGGGCGTAATCAGGCTCGCTCGGGAGAAAATCTTGAAGGTTCTGCCCGAGGTCGCTTAGGCAACCCTGAATTTCACCCAGACGATTTTTCCTGTGCTGCTGTGTGTGGGCTGAGTTTTAATAGGCCAAAACCAACATGAAGTTACACCCATGAAATGAATGCATCAGGTATTCAAAACCAGTGTCATTAATCACAGCCGCTCCATCAAAAATCGAACGGCTGTCGTCCCACTTCCGACTTCCTTTTTTTAATCCCCCTTTTTCTATTACACACTCACAACATGAAATGATGTAGCTTAGTATTAAGACTACGAGATGATGTGGTTAGGCGGATGACCGATTGATGTATGCAAGTGGTCCTGTGGGTCAAGCAACTAAGCAAGTGTGATCCATTTCATCAGGGGACCAAGTGATCCTTTTCCTTTGACCTGTGGTAGTGGGCCCAAAAAAAAAAATATCCAAAAAAAAAGGGGGTCTCGCACCCTTCATTGCCACATCAGCCCTTGAGCTGATCCTTTTCCTCCACTCCCTGCTATAAATACTGCGTAGGTTTCCTTAACATCCATCCAACCTCACCATCTCTCCTTGGCTAGCCAGTGCTCAGACTGACATGGCTGCAACACTCACCTCCCCTTGTCTTCTCTCCCTCCTCCTCCTCCTCCTCCTCCTCTCACCGGTACTCTCCAGCTCGCAGGACGCCATCGTCTCCTCCCGGGCAACCTTTTACGGTAGCCCGGACTGCTCCGGAACTCCGAGTACAGAACCCAACCCCCCCCCCCCCCCCCCCCCCCGCCATTTATTCTTTTATATTTGGACGTAACAATAAAGTAAAGTAGAGTACATTCGAGTAAAAAACTTGTAATCTACGAAGAAGGATGATAGTGCTGAAATCGATAGCTATTCAATGTATCGCAACATGGCCGGAGTTATTCACATTGGATGAGATTTTTAAAACTTTGACTCTAATGTGTTGGGTTTAGTCCTACATCAGCTAGGGAAGCACGATGATGTTGTGTTGAAATACCCGCCTTGGACCTCCCCAAGCTCCCCTCACAAGCTGATTTGTGAGAGTCGGACATCCAAGGAATACCAGGGGTCGTTTGGTTCCTATGTTTTTAGTCTGTGATTCTGAAAACACATGTACAAACAGTTTATAATTGTTTAGTTAATGGAGCGTGATGTGTGTAAATAGATTCACACTTGCTTAATTTGTACATCTTTTACATAAAAAACTGTACAAATAAAATTTTACCTAAACACATAAAATTTTAATTACATATGTCACATGTGCAAGTAGATGTACGCACATCATTTGCACGGCAACCCAACAGACGCTAAATGTTTTTGTATGGAACAGGCGGTGCGTGTGGCTTCGGTGAGATTGGAAGGAATCTCAACGGCGGCGACGTCGGGGCCGTCTCTAGCCTCTATCGTAATGGCACAGGCTGCGGCGCCTGCTACTGGGTGCGGTGCACCTACCCGCAGCTCTGCAACCAATATGGCCTGAGGGTCGTGGTCACCGACTACGGTCAAGGCGACAACACCGACTTCATCCTCAGCGCCCGTGGTTTCGTCAAGCTCGCCAGCCCGAACATGGCGGCTCAACTGACGGCGTACGGCGTCGTCGATATCGAATATCGGAGGTAATGGTGGTGGGGAGTCTGATTATCCACCCTATGTCTCTGTCCCTTTGCTGCTCTTAATGGGCTGACATAGTAAATCAGTAAATGGGCCTGAGCAGGGCCCATTCAAAAAACCAGCCTGTACCAGGCCCATTAGAGGTCAAGAACTCAAATGGGCCATCTTCTTCTTCTCTTTCGATGCAGGATTCCATGCCGATACCCGGGATACAACATGATGATCAAGATCACTGAGTATAGCAAGTTCCCTGACTACCTGGCCCTCATCACCATCTACCAAGCAGGACAGCAGGACATACTCGCCGTCGAAATGTGGCAGGTAAAGGCCCATTAGCCCATTCCCTTAAGGCCCGTAAAGGCCCATTCTTCTCTATGAATCTGAATGCCGCCGTCATGGTTGCTGGGGGTGGCAGGACGATTGCCAGGCTTGGAGGGGATTGCGCAGGGCCTACGGCGGAGTGTGGGACATAGTGCTCCCGCCGAAGGGCCCGATAGACCTGAGGCTTCTAACGGCAGGCGCCGACGGCGGGGAGAAGTGGGTGCAGCTGAGGGGTGCCATCCCGGCGGATTGGAAGGCCGGGGTTGCCTACGACTCGGCCGTTCAGCTAGTATGAGCCCTCCCGCCACATCATCGACTTGGCCGACTTACCCGGGCCCACCACGCCGGCCGACAGATGGTTCGTTATTAGTTAATAAGTTTGTCATGAACAACTACTACTCTGGTTTGCATGATGATGTGTGATTGGGAGCTTTATTTGGTTGAGAGATGTAATGGTTTGATAAAATAAAGTGATTAGCTTTCACAAACTGTGTTAACCCAAGTACAAGGAAGAGGAGTGCAATAGAGACTAGAGTGATGCCAGTATAAACAAGGCAAATTACAAAAGCCTCCCCTGAACTATACACCTCATTTCATATTGGTCCCCTCAACTTTTTTTTTTTGGAACAGTTTGAGCCCTAAACAATGCTCCGTTTGCATTTAGCCTCCTCCATCAACCTTTATTCCCAAAACACCCTTGAATTATTTTAGAACTATTTAACTTATGCTTTTTTGGGGGAGATTTACAAATTGACCCCTGTAATATTCTTTATTTACATATAAACCCTTACAAATCAATATTTACATAGAAACCCATCATATCATCCAATATTTATATACTAGTGCATGCCCGTGCTTGTCGGCACTGCAGCGGTCGCCTTCGGCTGCAACACACCTGTCAATAATGCAGCGGGCCGCCTTCGGCAGCAAAACACCCCCCGAGCATCACCACCCCCACCCCTCCCCCACTATCGAATGCGACGACAACACACTTGACCGCCTTCGGCATGCCCTTGCCGATTGGCACGAAGCGGGAGCCTTCGGTGCGACGACAACACACTTGGCCGTCGGCACTGCAGCGGGCCGCATTCGATGGCAATACACTTGCCAGGCCGTCTTCGGCAGCAAGACACCCCCCAACTGACACGAAACCAAAACCGAAACCGAAACCGCACCGCAACACCGAAACTGCACCGCACCGCAATTGTGTACCATATGTAAAACCGACCCAACACGACCCATTGCCACCCCTACACATACGTCTCTCTCTCTCTCTCTCTCTCTCTCTCACTCACACACACACACACACACACGTCACACGTGCGAACGCACCTCATCATTCCCATGTAATTTTTTTGGTACGTAATCCGGGGCTGTCTACAGATATGGCAAAAAGGTGGGGAGGAGGAACTTACTGCTAAGTCCACTGTTCTTTTTCCTCCTCTCCACCTTTTTGCCATATCTGTAGATATCTCACTCAATCTCAAAGTCATACACGTAAGAACTTACTCACTATTAGCCGTCGACCCATCCTTACCAGCTCATTCGAGCTTTAGGTAGTGAACAAAAAATCCAACGCCATGCAAGTCCACATCTCATGCACATAACTCCATCCTTTCTCTCTATCTCTTGAAACCTAATCACAGCTCTCAAAAACCCATCTCAAGCATTACAGCACACATCATAGCCATCCATGGCTGCATCAACCCATGCGAAGCCATGCATGCATGCTCTTATCCAAGTCTCTCTCTTTTGTATCCCAACCACCCAACCTGATAACAACTCCCCACTATCCCCTATCTCTCTTTTTTTCTTTATTTTCATTTAATCAAAACCTGATCACAGCCGTCCATGTTATTCAAAACCATCTAATCGTACACCCCCTCCTATCTCTCATATTTTCTCTCTAATTGATTCTCTTTCCTTATTTTACCATCCCTCTCTCCACATCTAAATCCCGTAACACCCTTTGTGATCCTCTCTCTATCCCTTTGTGATCCTCTCTCTATCCCCATTAATCTCCTTACATAACCGTCCCTTACACCTAGCCATTAATACCTTATATGCATGCAATTAAATGTAATTAATATTCTATATAGAGCATTTATTTAATTTCTAAAGGAACCATCAAGTGCAGCTTCTATTCCTTTATGTATGGATGGTTGTGATGATGCGTAGTTATTTTTTTTGTCTAGTCAACTTGTTTTGTTTTGTCTAGTCAGCAATTTTTTTGTCTAGTCAGCTTTTGGTGCCATTTTGTCTAGTCAGCACGAAAGCGTCATGCCATGTTATATAGATTGAACCCTATAGTTAGTTGGCATCCAAAATGAAAGGAATATTTCCAAAATATTACTTCATTCGGCTGTTATTTTATTAATCTAAAGGTAAATAACCGATTTACCCATGATTTTAATTACTTAAATTGACATATCTTTATCGAACATGGACTTAATCCAATACAAACACGGACATAATTCAAATCTAACTTGGACCTAATTCGAAGAATTCTCACAATGGAGGGATATTTACAGAGTTTAGGTAAAATATTAAGGATAATATCAAAAATATTCTCTCGTCTTGGATGTCAGCTTACTTCTAGGGTGAATATGTAATGTTTGAATGAAGTGAGAGGTTTATATGTAAATATCACTTTGATAGGGGTTTATGTGTAAATAAAAAAATTGTATAGGTCGATTTATAAAAAACTCTTTTTTTTAATGGGTGCATAGATTGAAAGGGGACGTCACTGACCCCAAAGAGGCACCACACGCCGGCACAAACAGGCGGCCAGACAGGGAGGACACTAACCTAAAAACAAACCTAAAACAAAAGGGGAAAACAAACCCTAAAAAAAAAACCAAAAAACCACCCAAAAACACGGACACGCCGGAACCAGAGAAGAACCATCACCATCAACAACGTGGAATCAGAATAGGCACCGTCGATGAACCCTAATATGTTGCCGATCAGAACACCGCCGCCATGAGCCACCAGGATCGCCGTCACCGAGCAGAGGAGGGGATCAAGAAAACCCTTTTAATTGAAACATCCACAAGGCGAGCCAGGGCCAGATCAATACTCCGGGTGCCATCGGCAAATGACACCACCCCGAAGCCAAACGAACGGTCCGAATCAAGCAAAGGAGGTAGCCCACGATGCCGAAAATCGCTCAAAACACCACCCGCCGGTGGGAGAGAGAGCCCCTATCTACACAGGGAAGAAGGGGTCAACCGATCCCACTCGAGCACCAACCCCACCAAACCCCTAGCCTCCTTGGAGCGGCGGCCGGGGAGGCCAAGTGAGAGGAACCCGAAACCCTAAGACGAGGGGAAAAAAATGGGAAAGGCGAAACGGCGCTGACCCCAGTACTAGGACAATTTGAACCCTCAAGTATGCTCTGTTTGCAATTAGTCCCCCTCAACCTTTATTCTGAAAATACCCTTATCAATTTCCAATTAGACTCTTATTATTTTGGAAATATTCAGCTTATGCTTACTAAGACAAGGGTATTTTCGAAATAAAAAGTCATTGGAGGTGGTCTGGATGCAGACGGAGCATATTTCAGGGTTCGGATTGTTCGAATCTTGGGTGCGAGTATGTGTGGGGGAGGGGAAGTAACTGTCGACCGAAGCCGCTAGACGCTAGCAAAGATTTGGCAACTTACCTGTGAAAAGGCAAGGCAACGTGATTGGGTGAGTCGAGTCTTGTAAGCTCTTACATCACATAGGGCATAATCCAGTAAGGGCTAGGGGTGGAGTAGGAAATCATCCAAATCGTCTTAAAAACTCTTGTATCATTCTGAATGGTTCTTTAATTGTTGCTTTACACTTGAAAAAAATTAGGATTATGTGCTAGAAACTCACAAGGGCATGCAAAGATAAAATCCATCTTAGTTCATTTTAAAGGCCCATATTTTGTCGTTCCACCTATTCACCCCCCTCTTGGTGTTAGTGATATATACGCTTCCGCATCGCACGTGCGTTATCCACTGATGTTGGTTTATACCCGACATCTGTTTGAGGGAGGGTGTTACATATAATAGTCATATGTTTAGTCTTACCTCGGTTACTCAAGAGTTCTGCTCATGGGCATAGACCCTAGTGAAGATCCTAACCCTTTTGGTTCTTCGAAGGCAAGGAAGGATTCATAAAGCAAACTCGAAGTAGTTGGGAAACAATTTGATTCTTATTGTTATGGTTTATGTCCTATGATGAATGACATCTCAAGGATAGTTATTGTTGGATTTGATCCAATGTATAGATCGTCTAAAATTAGACTATACTTATCTAGAAAATCTAATTTAAAAATCAATTGATTGTATCACATGGTTTTTGAAATTTGAATTTAACATTGATGGCATTCTAGTCAATTATCTTAAATTCATCGGGAATAGGCAAGTCCATAAGATAGCCGCCAACAATGGAAAGTAAATATTTATGATTGGAGATCTCATGAGCATGGTTCAATGGCATTTTGGAGACACACCTTTCTCTTAGTTTTACTTCTCATCCCCATGGTGATAGTGCTCTTTAGCTACGTTCATGATGAAATATACTTGGGGGAGTTGGTGAGCGATCCTAGACAACAGATCACTTAAATGAATAGAACAAAATAATGTTGTGGATGAAAATGCCCTCCACAACGTTTTAAATTTTTTTTTTAGTGCCATCATTTTCTTTGTACCTACCGAACATAACTGTATCAAACCTACAGAAGCTGCTCGCCACCATCGACGGACCAAACCTAAACCCAAAATCTATAGGCCATGGGATGAACCCAAGACCTACGAATTATAAACCTAACCGAACTCCTCCATCCCCCGTTCCTTCTTGTCTCCGCTACTCACCGGCGGCGGTCCGCTGCCGCCATCACCGCCACATCTAATACTTGCATCCACCTATGTCACCATTGGTCGTACATCCATTGCTGTGCTCGAGAGAGATGGAAGAAGAAGAGAGCATTTTCAGGTTTATGAAGAAAGTCAGGGACCTCGCTTTAACCGTAATTTTTTAGTGTTTTGTGCGTTAGAGATTTGTTTTATCAAGGATTAATCACCAATTAACCCATTATACTTTGAATGGTGCCAATATAAGAATTTAACACATTTGGTCATGGATACATTTTGAAACATCACCTAAGTCGGAGTCGTCATGAGGCCTTGGTTATCAGACCTTACAAATCCCAATACCTCTCATGAGCATCAAGGTGCTAATGAACAATCATAAATAGTGTTCATCCACTTTAAACTTTAAAGACTCGATATCTTTTCTTCTTCTTTTTTTTTCTGAGATCAGTAGGTGGCTCGAAACCTTTCAGGCAATGACCCACTTCAGGCTCAAAGCCTGACTCACTCGGTAATTCCCACTTCACTCCTGAGTAAATCGAGGGAAAGAGGAGTTGAACCCACAACCTTCTCACCAAAGCATCAGTTGCTTCCAGCAAAAAAAAAAAAGGGCAAAGAGCATTTAGTCCATTTTAACAGTTTCATTTAATGATCAGTCCAAACAATATTATCATCTTAGGCTGTTTGGCAACACTATTGGATACCTCTTAAACTCTTAATCTCTATCCAAATTAGAGAAAAATGCCTTTTAGAATGTTTGGATGAGACATGATACCCTCTACCCGAAATAGACAAAAAGAGGTAAAACCTCTAATTCAGCTAGAGGTCATTCCTCTGATTATCGTAATAGAGTTTTATCTCTAACTGAATTAGAGGTCTTCAAAGACCCTTTTGACCCTTGCTTTTCTTTATATTTACACCCTTTATATATTAAAACAACCCCAACAACCAATCGCTCAACTCTTTGCCTATATCGTCAAACCCTAGTTGTTCGTGGAACGCCTCATCTCCGGCTTCTTCTCCGGTTGCCGACCTGAGCTCCGGTCACACCACCTCCCTCGTCTCCATTCAGGTATGTCATACCCCTTCTCTCTTAAACCCGATCCAGTCTCTCGTTCATGGCCCCGGATGTCGCTCGCCCCCATCTCTCTCTCTCTCTCTCTCTCTCTCTCTCTCTCTCTCTCTCTCTCTCTCTCTCTCTCTCTCTCTCTCTCCCCCCGCAATGGGAATCAGAGCATAGTTCAGAAAAAATAAATAAAATTTGTTCTGATTTTATTAAATTCTTGTTATGAATGGGGCTAACAAAATGAGTGTCACGCCCCAGAAATCTAAATACCGATCCCTGGGGTGTGAAATGAGAAGAGAGATTTTGGGTTTGGTCAATTAATTACACCAATTTGGGTTCTCACAGGGCTTCTACGCTCTCTAATATGAAAAACAAGAAGGAGGGAGAAACAAGAGGGGGATCTTTTAAATTTGATTTTTTGAAAAATATTTTTATTAAAAAGCAAAGAAAGAGAAATTATCAACAGAGAGAAGATATTATCTAGTCAAGCTCAACCTTCAAAAGTCATATCCTCTCAATATGAGTGATCTGTCGGTGCCACTACATACTGACAGGAGTCTACCTGATGAAGCATGAGACTCAAGCCTCCTACGGCTAGCCAAGTAGTCTCATCCACTCCCTAACACTCAGGTGCACCAGTCTAGAGTTCCTATCTACAGGGTTAATCAATTTAGTCATTTATATGCACTTATATTTTCATCATGATCTATCCTAGGCTTGGGGCCTTGAAGAGAGGCCTACCCAAAAGAATTCAGTTGGAACCATTGCAACTACAACCATAGAATACTAACTAACTAATGAAAACTCCTATTCCAATACAATTACAATGTCTGAAGAGAAAAGACTACAAGATTAACGTACTAAGCAGAAAGGTAACACTGCAATTTTAACTCCGCCTCTGGACTCCTACTGCTACTCCTGAGCCTTCGGACCTGTAACTGAGCCTACTCGTGGGAAAGAGTAGCCCCCAATAGAAAATTGGGAGATTAGCCAAATTAATGGCTAGTGACATCCTAATAGTCTTTAATAATATGAGACAACTAATCTTAATAAATTAAGATAAGATCTATCAATTCTAGTATGATCAATATTTGCAGAATGATACCTAAACCTATCAGTAATCTATATTCACATGCAATTCCTACTGTCACTAGGTTATCTAATATAAAGTCCATTCAATGTTCTACAGCATTAAAGAACAAATTTAAATAAGACGTTCATATAAAGTCACGAGATCATCATGTGAACAGTCATACAATTCTAAATTCATATACAGATAAAACATACACTATCAAAATGTGAACCCCGAATATTTTGTTCATCCTGCCCCCGGTCGGGCATTACTATAGGGCCTTTTATTTCGATGTAGAGGGCCAACTCTCTCGCCGTGCATCTACCAACACCATGCACTAGTCACCCAGATGATCATAAGGGGTTTCCCGTCTTTCACGGTGGAGCTCTACCGCCCAACTTGCTTTACTATGGGGACTTGAACTCCCCGGGACAGGGTTGCTAGACCAATCCCTACTCGAGGGCACCACCTATTGGCTTTACCACAACCCTTGCCCGTGACCCCTAACCTACTTAACTTCGGCTATACGCGCAGGGTGGTTCACGGCCCTTGCGCGCACGAGGTCCCTACCTTCTAACCAGGTAGATTCTCATATAACATCTTTCAACATATATACTGAAGCTACAAAAGGTATATTTAATGCTTAACAATTTCCAACAATTTATCCCTGATCTCGTACTGCTCTCGCAACCCATGCGACATAATAAATAAATAAAGTAAGACACTCATCCCAGTGACCCGTGTGCTAGGGTTGCCATACTCCTCTCAAGAGGGTGGGCCCCGATAATTATTAGTTATTCAATTTATTATTTAATTTAAGAGAATCCTAATTACGGTGTCCATACAATCAAAAGCAATCATTATTATTATTATTATTATTAATATTTTAAGCATGCATCGCCGGACTCGCGACTCCGCATGCAAGGCGGGGTCCACTTGACCACATGCGACGATGCCCGGCGGGGCCCACATTCAGTGTCATGGACACCTACCCTTAGTCATTCTCATTACCCACTATTAAAGACCACGCAAGGGTAGTAGATGTCACCTGGCTGTCGATTACACATGACTCCTGCTAGTTGCCTCTGATCCGTCTCCGCTGGATCACCACGATCAAGGTCTGATAATAACCACAGCTCTGCATCACAACTCTATCAATTAAAACAAAAGAATCTACGATGAGGGTTCTATGCCAAGGATAATCGGGCACCCTCGATAGGGGACCAACATTGAGTTGACAGTACGCAAATCCGTTCGACTGAAGAACTCGAACCTAAACAATACTAGGTCAAACAAGTAATTAGAAGCTAAACCTACTCATCGAATCGGGCTCGAAGAACCCTTTCCGATGGTTTCAGTTTCGCTGGAATCCGACTTCGGTCGGATGGTTTCGGGTCAAACCACGTAGAACCGATAAAATCGATCGCATGGCTGGGTTGTTAGGGTAGAAGAGGTTCTAGGGTTATATTCTGGGTTTAATAGGTGGGACTCAAAGTTCTGAGCACAATGCCGCTGGTTTCGTCCGAATCCGAGTTCGGACGATGAAACGGCGGTCAAACCACGGTACCACGATAATATCGGGTCAAAGGATAAAACAGGGTATTAAACAGTATAATTACTATTCTATACTATGACCAACAGGTAGGAATTTCCGAGCCGGTCGAAATGGCGCTAGTTTCGTCCAATTCCGAGTTCGGACGGAGAAATGGCACTCGAACCAAAATTCACTGGTTCACGGGTCTGGTTCAGGTGAACCAGACCGGTTCAAGGCGTGGGTCGGGTCAGGTCTGTGAGGTCGGGTCGGGTCTGCAAACGTCGGGTCGGGTCTGGGGTTAAATAATTAACCCGGGAAATTACAAATCTACCCCCCCCATCTCCTTCTTCTCTACGAGACCAGCTCGAGGGGGCTGGTTCCTACGCGTCGGCGGCCGGCGGGAGGGGCGGCCTGGAGCGCCGGTGAGCGCTCGGCCGGCCTCTCCCGCACCACCCCCATAGAGGAGGCGCGGTGGGAGGCGGCCGGAGCGGCCGTCGGAGCCCGAGAGCTCGACCGGAGGGGGGTTCGCATGGGGTTGGTCGGAGGTCGGTGGTCGCCGGGGAGGGGTTCGGTGTGGCGGCGGTGTCCGCCCGTGTGGGCCGCGGCAAGGGAGGAGGAAGGGCCGGGGGTCGCGGGTTTGGGTCGCGGAGGGGATGGGAGGAGGAGGGTGGCTGACCTGGAGGTCTCGGCGTTCTCGTCGGGGCTCCGGCGAGGGGCGGGTCGGCTGCTCCATCTCCCTCGATCTCTTCTCCTTCTCCGTCTCCGGCTCTCGCTCTCTCTCTCTCTGCATCCCGTTCTCTCTCTCTCTTTCTCTCTCTCTCACGTTCTCTCTCTCTCTCTCTACATCCCGTTCTCTCTCCCTTTGCATCCCGTTCTCTCTCCCTTTGCATCCCGTTCTCTCTCCCTTTGCATCCCGTTCTCTCTCCCTTCCTCTCGTTCTCTCTCTCTATTTATAGACTCTAGGTTGGTAAAGAGATAAGGTGGGGGATAGAGTCAGTTAAGGCCTTAGCGGGAGGGGATAAAGATAAGAAAGATAGGGATATATCATCCCAATCATGCCCGATAATTCCCATCCGAATTTCGGATTTTAAATCACTGGGGAGGGAGGTCAGGAGAGCTTAAGTTATACTAGGAGACCGGGAGGCAGGCTCTAGGGCTGGTCGGGCTCGGTCCCGAGCCCTGAACCGGGCTCGGTTGGAATCCGGGTGCGATTCGCCCACTAACCGAGCTGAAAAGAATAATAAGTCGTAACTATCAAACCGGAAGTCGGAATAGGGCCCGAGAGGATTCGTTGGAAAGGTCTCATCAACGCGAACGCGTTAGAGCTTGGTACATAATTTTCTAATTTCTAGATCTCCTGAAAAGATGGAAAGACTCCAAAACTTAAAATAGTAATAACTATTCACCCGGGTGTCGGATCGACCCTAACTCAGGCTCGTTGGAAGACTCTCTCATAGCCTCATCTAACGTATCTTGTTTCGTTACGATCCGATCACCCAATCTCTTACAAGAAACGAAACAGCTACAACTATCGACCAATTATCGTTTTTCTAGGGTTTACCTGCCGGGCTACCGAAACTGGCTGCGCATACACATGATCGTTGCACGGAACGCACCATCGTGACATGCTCGAAGTTACGGAGAATGTGAACGTAAAACATCTTATAGGTTTACGATCCATTTATTGGGAAAAAGCCCAAAGAAAAAGTCTGGATATAAGAAGACGAAACTAGCCATTGAGGATTTCTATTATTCTCAAATCTAACACCACAGGTGTTACAACCTACACACCTTAAATAAAATTTCGTCCCGAAAATTCAACTACAAAAACCATATATACGAGTCCACTCATCTCTACTACCAAAACAAGAACATTATGGCAATGAAAAGTTAACTATAACGAGTACGAACATCCTCACTAACACTGCCAACAAGAAAGCCAAGTCACTACACCAAATCTTACTAAAAGAAAACCCTGATCCTCTACTACTCACAATTCTACTCTCTCTACTAACCTAAACATGATACGAATCGACTCTCATAATTATTAGGATAGAAATGAACCTCCAAATTCTCACATCGTGAATACGAGTTTTGGTTTCCATTTCTCATTCTAAGCATTATGGATTATACCATAATCATGAGTTTTGATCATTAACCCTGCTTAGATAAGGGGCATCCCCCTTATTAGTACTACCGAGGGGTGTTCCCCTCGGTAGGCTAACTACCAAAACTCATAGATTCAGAAACTTAAAATGCACTCAATTGTCAGTACCGATATAAAAGGTATATCAATATATATGAGCGCCCATATACCCATATATAATTTATACTTTTGGTATCGACTCTACAATCATAGCAATGTATACTACACATATGCGCCCATACACATATGCTTAAGTACACATTCCAGAATGATTTGACAAAAGAGATGTCTCAACTAGTACGTCTAACGTGTATCTAATACTAAACTAAAATCCTATAAGATTCATATGAGACCAACATCTACACTAACCGAACTACCAATAATGCTCAATGGCCTAAAGAACAAATGCCTCAAAATCTATTTCTCAAGTGGGTCCAAACTAGATAGCTACCCTCTGACAATAGATAGTCATCTCATTGGCTCACTCCAAGACGAGGGGACCGATTCTAAACTAGAACTATTATGAGTTGGCTGAAGAAACTACCTACTAGAAAACTAATGGCCAACTAATATCGACTGAGCAGATCGATACCAAGTACTAAATTCTATCCTAAACTAATCATCGAGATAGTTAGACGGAAACCTCGCAACCATACAAAAATAAGAATAAAGGACCCGAGACAAATAGAGACAACTTAGAAAAAAAAGACAACTGAGGGAACTAGCACAATCTTAACATTCTAAGAACTAAAGGCAATTACTCAAAATAATCTGAAGCAAACAAAAGTTACTAGAATCGAATAATAATTAGAAACAAAGCGAGGTGAATCAGCAGAATAATGATTATTCTTAAGAGTCCAACTGATAAGATATTCCCAAATTTTATAAACATAGGTAGTCCTCTTGACATCGTCGCTAACATCTTTCTAGTACTCAAATATCTCAATTCGATCTTAACGTCACTGTCATCTAGTCAGTGTGCTCTCTCCCGTGAGTTCCAATAAGAACTGCGAAACCAACCGCCAAAGCCTCCGAAGAGTCAGTGCATAGCCACAGTATGTCCTCTACCGGACAATCATCATCCACCGCCAAAGTTCCCTAGGAACAGTGCGTACTCTTTCGCAAGAGTCACTATCAAGGTATCCCGTAATTTACTAACCATGGGAAATTCAAACGACCACCTAAGATTTCTATCTCCTGGTGTATTCCTTGAAACCACTATCCCCACGAGTCATCATTATTACTCATAGGATCCATTAAAAAACACACAAGCTCTACACCAAACTAATTATAACCCACGATACACCAGAGAGATCTAACAAGAAAACTAATTTAATTATTACATCTATATCGAGATAATGGACAATCCTAAAAACACCAACTAGGTCTCTAGTACCAATGGTCAACAAGAATCAAGGAATCCTAAAACACCAACTAAGTCTCTAGTACTAAGGATTAACGAAGATCAAGGGATCCTAAACACCGACTAGGTCTCGAATACTAAGGGTCAACAAAGATCAAGGAATCATAAAACACCGACTAGGTTTCTAGCGCTTAGGGTCAATGAAAAATAACAAAACCAACAAAAAGAGTAACCTCACAACCATGCCAGATAAACCATCAAGGATATACATCCTTCCAGACATATTCAAATACATCAATTCCAAAACCAATCAACCAAATTACTAACTAGAGTTGAATATCTAGTCCTTGGTCAGCTCCTTACCATTAGAAAGTCTACAAGAATCCATATTAGGAGACTCCCAACCTATACTCTGATATAGACTCAAACACTATGCTTCTGCCTAGAGATCAAGAAACACTACCCTTGGTTAAGATTTTCTACGTGGCTTCTTCCTAAGAATTATCACCCGAGTTGCAACGACTAACTCTAAACCTAAACATTACAGCACATCAGAGTTCAAATACAATCATACTCATATGACATATAGATTGATTCACGATTCTCGATCAATCAAAAACTCAATCATAGACAGCTCTTAGTTACAGATCAATTCCTCAAACAAAACCAGTTCTCCAAGTATGATTAACCCTAGGTCCTTATCCTTAGAAATAATCACTATACCACCACTAGCTACTACGAGAATTCTATCGACTCACTATCTATACAATCTCTAGAAAACATTCTAACACCACTAGAGTCTAAACTTTCCGAAGAAGGAATCGCAAGACACGAACCACATCCTAACAAAACCCCTAGGAATATATCCCTAAGCTCTGATACCAGCTGTCACGCCCCAGAAATCTGAATACCGATCCCTGGGGTGTGAAATGAGAAAAAGAAGAGGGATTTTGGGTTTGGTCAATTAATTACACCAATTTGGGTTCTCACAGGGCTTCTACGCTCTCTAATATGAAAAACAAGAAGGAGGGAGAAACAAGACGGGGATCTTTTAAATTTGATTTTTTGAAAAATATTTTTATTAAAAAGCAAAGAAAGAGAAATTATCAACAGAGAGAAGATATTATCTAGTCAAGCTCAACCTTCAAAAGTCATATCCTCTCAATATGAGTGATCTGTCGGTGCCACTACATACTGACAGGAGTCTATCTGAGGGAGCACGAGACTCAAGCCTCTTACGGCTAGCCAAGTAGTCTCATCCACTCCCTAACACTCAGGTGCACCAGTCTAGAGTTCCTATCTATAGGGTTAATCAATTTAGTCATTTATATGCACTTATATTTTCATCATGATCTATCCTAGGCTTGGGGCCTTGAGGAGAGGCCTACCCAAAAGAATTCTGCTGGAACTATTGCAACTACAACCATAGAATACTAACTAACTAATGAAAACTCCTATTCCAATACAATTACAATGTCTGAAGAGAAAAGACTACAAGATTAACGTACTAAGCAGAAAGGTAACACTGCAATTTTAACTCCGCCTCTGGACTCCTACTACTACTCCTGAGCCTCCGGACCTGCAACTGAGCCTACTCGTGGGAAAGAGTAGCCCCCAATAGGAAATTGAGAGATTAGCCAAATTAATGGCTAGTGACATCCTAATAGTCTTTAATAATATAAGACAACTAATCTTAATAAATTAAGATAAGATCTATGAATTCTAATATGATCAATATTTGTAGAATGATACCTAAACCTATCAATAATCTATATATATTCACATGCAATTCCTACTGTCACTAGGTTATCTAATATAAAGTCCATTCAATGTTCTACAGCATTAAAGAACAAATTTAAATAAGACGTTCATATAAAGTCACGAGATCATCATATGAACAGTCATACAATTCTAAATTCATATACAGATAAAACATACACTATCAAAATGTGAACCCCGGATATTTTGTTCATCCTGCCCCCGGTCGGGCATTACTATAGGGCCTTTTATTTCGATGTAGAGGGTCAACTCTCTCGCCGTGCATCCACCAACACCATGCACTAGTCACCCAGATGATCATAAGGGGTTTCCCGTCTTTCACGGGGGAGCTATACCGCCCAACTTGCTTTACTATGGGGACTTCAACTCCCCGGGACAGGGTTGCTAGGCCAATCCCGGCCTACTCGAGGGCACCACCTATTGGCTTTACCACAACCCTTGCCCGTGACCCCTAACCTACTTAACTTCGGCTGTACGCGCAGGGTGGTTCACGGCTCTTGCGCGCACGGGGTCCCTACCTTCTAACCAGGTAGATTCTCATATAACATCTTTCAACATATATATTGAAGCTACAAAAGGTATATTTAATGCTTAACAATTTCCAACAATTTACCCCTGATTTCGTACTGCTCTCGCAACCCATGCGACATAATAAATAAATAAAGTAAGACACTCATCCCAGTGACCCGTGTGCTAGGGTTGCCATACTCCTCTCAAGAGGGTGGGCCCCGATAATTATTAGTTATTCAATTTATTATTTAATTTAAGGGAATCCTAATTACGGTGTCCATACAATCAAAAGCAATCATTATTATTATTATTATTATTATTATTATTTTAAGCATGCGTCGCCGGACTCGCGACTCCGCATGCAAGGCGGGGTCCACTTGACCACATGCGACGATGCCCGGCGGGGCCCGCATGCAGTGTCATGGACACCTACCCTTAGTCATTCTCATTTCCCACTATTAAAGACCACGCAAGGGTCGTAGATGTCACCTGGCTGTCGATTACACATGACTCCTGCTAGCTGCCTCTGATCCGTCTCCGCTGGATCACCACGATCAAGGTCTGATAATAACCACAGCTCCGTATCACAACTCTAGCGATTAAAACAAAAGAATCTACGATGAGGGTTCTATGCCAAGGATAATCGGGCACCCTCGATAGGGGACCAATATTGAGTCGACAGTACGCAAATCCGTGCGACTGAAGAACTCGAACCTAAACAATACTAGGTCAAACAAGTAATTAGAAGCTAAACCTACTCATCGAATCGGGCTCGAAGAACCCTTTCCGATGGTTCCAGTTTCGCTGGAACCCGACTTCGGTCAGATGGTTTCGGGTCAAACCACGTAGAACCGATAAAATCGATCGTATAGCTTGGTTGCTAGGGTAGAAGAGGTTCTAGGGTTATATTCTGGGTTTAATAGGTGGGACTCAAAGTTCTGAGCACAATGCCGCTGTTTCGTCCGAATCCGAGTTCGGACGATGAAATGGTGGTCAAACCACAGTACCACGATAATATCGGGTCAAAGGATAAAATAGGGTATTAAATAGTATAATTACTATTCTAGACTATGACCAACAGGTAGGAATTTCCGAGCCGGTCGAAATGGCGCTAGTTTCGTCCAATTCCGAGTTCGGACGGAGAAATGGCAGTCGAACCAAAATTCACTGGTTCACGGGTCTGGTTCAGGTGAACCAGACCGGTTCACTGCGTGGGTCGGGTCAGGTCTGTGAGGTCGGGTCGGGTCTGCAAACGCCGGGTCGGGTCTGGGGTTAAATAATTAACCTGGGAAATTACAAATCTACCCCCCCCCCATCTCCTTCTTCTCCACGAGACCAGCCCGAGGGGGCTGGTTCCTGCGCGTCGGCGGCCGGCGGGAGGGGCGGCCTGGAGCACCGGCGAGTGCTCGGCCGGCCTCTCCCGCACCACCCCCACAGAGGAGGCGCGGTAGGAGGCGGCCGGAGCGGCCGTCGGAGCCCGAGAGCTCGGCCGGAGGGGGGTTCGCATGGGGTTGGTCGGAGGTCGGTGGTCGCCGGGGAGGGGTTCGGTGCGGCGGCGGTGTCCGCCCGTGTGGGCCGCGGCAAGGGAGGAGGAAGGGCCGGGGGTCGCGGGTTTGGGTCGCGGAGGGGATGGGAGGAGGAGGGTGGCTGACCTGGGGGTCTCGGCTGCTCGTTGGGGCTCCGGCGAGGGGCGGGTCGGCTACTCCATCTCCCTCGATCTCTTCTCCTTCTCCGTCTCCGGCTCTCGCGCTCTCTCTCTCTCTCTGCGTCCCGTTCTTTCTCTCTCTTTCTCTCTCTCTCACGTTCTCTCTCTCTCTCTACATCCCGTTCTCTCTCCCTTTCTCTCTCCCTTCCTCTCGTTCTCTCTCTCTATTTATAGACTCTAGGTTGGTAAAGAGATAGGGTGGGGGATAGAGTCGGTTAAGGCCTTAGCCGGAGGGGATAAAGATAAGAAAGATAGGGATATATCATCCCAATCATACCCGATAATTCCCATCCGAATTTTGGATTTTAAATCACTGGGGAGGGAGGTCAGGAGAGCTTAAGTTATACTAGGAGACCGGGAGGCAGGCTCTAGGGCTGGTCGGGCTCGGTCCCGAGCCCTGAACCGGGCTCGGTTGGAATCCGGGTGCGATTCGCCCACTAACGGAGCTGAAAAGACTAATAAGTTGTAACTATCAAACCGGAAGTCGGAATAGGGCCCGAGAGGATTCGTTGGAAAGGTCTCGTCAACGCGAACGCGTTAGCGCTTGGTACATAATTTTCTAATTTCTAGATCTCCCAAAAAGAAGGAAAGACTCCAAAACTTAAAATAGCAATAACTATTCACTCGGGTGTCGGATCGACCCTAACTTAGGCTCATTGGAAGACTCTCTCAGATCCTCATCTAACGTATATTGTTTCATTACGATCCGATCACCCGATATCTTGCAAGAAACAAAACAGCTACAACTATCGACCAATTATCATTTTTCTAGGGTTTACCTGCCGGGCTGCCGAAACTGGCTGCACATACACATGATCGTTGCACGGAACGCACCATCTTGACATGCTCGAAGTTACGCAGAATGTGAACGTAAAACATCTCATAGGTTTACGATCCATTTATTGGAAAAAAGCCCAAAGAAAAAGTCTAGCTGTAAGAAGACGAAACTAGCCATTGAGGATTTCTATTATTCTCAAATCTAACACCACAAGTGTTACAATGAGTGTTCTACTTTTATTTGTATACATAGAGATCCCATGGATGGTTACATGCCATACCCTAAATTTTTTATATTAAATTACTGTGTGATCCTCAATCACTCTTGGGAGATCAGGATGTCTCCTCTAATTCACATGCCAAAATGCCTTTTTAAAAAACTTTTTTAAGAGATGATATATGATCAATTTTGTTATTGTTCCACAATAAATAGAAAGAAATAGCGAATGACAGGTAGTGTTGTTATTGCCAAAAAAAAAAAGACAAGCAGTGTTGTTAGGTTATAATTGAACTCAATTCCTTTAGATGTTATATTCACTTGTGAGCCATCAACAAACCTGTATGTTTCTATCTATATCAACTGTTTAGCAAATTCATTGTATAAAATTTTATTACCTTCATAATAATTTTTTCAAATTTTATATCTTGGTTGTCATTGTGTATTTTATGCAACTATAGGAAATGTCACCCGGTAATAAAGGTAAAGAGAAAGTGGAGACCTTCAAGGCAATATAGACTGAAATTATGAAAAAGGTCTTCTTAGATTTGTGTATTCAACAAATATTGACAGTAGGAAGACCTGGAGTCAATTTTAGTCCCGCCACATGGAAGGTAATCATTGACAAGTTTAAAGAGCAGACATGATATGATTATAACCAAAGACAGCTTAAAAATCATCTGGGTATCATGAAGAGACAATACAGTGCTTGGGTAACATTGTGTAACTAAACGGGCATTGGATTCAATAAAGTGACTCATATTGTGACCATGGAACCTGAGCGGTGGACAAAATATATTAAGGTACATCATTACCAATTCTTATAATGTATTATGCTTCATATTTAATATTTCTTAATTATCGTAATATTTTGTTGTAGGGTCACCCATATGCAAAAAAAATTTCAACATAAGCCATTGTCTTTTACTGAGGAAATGGAACCTTGTTTAAATATTCTTTTGCTAGAGGGGAAGAAAGGTGAGCCCCAACGATGGGGTTAGTTCCGGATGACCTACTATATAGTACTCAAGAAGTGGCTATCAACACCCACGAGCAAAACACGTACTCTTCCGCCTAGAGTACCCAATACTCAGTCGCCGGCTAATGGACTTACTACTCAACCCGATACTATCGAAGAAGTCCCGTCCGAGGACTTAATGAGAACCATAAGGAAGAAACGTCCACGGCCCTCCAAAAGTAGAAGAGAATCAAGCAACACAACGTTGGATGCTCGGATTGGCTATGTGCTTTCTACTATAGAAGCAGAGAAGCCCATGGAAAACAATGTTCCCACTATTTCAGAGTGTATTGCCTTGTTGTAACAACTGACGGACATCGAGGAGACCTCAAATTAACATGATTTTGTATGTCGTCCGCTCTTTCTGCGACAAGGATAATAGGGAGATTTGAATGGCGTTAACGAAGGAGGAGACACGCTTGGCATGATTAAGGGATTTGGCTTACAGTGATACACAAAATGAGATATATTTGTCTGATTTTTTTTATAACATGGATGTTTCAAGAATTACAGTTGTTTTGGGGTTATATTAAGTATTATTTGATATTATGCATGGGTTTAATGTTCTTCTAGCTAGAGATATTTCATGTTAGCTCTATTATTATATTTTATCATTTATGTGCCACAATGTTGACTCTGCGTATAAAATGAATTGGACAGGTACAATGAATACAAGATTGTGTAAACTTTTTCTGTTGTTGGTGTTACTTCTCAAAATGAGACAAATGAGAAGTTTGCCTAGGAAACCATGCAGGAACTCTATCCTAACAGGACATGGTTGGATCCAGTATATTCTGAAAGGTAACAACACCTTATGCTTGCAGTTGTTAAGGATAGAGAAGCATGTCTTTGAGCGGCTGTGTCTTGTGTTAAAAGAGAAAGGATTTTTGAAGGACAGTCGAAATGCCGTGGAGGAAATAATACCGATCTTCTTAATGACGATCGCACATATGCATAGCAATCGAGATCTACAAGATAAATTTCAACATTCAGGTGAAACAATTCATCGACACTTTCATAATGTTCTGGTAGCAATGAAGTTCTCGATGGAGCAAATAGTTCCCCCGTTATTTAAGCATGTACCAAGACATATAATAAATAATCCGTGATTTTATCCGTACTTTAAGGTAAATAGTTATTTTCATGAAAGTTAAAAGTTTTTCTTTATCATAATTAATTATTATTTAGGTTATTATATTTCAAGAGATGCATTGGAGCGATTGATGGAACTTATATTGGTGCATGCAATAATACCCTCCGATAAACAGATTCCATATAGAGATAGAAAAAGTGAATGCAAATAGCAAGTGATAGCAGCATACTCGTTTGACATGCTATTCACTTTTGTTGTTGCCGGTCAGTAGGGTACTGCACATGATCAACGAGTTTTAATGGAAACCATCTTTGATCAACGCCTAAAATTTCCACATGCCCCTCATGGTAAAATACTCTTTCGATGTGATTTATTATATGTTATCTTTGCTTTTTGGACATATGCATTTTTTGTAATAGGTAAATATTATGTTGATTCTGGCTACACCAACATGCCGAGGTTTCTTTCACCATACCATAAACATACGATATTGGTTACCCGATTTTCGTGTACAGTGCACCCATGTAATAAGGAAGAGTTATTTAACTATAGGCACTCCTCTTTAAGGAATGTCATAGAGCGTATATTTGGTGTACTGAAGGCTCATTTTCTAATACTTAAGCAGATGCCATTGTACTCATTCCCAATTCAAAGAAGTATTGTTATTGCTGCTATGGTGGTACATAATTTCATTCGAAGGGAATCCATTGCAAATGCAAGGCGCTTTCGGCTACATGGAGGAGGAGGAGGGTGAACAAGGAGCTACATGGCTCTTGGGACATTTTAGCGATGGTCATTCTTTGGGTTATCTGGCTAGAGAGGAACAATCTAATTTTCAACGGCAAAACGTCAGAGATTGAAGCACTTTGAAGATCAGTGGTCTCGATCTTCAGGCTTTGGATCATTCCATGGGTTGGTTCCTTCGGTGAGGAAGCACGAGTCTTTTGTAATCATATTGTAACCTGATTCTTTAGCTTAATATAACTGGTTGGGGGCTGCCTAACCCTCCCTCCTTCTAGAGGGGTTCTCAAAAAAAAATATTGCACAGGTCTAGAATTTAGCTCATTTCACTTAAAATACCATGACTTGATGATACAAATCAAAGCCCAAGTATAAAAAGTTTTGCAAATTACTATGTAACCAGAAGAAAAAAAAAACCCCTAAAAAACAATTCGCTCACGATGCTCTCGGTCTCGATCTTGATCTTGCTGATGTCGAGGATGTCTAGGAAGAAGGAGGAAGGGGAGGAGGGCCATCACATTGGGTTCTAGCGTGGGGAGGATGGAGGAAGAAGTAGGATGAGGAGGAGGAAAGAAGAAGGAAGAAGAGGGATGTGTCATCAGAAAAAGAGGCAACAGAGGAGGTTGGGGTGCGATCAAGGCTGAGGACAATGGGGGTGACACAATGGCGACCGGCTAGGGGTTGGGGATGACGGTAAATAGGGTATAAAAAAATATATTTAAAGATCCGGGTGTCAACACTAATTCCATGGGTGCGAATAAAGCATTCCCGTGGCGAGGGACTGTGTACCGGTTGCCATGGATGCTAGGGCTTCTTTGGTAGTGATGTGATAGGGTTTCTTTGGTAGTGATGTGATGGGACGATGATTAACCCTAGAGCTCTCACTGCTTATTATTTATAGTGGGTTGGTTTGGACGGTGTGTAAATGGTATGGGAAAAAATTTGGGTGCCTTAAGGTCCAACTTTCTCATACATTAGGGCTCTGTTTGGTTCGAAGTATCCGGTGCAGTAAGTCGCTTTGAGGTAAATATTTAAAATATCATGTATGACTTGTCATATTTGTTTTGCAGTAATCGGTGCAGTAAGTCGATTTGGTATCTCTAGGATAACTCATAACTAAGGTAACTCAATACCACAAAATGAGTTGTAAGACAAATACCTCGTATCCAGAATACATTGTAACCATGATACCACACAAGATACTTCGAATCAAACAGAGCCTGGTATATAGTGATAAAATCCTGACCACCATCTGCTTCCTTCCTCCCCTTGCACGCCACCGAAGATGCCCCCATCGGAGCCGCAAAAACTTGGAGTCGAGCAGCCTGGTGGTCGAGGAGGTCCTCGTTGAGGGAGGTGACGAGGGGGAGGGAGAGGAGGAGGAGGAGTAAGACGTCAGATTTGAGAGCGCAGGTGGAGTGGCCGCCATCAAAGTGGGTTGGTGGGTGCAGGGTTTCGCTCCGCCGCCGCCATCGACTCTGATGTCGAGTGTTTCTGATCGGTTGTTCGGCCAGGTTTGGCAAACCGGGGGGTGGAAGAGATCGGGAGGTGAATAGGGGTTTTGTGGTAGGATTTGTGGGTGTAGCGATTTTATGAGTGGAGGGGAAAAAATCATTCAACCAGAGAGAAAGCTTTACAGTCTTTACAGGCCTGATCACAGCCTTCTATTCCACCCAAGTCCGATTAGTGAATCGCACCCAGCTCGAACTAGATGGCGGTGGTGCTGGGCTTCGACGGTGGTGTCTTTGGCGGCGTGGAAGCGGAGGAAGGAAGCATGTGGGGATATGATGTGGGAATCGATTTTTTGGGAGGAAACGGGGGGTATGCGAAGTAGTTTTGAGGAATGAATAAAACTTCCCTAAAATCCCTTGACAATTTGAAACTTTCTTTTGATAAATGGAAAATGTGATTAAGTAAAAGGAAGGGCATCAAAATTTTAGTTTCACTCCGAAGTCATTTGAATCCCAAAATTTTGAAAAAATACAATTTCTTTCATATTATGTTTTATAGTATATGGAAGGCCTCGCTTGAACCACATTCTGCTTGAGCTACCAAATTCGACCCGAACAACCCGAATGGTTAAACAGAATTACCCGGATCGGGTTAAATATCACGCTGGGCCGCATCCAAGTCTCAAAATTAGACCTGACAATGGATCAGATTTTGATCTGAATCCAATCCGTTAGGTCGGATATGGATAAACATTTTTAATCCGATTACCCGATACCGGTCTGAATCCGATAACCCATTTACTTACCAAATCGGATATGGATTTAGGCCAATCCAATCCATTAATAATCCTTTACAACAAACTATAACATAATATATTATAAAAAATTTTCGATTAGATTGCTATAGACCTAAAGCCCTAAGGGCCAATATAAAAAAGATTCTCATGATTCACTGATCAAGACTTATTTTATCCCGGCCCTTCTGATTCCCGAGTTTGGAATGCTCTTCTGCAGATTCGAAGCTCAACGGTATCACAACCATCTCGATGTAAACATGTTAATGGGTCAGGTTCTGATCCGAATCCGTACTTAATGGATGTGGGTTATGTTTTTTTTTAGTCCGGTGATCCGAATCCGTAACCCGTTTACTTAACCGATCGAATCCTTGGTCAGCAGCCAGATTATTTAGTGTAAAATGTGTTTCAAGTAGAAATTGACAATCCCACTCTCAAAAGGATTATATCTACCCGAAAGACGAGCATGTTTATAATAATCCGTCATCGATATCATTCACTTCGGATAGAGACAATAACCATTGGCTCAAAGACAGTACAAAGGGTGAACCAGTCCACACAGGTACCCCAAGCTTCACCTCAGTTTTTTTCAACAGCAGAGCTAATCGAATGGATCGATCCGGGGGTCGTGCTCGCTTGCCATCGCCATCCCAGTGCATAGGCAAGTAGGGCACATGACCTGCAAACATAAGCCACAGGCGGTGAGAACCGCTGCATACACGACGAATCGAGCTACAAAGCAACAGAAGAGAAGCCAAAAATCTTCTGTGATTGTGATTTCTTTAACCGCGATTATATAGAGGTATAGTTGGGATTTTTTTTTTTTTTGGTTTTGGGTGGAGGGACCAAACGGTCAATACATCACCTGTTAGTGCTTAGAGCACAAGATAAACCAAAGGTTCGAATCGAGCTACAAAGCAACAGAAGAGAAGCCAAAAATCTTCTGTGATTGTGATTTCTTTAACCGCGATTATATAGACACCCGTTTCACTGGATAATTGCACCACAAGGATGATAGGAAGGCCAACGGGATTCGATTAGACAACCTGCCGGGTGGGGGCAGGTGCTTTGCCACTGGGATGCGACCTCAATCGCGAGCGGATAAAGGCTTTATGGAGACACAATTCATCGTCAGGCAATAAAGCTCATGTCCTCTCAGTTAATCATGTGTTCCATGATAAGGCTCCTAGAAATATTTCTAAACTTCGATGTATCATTTATAAAGTAGGTGAAATTTGTCAAGGCAAAATTTAGGTCATGACTTACCTTTCCTGCGCCTGAACAGTTTGAACACCTGTCTGTTCTTGGCGGCAATAAGGGCTGATCACCGCCATTAACCGTAGCTACAGGCTCGATCAAAACAAGATATCCAGTGCTTGAGCAGCGAGCACAGGCTAGATAGCCTGCATCAACAACAGAATGAAGTCTTATCCGATGAAACTTCTAAGGGAATTCATCTGGGAAAAAAACAATGGAGTTTTTACAATGACATTAATAGAAATCATCTCTATCAAAGCCTGGAAGGATATTTCCAATCTCTAGGGGGCCTTGAGTTTTCTACCTCTTCTGGGCATATGGTCTGCATGTGTGAATGGAGCTAACTTCCTTATATGGCCTCTGTTGGTGCGGTTATCCGAACGGTTACCTCACCCGACCTTAACAGTTCTTGATAATTAGCCATGTGTCAACCACTGATCATGGAACTGTCACCCCCAACTAGGCGTCCACCATTTTGGGTCTTGAGTCTGAACTGGGGGAATATCATAATTATTATAAACCAACCAACAATCTTGATAACTTCAGTTATTGCCTACTGCTAAAATGATCCCCATGTGTACCTATCATACTATGGCTTTCTAAACTGAAGAATCTGCAGGCCTAGAGAATTATAATGGGCAAAGGAAAAATGTAAATGGTCACAAGTCAAAGTTACATAATATAATTGTTTAATTTGAATATGTTAACGGATAGTCCCACATCGGTGAGGGAGGCACCCATCACCCGTTTTATATACCCTTTGTGGACCTCCCCTTACAACCTGGGTTTTGGGGTGTGAGGGTATTTAACATGGTATCTGAGCTGGGTTCACCATCTCCTACTCTCGCTCTAGGTGCTCCCCACCGATCGTGCCTTGCCACGCGTATTCCGTGTGAGGGGAAGTGTTAACAGATAGTCCCACATCGGTGAGGGAGGCACTGATGGGGACATCGAGCAGCGCCCCTGGCCGTGTACCAGCGCAGGAGGCGCCACCTGAGCTTATGGATCTGATCGGACAGTCAGCACCATGATGGATGTCGTTTATTTTTGTTTCTTGCATTATGTTATTTAGTCCCACCTCGACTTTCAGGGGTTTTCATTTGTTATCGCAGGCCTTTATATAGGCCTGCCCATGGAACCTGTAATGGCACTGATTGAATGAATAAAATTTCTGTTTCCTCTACATGCGTGTTGAGAGAACCAGGGTGAGGCGTGTGAAACCCCGAACCCAAGCCTAGGCGTGTGAAACCCTAGGTCCAGTATTAGGCGTGTGAAACCCTAACTGGAACCCTAATCCTCTTTCTCCTATCCTCTCCTTCACCCAGCCACCGCCCTCCTCTTCCCCTTACTGCCACCGCCCAGCCCACCGATTCCCCTTCCCCCCTCTTTGCTGCTGCCACTGCCTACACCCAGCCCCTACCCGATCCCTCCCTCTCCCCTGCCGCCGCCTCCCTACCCGACCCTCTCCCCTTGCTGCTGCCTACCCACCCGACCCCCATCCGATCCCCCTCCCTCTCTCCCTGACCCCATCCCGAGCCCCTCCCTCCACCCTAACCCGACCCGGCCGACTCCTCCCCTTCCCCGCACAGCCCTCCCGGCCCCCGCCCCTGCCTTGGCCTATCGGCCCTACCCGACCGGCCTCACTCCGATCCCCCTCCCTCTCTCCGCCGACCCCATCCCGAGCCCCTCCCTCCACCCTAACCCGACCGGCTGCAGTCCACCATCCCCCCTTTCCTCCCTGCCGCCCACCCGACACCCCCTCTCCCCATTTGCCGCCGGATCCATCCCCCTCCCGGCTCTCTCGTGTGATCCAACCCGACTCCCCATTATTCCGGAACCCCTCGGCATGCTCCCATGGCGGACCCCGATGTGGACCATGGAATGATTGAAGACGAAGACGGGTACCTCGACATCAACTCCCCCTTCCTCGACTTTCAATTCTCGGAAGGAGAGAGCGTGGAGGAATACGTGGAACGGATCCGCTATACCGTGGTTTGTGACGCTGAAGCCCGCCTCGGCATCAGCGAGTGGCATCGTCGCTGGCACCCTGACGCGCCGGTGCATCGGAACATAGTGTGTCTCCACCTGCTTGCAAATCCTCGCCCCGAGCCGAGCGCAACCCCGGGGGCCCCAGCACCACCATCGCCTCGTCCGGAAGTCCTGCCGATTCCGGAGAACGTCCCCGCGCCACCGTCGGTCCCTCCTCAGTAAGGATTCTCCTACTCAATCAGGTATCATCGTGTTTCCCCTATCGGATCTCTGGTATATTATCATTGCCAATTGCTGCCCCTGTTGTGAGGTTGAGTGTCCACCTGCCTGTTAAGTTCATTAGTATTTAATATTACGGGACGGACTCGTGCCGTTTAATTTAAGCATTATTTATTGTAATTCTTAGAACTGAGATCGAATTGCCTGATGCGAGTAGTTTCTGTTAAAACCCATTGTTCCCTGCTGATGGTTTGAATAAACTTCCTACCTGAGACTTTAATTCATAGCGAAACATTGCTAGGACAATTAAACTATTGATTTCCTGCTCACCCGCATTTGTTTCGCATCATTTTGGTATCAGAGCATGGTTGTAGGTAGGAACCGTCATGCATTAGTTGTACTGCATTTAGAAAAATTTTATTTTAACTTTTGCATTTGATTGCCATATTTAACAAAAAAAAAAAAAATCAGCATGCATCATGTTGTGAGTTTGTTTTTGCATGCCAACCCCTGAGGTAGGTCCTATTTGTTAGGAGAGTCGAGTGAGTCGGACAATATGGATCCTGATGTCTTAACTAGGGCACTTGCCGAGTTAGCCCAAGGAATAGCAACTATGAACCAGAACCTCACCGCTTGTCAGCGTGACACCAATGGCCGTTTTGACCGTTTAGACCAAGCTCCACCGCTAGCTCCACCACCCCTAGGCACTCAAGATTCTCGACCACCTTGGCAGAACAATCAAGACCCGGATGAACGGTATCTCCGGAGCATCAGGTTAGAGGTGCCCTCTTTCGATGGTAGGCACGATCCCCAATTCTTTTTGGACTGGCTCCAGTCCATGGACCGATACTTTGCCTGGTACCCTTTAACCGAACCGCGAAAAGTGCAATTCGCTGCCATGAAGCTTAGTGGACCTGCTAGCCAATACTGGACTAATTTAGAAGCCTTGAGAGCCGCCAAAACTCAGGACCCCATTGATACTTGGGTCGCCATGAAGAATGAGCTAAAAGGCAGGTATGTGCCCCCATCATATCGAGCCCACCTATTGGACCAGTGGCACCAATTCACCCAAGGCAACAAATCAGCCAGGGACTATGTCACCAAATTCAACGGGTTCCTAACTCGCTGCAATGTCCTTAGAACAGAAACCCCTGCCCAGGTCCTGGCACGTTTTCGATCAGGTTTGAGAGAAGACTTGAGAAGTGAGCTCCTTGCCCGAGACGTTACAGAGTTGGAAAGAGCCTATGCCTTAGTTCAGAACCTCGATAGCATTAGGTCCAACCATTTTCATCGGGATCAAGATACCCGAAGCAAAGTCCCTCGGCCTTTCTCGGATAGCTACCTAAGTCGGCCCTACCCCAACGAATCCCAACCAAGAGCCGACTCCACCAGTAGAAGCAATGAGAGAGACAACCATGACAAGGTCCCTGAGAAAGACTTCTCCAAAGTTAGTCCCCTCATCACGTGTTGTAAATGCCAAGGCTACGGACATGTGGCCGCAAACTGTGCAAGCCATGTCAAAGTCAACATCATTGATGGCAATCTCATTGAAGTGATAGAGGCTAAAGAGGCAAAATTCGTCTATCAAGCTGAAGAAGAAGATGGAGACTTTGATGATGATGACGAAGCCATCTTGACTTCCCTTAAACCAATGTCATCTCCCTCCATGTCAGTTGTTAGGTGCGCCCTGTCCCAACCCAAGGATAAGAAGGTCAAACTGGGTCCCTGCCAACCTAAGAGTAGTCAGGCCGAACAGCAATCAACTCTAGCTAAAAAGATTTTCAAGGAGCATGATTCGGTCCTAATCTTCGTAGACCGATTTTCTGAGGTGACCCATTTCCTCCCTTGTTCTAAGACGTCCGATGGCGTCATAAAGTTACACGGATTGCCTGAAATCATGCCCAACAAGGATGTCAAGATTACCAGTTTTTGTTGGAAAACCCCATGGCCCAAGCTGGGCACTAGGCTCCAGTTCTCCACTACCTTCCATTCCCAGACCAATGACCAGACTGAAGTTGTCAATAGGAGTCCGGGAAACCATGTGCGTACCTTGATGAGTGAACACGTTAAGACTTGGGATCTGAAACTGTCAGTAGCCGAGTTTGCATGTAGGTCCACAGGTAGGAGTCCTTATGAAGTCGTGCATGGGTTCAAACCTAGGCAACCAGTCGATTTTATTCCCATATCTGAGCATCATAGAATTTCCGAGTCGACATCTGCTTTTGCATCTCATGTGCATGAACTACATAAGGAAATCAGTAAAAAAATTGAACAGAGCAATGCGAGCTATAAATTAAGGGCCGATGCCCGGAAGCGAGTTCAGACTTTCAGTATGGGAGATTATGTGATGGTCCGGATTCGTCTGGAACGGCTTCCTTCGGGAGCCGTTAAGAAACTACATACGCGCAGTGCGGGTCCTTTTCGGGTTCTAAAAGATATAAATAATAATGCTTATTTTATTGTACTACCCGAGGGTTTTGGCATCAGTCCCACCTTCAATATTAAAGATCTAGTGGCTTATAATGGCCCATATTTTAACCCTGGAAATCCATTGATAGTTGAGCCTACCCTGGACCCTGCCCCTGAGTGCCCCCCCTACCCCCACTCCCAGAAATATCCCCACCATATACAGCAAAAGGCATTGATAATATTCTGGATGACGAGATTGTCTCGGCAAGACGACAGTGGAATCCGGCGGTACCTGGTTTGCTGGAAAGGAAGGCCCCATTCTGAGGACACGTGGATTGAGCATCAGGGACCCCAGCAGATGGACCCAGACCTGCTGGAGCTGTACGAGAGCCGCACCAAGCCTTACTCGACGGAGTCGAGTTCTCTCCCACCCCGGGAGAATGATGGGGACATCGAGCAGCGCCCCTGGCCGTGTACCAGCGCAGGAGGCGCCACCTGAGCTTATGGATCTGATCGGACAGTCAGCACCATGATGGATGTCGTTTATTTTTGTTTCTTGCATTATGTTATTTAGTCCCACCTCGACTTTCAGGGGTTTTCATTTGTTATCGCAGGCCTTTATATAGGCCTGCCCATGGAACCTGTAATGGCACTGATTGAATGAATAAAATTTCTGTTTCCTCTACATGCGTGTTGAGAGAACCAGGGTGAGGCGTGTGAAACCCCGAACCCAAGCCTAGGCGTGTGAAACCCTAGGTCCAGTATTAGGCGTGTGAAACCCTAACTGGAACCCTAATCCTCTTTCTCCTATCCTCTCCTTCACCCAGCCACCGCCCTCCTCTTCCCCTTACTGCCACCGCCCAGCCCACCGATTCCCCTTCCCCCCTCTTTGCTGCTGCCACTGCCTACACCCAGCCCCTACCCGATCCCTCCCTCTCCCCTGCCGCCGCCTCCCTACCCGACCCTCTCCCCTTGCTGCTGCCTACCCACCCGACCCCCATCCGATCCCCCTCCCTCTCTCCCTGACCCCATCCCGAGCCCCTCCCTCCACCCTAACCCGACCCGGCCGACTCCTCCCCTTCCCCGCACAGCCCTCCCGGCCCCCGCCCCTGCCTTGGCCTATCGGCCCTACCCGACCGGCCTCACTCCGATCCCCCTCCCTCTCTCCGCCGACCCCATCCCGAGCCCCTCCCTCCACCCTAACCCGACCGGCTGCAGTCCACCATCCCCCCTTTCCTCCCTGCCGCCCACCCGACACCCCCTCTCCCCATTTGCCGCCGGATCCATCCCCCTCCCGGCTCTCTCGTGTGATCCAACCCGACTCCCCATTATTCCGGAACCCCTCGGCATGCTCCCATGGCGGACCCCGATGTGGACCATGGAATGATTGAAGACGAAGACGGGTACCTCGACATCAACTCCCCCTTCCTCGACTTTCAATTCTCGGAAGGAGAGAGCGTGGAGGAATACGTGGAACGGATCCGCTATACCGTGGTTTGTGACGCTGAAGCCCGCCTCGGCATCAGCGAGTGGCATCGTCGCTGGCACCCTGACGCGCCGGTGCATCGGAACATAGTGTGTCTCCACCTGCTTGCAAATCCTCGCCCCGAGCCGAGCGCAACCCCGGGGGCCCCAGCACCACCATCGCCTCGTCCGGAAGTCCTGCCGATTCCGGAGAACGTCCCCGCGCCACCGTCGGTCCCTCCTCAGTAAGGATTCTCCTACTCAATCAGGTATCATCGTGTTTCCCCTATCGGATCTCTGGTATATTATCATTGCCAATTGCTGCCCCTGTTGTGAGGTTGAGTGTCCACCTGCCTGTTAAGTTCATTAGTATTTAATATTACGGGACGGACTCGTGCCGTTTAATTTAAGCATTATTTATTGTAATTCTTAGAACTGAGATCGAATTGCCTGATGCGAGTAGTTTCTGTTAAAACCCATTGTTCCCTGCTGATGGTTTGAATAAACTTCCTACCTGAGACTTTAATTCATAGCGAAACATTGCTAGGACAATTAAACTATTGATTTCCTGCTCACCCGCATTTGTTTCGCATCAGGCACCCATCACCCGTTTAATATACCCGCTGTGGACCACCCCTTACAACCCGGGTTTTGGGGCGTGAGGATATCTAACATGGTATTAGAGCTAGCCCGTCTCCTGCTCTTGCTTTTGCTTCGGGTGCTCTCCATCGATCGTGCCTTGCCCCGCGTGGGAGGATCCTTGCCACGCGTGCTCCGTGTGAGGGAGAGTGTTAACAGATAGTCTCAAATCGGTGAGGGAGGCACCCATCACCTGCTTTATATACCCTCTGTGGACCTACCCTTACAACCCGGGTTTTGGGGTGTAAGGGTATCTAACAGAATAAATAGTATATAGACCCATTCTAGTACAAACATGTATTTAGATCAACAAGATCTAAATTTTGCCTTTAATAGTTTGTCAAACAGCTGAGGAATTTCCCAAAAGCAAATTTTTTAAAAAGCCTTCGATAGAATAAATTGGAAAATTTCGACAAAAACTTTGTTAGCGAAAGGTTTTCCTAGAAATTGGATTTGCATGATCTTGGTTATACTTGCATGATTCAGGTTATAGTTTCTTCTTCTAGACTTTCCCGCCTCTTAAATAATGATAAAGGGAATCATCTCAAGATGAGCATAGAAGTTAAGGAAGGATGCCCTTTATCCCCTTGTATCTTCAGTCTTCACTCTAAAGGTGAATGTGTTTGTATCAATAGTTCAAGATTAAAATACGGCAAGCTTGATTTTTTTACAAAATCGTGCCATAAAAAAAAAACGAGTCATGTAACGAACATTTACTGAGTAAGCCAAGATTAAAACGTAACTTATTCAAAAACCGAAGATTTTGATAACAAAGACTTGCCCTAAGTGGAGTCATGTGATTGGTGGGATTATGCCCTAAATCCTATTTCATTTGACATCAGAATGAGCCACGGTCATGCTAAGCTCACTGGCATCACAGTAGGCGAGTGGGGCCAAGTGGTTACAGAACAAAGGTGTCGCGGTTTATGCATATATATAGCTCACAAAGAACACGTGTAATCTACTTTGGTACCAGCCGGTAAGTGAAGATATTGTGAGCACTTCACGAAGACTGTAGTACATAGGACACCTTTAGGTGATTTGTCGCGGTTACTAGATGGGTGGTGTGCTAGGTGTGTTTGGAACACACTAGACCAGATCGCTGATTAGTATGACCAACAAAGCTGTCACAAGTACGATTCAAGTCAACAAGTTGCAACTAGACTAATGCACTCATTGTTGCTAGATACAAAGTACCTAAATACTGGGGAAGTGGTGCATCCAGACCTAAGTGTTGGATGCTTTGATTTACCATGAATGAGAGCATAGATGTGGTCAATACCTCCATAGATTGGATTAGATAATACAAGGGTGTGGGGACAAGCATGTACCCAGATAGAATCCACACTCCAAGGAGAATGATGCCCCTTTATATTGACCTATGGCTAGGATCATTGAATATCCCGAGCACAGATGAACTCCTATATAAAGTAATTTGCAGAAATGTTTTTGCGCATTAAAAAATAAATTTTCTCATGAAAAGTTTTTTGTAAAACGACTTTCAAGTCAGTGATCCTAGTAACTCAAAGACACATGGAGTTTAACAGTGAATGTCTAGAGTGGGTGGACAATAATACCCCTGGCAGTATTTCAGGGGTCCTAGTCATTCATCGGATATTGGTTGTGGAGGTTGTCTTTGCATATGACTAGTGGGTGTCAAACGTATAAGAACTAAATTCTGCAAGCTAGGATGTGTTTATTTGCACTCATATATATAGTGGGATAGTGCATGATTAGTTAGCTTATTGGGCAGGCTTTGCCAGATGATAGGAGTTGTTTAAGTTGATCTTGGGTGACCTATAGGTTCCTCTTCTATAGGAATGGCAACGGGTCGGTTTTAGCCTTTTAGGACAGGTTGGTCCTATTTCAAATCCCTCTCATTAAAGAATACATGATCTCAAACCTATTCCAAACCCGTCTCAGGTTCGGACTTCGGAGGAAAAATCCAAACTCGTCCCATTTATATTAGCCAAAAGCTAAACCCGTCTCATCCCAATTATATTTGAACATAATGAATCGAAGCGAGTTGGATTGGGTTTGAACTAAAGGAGAAAAACTAAACGTAGTAGGAATTAAATCCAGTGTACCTAAAAAAAAAGACAAATTCTACACTCTTAAATATATGTTCATTAAAGGAAACTTTGGTCTATGGTAACTTGGTAAGTGGCAACTAATGTTAATGTATATGTTAATGTATATGTTAATCGATATATGTATATGTAATCGGCTCGGGTTCGGTGCGGGACATGCTAAACTGACCCATCCCAAGCCGATCGGGTTTTATCAAACAATCTCAAACCCACTTAATAGGGTTAGGTCGAGTAACCCACTAAACCCATTTTATTTCCATCCTTACTCTTCTGCACACAAAGCAAGACCATGTGCGAGTAATTAGCACTTGGGTCTACTCACTACTCACTAGGTTGAACCCAACTTCTCCAGTTATAGTTGTAACGGTGCAAAAAGGTGTCCGGAAGAACATATCAGAGATTTCGATTCAGACCCAAAGAAGCACTTGTGTGGATATTAAATAGGCCTAAATAAGCATGTGTGAGACCCGTTGGCCTCTGCTATAGGAGCCCATGGTCGGCTACACATACGGGCATAGGGTGGGCCTAGGGTTTTTTGGTGCACACGCGGTTCCAAATATATCTGACCACTATCTACCCTCTATGGGTCATGGAATGGGGCTCCAAATATAAAAGCCCGTACCCTATTAATGCATGCTAAGTGTGCATCCTTGGATTGATGGCAATCAGGCTTCCAACGATTCTCCTGGAAAGGTAGTCTATTGGATGACTTGGGAGATTTGTTTAGGAGGGTCTTATAGGCCCTTCTACTCTCTCTATAGACACCTATGGAACATCCAAGCAAATCCAAAAAAAAAACCCTTGGCCAAAACTCATAGGGGAGACACAGTCACACACACACACAGAGAAAGGGAGAGAGAGAGAGAGAGAGGTTCCTTGAGGTGGATAAAAGGTCCCACCACCTCAGTTGTTGTACGTGCACGTAGTAAGCAACGATTAGACTTGTAGGTTGTCTTCGCCCTCATTGTCTTTGTCCATTAATTGATTTTCATCCTCATGCAAAGCCGATGAAGCAAGAAGCCAATTGCTGCATGGATCAGTGTTCTAAAAAGCGATCTAGGCGGCCGCCTAGGCGCTAGGCGGCCCCCCACCGCCTCGCCTAGGCCCTAGGCGCTCCAGAAAAGCGGCCAAGCTCCCAGGCAGAGCTAGGCGGCCGCCTAGGCGGTCTAGGCGGGCTGAGGCTGGCCAGGCGGACCAGACGAGCCAGGCGGGCTGAGGCTGACCAGGCGGGCCAGGCGGGTTGAAGCTGGCCAAGCGGACCAGGCGGGCAGAGGCTGGCCAGGCGGACCATGTTTGCTTTTGTTCTTGTTAATCACTCAATCTTGAATTATGGTTATATACTTGTTCTTTAAAATAATGGTTTGGGATAATCTTGAACTTATATTAATTTTTAAACATATATATATATATATATATATTATTTAATATCAAAATAATAATTTAAATAATTTAAAAAAAGGTAAAACGCCTAGGCGCCGCCTAGGCCCCGCCTAGGCCGCCTAGGCGCTAGGCGGCCCCCCACCGCCCGACTAGCGCCTAGCGCTTTTTAGAACCTTGGCATGGATCGTCGGCAAAAGAAAGAGGCAGAACGAGCGAGTGCGGGAGATTGTTTCTCTTCTAGACAAGGTAAAATGTATGCTTCCTAATTTTTAGGAGTAACATCTAAATAATGGTTTTAAATTATTCCTCATGGTTAGTATATGCATGAATAGCTTCTGTTGCATGGCGTCATGGATAGGGACCATCAGACGTCTCATTTGGGGACAGTTTTCATGTGACGAGTGATGATGGTCACATTACGTAGTCTATGAGATCTAGATCATTGATCGGTCAATGATGGGTGCAAGTTCCATCATAAGGATGATTATGACAACCGACAAAGGGTTCTTAATCTTCCAGATTCATTGTGGGAGACGGATATGATGCATTGTAATTTGTAATTTTAGAAATTATTTTAAAAAATAAACGGCCATCTTTGTGGTATCATGCATGCTAGTCTACGTAATGTAATTAGATCTGTGGGAAGTCGAGTTTTATTGTTCTAGAAAACCAAGGCTAGGGCCGACATTGGAGAGAGAGAGAGAGGGGGGGGGGGGGGGGGGGGGCAACATTCCCATCAATGTTACATTCCAATGCTAATGCATCAACTTGCGAGTGTGAAGTCTCTAATCTGATGAGTTAAAGTTTTTTTTTCCAGAGAACTAAGTAATATGATATCCATGATGAAATGGTCCCCATATCCCCAAGCTATGACGACGAAAGGAAAAACCAGAATGCTAAACCTCCCTAAGAGCCACCGAAGTTAACACACCTGACTATTCCCAAAAGATAAATTTTAGATCTTAGTGTCATAATATGTAACGCATTACACAAAATATAACGCATAACTTTTCAATGTAATTTACAAATAAGATAATTATTAGAAATTGATTAACAAGCACAAGCACTAATAAATACCACCAGACTAGGGCTCTTTTAGACTCTTCTTAACGAAGTAAGACTTCAAAGTCTCACTTTAAAACTCGACCAAAGAACCAATCATAAAAAATTTCAACTACCTACATCAATGACTTCAGGCTTACTTGTAAAGCATGAAGATTGATTTTGATAACTAACCTAGGTTTGTTGAGGTTTTGGATAATTTTTACCTGCATATAGGGGCTAGGCCACCCCTGAAGTCGTGAAGTTTATGACAAACTGAATAAGAAAGTTGAAAGCTTTGTGGTGGACTGTAAGCAATGAGTTCCTCCCTTCCTTTCCTCTTCTCCCTCCTCTCCCCTTTTGTGCTGATTTCTGCTTAATTAGCTATGAAGGACTCTATACTACTGCAAAGTGTTGATTTCGGCTTGTCATATTTAATTATGCGACGAATGTTTGTTCCCTTGTTCTCCATTGCTATTAGCAAAGTTCAAAAGATCAATATCAACCAATAAATTGACATTGATGGATATGGTAACATATGGTGGAAATATTTCAACAGTGTGGAAATATTGCAATTTTGTAGAAATGAGGGAAATATTAATTTTTGGATGGTATTTTTCAACAAAACTCTGGACAATCAGAAATCAAGCTTACACACTTTGGAACACTTAAATCACATTTTTGCATATCTAGGGGTGTAGAGCTTCACATAGCATGTATTTCATATGTATGTTGTGCTGATGCATAATAGCCAAAACACATAAATGATGGAAATACGGATTCGATGATGGACTTTTGCTATGATACTTCGTACAATCAATAATCAAACAAAGATACACACTTTGGAACACTTAAATAACATTTCTATACAATCTACTAGTAGGGAATTCTAAGTAGCAAGTATTTCTATACATAGTGAGCAGATACATATCAACCTAAACATCTAAATATTTTGCAACAAGACTTTGTATAATCATAACATTGTAAACCTTTAAATATTTTGCAATGAGACTTTGTACAATCATACATTAAACATATATACACGTTGTAGAACACCTAAATAAATTTTTTATAATATCCAATAGTGTGGAACTCTAGGTATCATGTATTCTATGCATGCAACGTAGAGACATAACATTCTAAGCATTTACATATCTTTAATAATTTAATGATTTTTTAAGAAATTTTTCTAATTTTTTTATTTATTTTGCAATATCACAATTTATTCCAATTTATTTCAATATATCGCGAATATATTCCCATTTATTTTGATATATCGTAATTTTTTTGCACTTTTGCTGTCTTTCGATATTACCATATTGGCACTATATTTTGAATCGGTAATTGAGAAAACAGAGACATTTCCCAATATTTCACAATTTATTTGGATTTTTGAACCTTGGGCATTAGTAATTTACACTATATAACCTGCAAAAGCCCACCAAAGAGATGCAAAACGTCACTTTTGATTATGCCAAATTGTCAATTCTTCTTTAACCTTGCAATTAACTTTCTGGATTAGTCTACTTCTAAAACCTGCATTGAATCCGTTGGAAAACCACTCGAGTGGAAATTAGCAGCGCTTAGATTTCAGGACATCAAGAACAAACTTTCGTCATAGGCCTAATTTTGATCTTCAGAAAGGCCTAATTGGCAACCCCTTGAAACCTTACATGTAAGGTTACATACAAAGGAGAATCCAAAAACAACATTTGAGAATTCTGTTCAGGTTCGGACAGGGCAAAAAACGAACCGGTTCAGGTTCGATTTTGTAGAGTTTGATTTGTCCGATTCAGGCTCGAATCGGTCATTTCATAGCCAAGTCTTGTGACATATAAATCATGGAATAACTACTATCATATCATTTACAATTATAAAAGTGACATAAAACTATGGTATGAACAAAAGTCGAATAAGACCTGACGAGTAAAATGCAGGTTTAGGGGGACTAGCCAAAATATGAACCGGTTCGGGTTCGAGCCAATTAACTACATAATATCTGCCCTTAGAGGATAATTATCAGTAATAGTGATGGGGACATCGAGCCTCGGCCCTGGCGAGTGTACCAGCGCAGGAGGCGACATCTGAGCATGTGGTTCTAGCCATGTTGGCTACTGTTTTTCTGTTTCATTATTTGGCTTGTGCACTTTTAGTCCCACCTCGATTAGTGGGCTTTTTCGTCTGTCGTTGTAAGCCTATTTATAGGCCTTTCATTTTTTCTCTTCGATATGCAATGAATAAAAATTTTATCTCTTCCCACATGTGTGAGAGAGCTAAGGTGAGGTGTGTGAAACCCGAGCCTATACCCTATGAAGCACCGACACTTGTTTGAAGGCCCCGTGTCCGTGTCCGACACGTGTCGGACACGGACACGTTCCGGACACGTCCGGACACGTGTCGGACACGTGTCGGGTCGAGAAAAAAAATAAAAACCATTGTTGTGGGCTCGGACACGTGCCGGACACGTTCTGGACACGTGCCGGACACGTTCCGGCCCGGAACTGACCGACCTGACCCGACCCGACCCGACCCGACCTGACTTTGATTTAAAAGACCCCGACGAGCGTGGTCTTTTATCCGCTCTGCTGAGGGTTCGGGCGATCGCTGCTTAGGGTTCTCCGCTCTGCTGAGGGTTCGGGCGATCGAATGTGACGACGGCCTCCGGCGCTCTTCTGACGCTCCTCCGGTGAGTCCTCCCTCCTCTCAGTCCCCTCCTCCTCTCAGTCCCTCCTCTCAGTCCTCCTCTCAGTCCCCTCCTCCTCTCGATCCTCCTCCGGTGAGTCCTCCTCTCAGTCCCCTCTTCTCAGTCCCCTCAGGCCCCTCCCTCAGTCCCCTCCTCTCAGTCCCTCAGTCTCCGCCCTCAGTCTCCTCCCTCAGTCCTCCCTCAGTCCCCTCCTCTCAGTCCTCTCAGTCCTCTCAGTCCCCTCCCTCAGTCCCCTCCTCTCAGTCCCTCAGTCCCCTCCTCTCAGTCCCCTCCCTCAGTCCCCTCAGGCCCCTCCCTCAGTCCCCTCCTCTCAGTCCCTCAGTCCCCTCAGGCCCCTCCCTCAGTCCCCTCCTCTCAGTCCCTCAGTCCCCTCCTCTCAGTCCCCTCCTCTCAGTCCCCTCCCTCAGTCCCCTCAGGCCCCTCCCTCAGTCCCCACCTCTCAGTCCCTTAGTCTCCTCCCTCAGTCCCCTCCTCTCAGTCCCCTCCTCCTCTCAGTCCTCCTCTCTGTCCTCCTCTCAGTCCCCTCCTCCTCTCAGTCCTCCTCTCAGTCCCTCCTCAGTCCCTCCTCAATCATCCAGCCCCCTCCTCCTTCTCCATTGCTGATTGTCTTTGCTAATTTTTTTTTTGCAGGAACTCTTTGCTGATTTTGTTAGGGTTTCTGCAGAAAAATTGTGAGCATAAATCAGTAAGTTTGTTGTCCATTAACATCACATTGAAACACTCACATCTATAAGCTCTATAATTATTATACTTTCTTTGAACTAAACACAAACTCCATAGTTGGTTAATAACTATTTTGTGATGTTGGAGGCAGTGAGGCACAAATATATACATTTGTTAATCACGTTTTGTTATTTTGGATCGTTAATAAATTAAATCATTTTACTTTATTGGTGTAGTAATCTCAAGTCGATTGTTTGAATATGAGTTCATCAAGTTATTGTGCTACTAGCTCGGCAGCATCTTCATCTGCTGAAGAGTTAAACAAACCTCTTTGGAGATATGTGACAAAGATGGATAAGCTTAGTGATGGAGGGGGGAATCATTCTTGGCAATGTAATTTTTGTCACCAAATCAAGAAGAGTTCTTACACAAGGGTGAGGGCTCATCTATTGAAGTTGAGTGGTTGTGGGATTGGAGCGTGCACTAAAGTGACAATGAAAGATATCTCCGAAATGCAAAAATTGGAGGAGGAAGTTAACTTGAGGATGAAGAACAATGCTCCGAAGAGAGTACCATTGCCCCCGTCTACTATGTCACTGTCTTCATCTTGTTCTATGGGTAGTTTCAACTTTGTGCAAGAAGGATTTGACTCCAGGAGGAAGAGAAAGTCTACTGCAAGTGGAAATGAAAATTCTATTGGGAAGGCATTTAACATGGCGGCTCGTGAGCAACTACATTCGGAGATTGCAAGAATGTTTTATTCGTCAGGTTTGCCATTTCATCTAGCAAGGAACCCTTACTTTGTGAGTTCTTTCACATTCGCTGCCAACAATCAAATTAGTGGATATTTGCCACTGGGGTACAATCTATTGAGGACTAGTTTGCTCCAGAAAGAAAAGGCAAACATTGAGAGGTTGTTGCAACCTATTAGAGGCACATGGAGGGAGAAAGGTGTTAGCATTGTGAGTGATGGATGGAGTGACTCACAAAGAAGGCCGTTAATCAATTTCATGGCCGTAACGGAGAGCGGGCCTATGTTTCTTAAAGCAGTTGATTGTTCGGGTGAAGTGAAAGACAAATACTTCATTTCTAACTTGATGAAGGAGGTGATTAATGAGGTTGGCCACCAAAATGTAGTCCAAGTGATTACGGATAATGCGGCAAATTGCAAAGGTGCGGGGCAAATAATTGAGTCACAATTTCCTAGCATATTTTGGACACCATGTGTTGTTCACACCCTCAACCTAGCCTTGAAGAATATTTGTGCGGCAAAGAATGTGGAAAACAATGCTTTGACCTACGGGGAATGTAGTTGGATCTCGGATATTTCCGGTGATGTCATGCAAATCAAGCATTTTATTATGAATCACTCAATGAGATTAGCGATGTTCAATGAATTTGTGACATTGAAATTGCTTTCTGTGGCCGAAACACGCTTTGCTTCGACGATTGTTATGCTTAGGCGATTCAAGCTTATAAAGCGTGGTCTCCAAGCGATGGTTATAAGCGACAAGTGGTCTTGCTATCGAGAGGATGATATCGGAAGAGCACGGTTTGTGAAAGATAAGGTTTTGGATGATATTTGGTGGGATTCCATTGAGTATATTCTCTCGTTCACCGGGCCTATTTATGATATGATTAGAGCTTGTGATACAGATAAACCGTGTCTCCACTTGGTTTATGATATGTGGGATACAATGATTGAGAAGGTTAAGTCTTCAATCTATAGGCATGAAGGAAAGCAGCGTGAAGACTCATCTTCATTTTATGATGTTGTACAAGAAATACTCATTGATCGTTGGAACAAGAACAACACCCCACTTCATTGCTTGGCGCACTCATTGAACCCGGGGTGATTTCTAAATTCTAAGTCCTATTATTGATAGTTTGGTTCTTATTTTTTTGCATGTTAATATATTTTACATCTTATGTTTTGTGTATGTTTATTAATTAGGTATTATAGTGAGGAATGGCTTCATGAAGATCCAAGTCGGGTTCCTCCACATAAAGATTTGGAGGTTTCAAGAGAAAGAACGAAATGTCTAAAGAGATACTTCCCCGCTTCGGAGGATCGTACAAGGGCTAACATGGAGTATGCTAGCTTCTCAACCGGGGCGGGAGAGTTTGGAGACGTCGACTCCTTGCACGATCGATATCATATGGATCCGAAGAGTTGGTGGGTGATCCATGGTGCAAGTGCCCCGATGCTTCAAAGTATAGCTCTCAAGTTACTTGTGCAACCTTCGTCTTCATCATGCAGTGAGAGGAATTGGAGTACATACTCCTTTGTGCATTCTTTACGAAGAAACAAGATGACTCCTCAACGGGCAGAAGACTTGGTATTTATTCATAGCAATCTCCGTTTGTTATCAAGAAGGTCACCACAATACATGCAAGGAGAGACTAAGATGTGGGACATTGCCGGAGATGCATTCGACTCGTTTGAAGATGTTGGAGTTCTTGAGATTGCGAATCTTTCCATTGATGAGCCGGATATGGAGGCCGTGGTCTTCACTGATGATGGAGAGGGAGATGGCGCCGATGGTGACGATGCGGTGGCACTTGGTGTTGACCTTGATGGATGATGATCTATCAGTGTTCTATTTGTTTTGTTTTGTGTTTTGAAAAGCTGAAACCCTGAAGCTATGCACTTGAATCCTTGATGATGTTATTGTTGTTCACTTGTTTGTTCCTTGTTGGAGACTTTTAAATTAACGTTTAGCTTTATTTTGGATTATGAATCATAATATTAGACATATTAGTTTCATTATATTATATATATATATATATATAATATTAATTCAGCGTGTCCCTCAACGTGTCCGTGTCCTAATTTTTTTAAAAATGACGTGTCCGCGTGTCCGTGTCGTGTCGTGTCCGTGTCCCGTGTCCGTGTCCGTGCTTCTTAGCCTATACCTAGGTGTGTGAAACCCTAGGCCCCCAACTAGGCGTGTGAAACCCTAGTGGGACCATCCCCCCCCCCCCCCAATCCCGTTTCCCCCTTCCCCTCCCAAGCCCACCGTCCCCCCCCCCTTTTCCTCTCCTCTCACCCGGCCGGCCCACCAACCCGATTCCCCCCCTTTTCTCCCTCCTGCCGCTGCTTCCTACCCGAACCCCAGCCCACCCGATTCCCCCCCCCCCCCCTTCCTCTCCCCCGTGCTGCTGCTGCTGCCTACCCGCGACCCCAGCCCCCGAACCCCCTTCCTTTCCCTCTTGCTGCTGCTGCCTACCCGCCACCAGCCAACCCGATTCCCCCCCTGCTGCTGCCGGCCCCAAGCCCCAGCCGACCCCACTTCCCCTGCCTCCCGACCCCCCCCTCGTCTCCTCCCCGGTGCCACAGCCCCACCCCCTTTTGCCTCCTTCGGCTGTGCAGCCGACCAACCCGATTCCCCCTTTCCTCCCTCCCTCCAGTCACCACCCTCACCCTTCACCCTTGCCCGACCGGCCTCACCCTACCTGCTCCCCGTCCCCGCGCCCAATCCGAGTACCACCTCCCCACCCCGATAGCCCATTCCCTCGGCATGACGGCATGGCCGACCCCGATGTTGATCACGGCTTGATCGACGACGAAGACGGATTTCTCGACTTCCGGTTCAACGCCGGCGAGAGCGTGAAGGATTACGTGGAGCGCATCACCTACCTCGTCGCCAAGGACACGGAAGCACGGCTGGGGATCTCGGAGAACCATCAGCGTTGGCATCCCGGTGCGCCCGTACATCCCAACGTGCTAGCCCTTCGGGCCCTCGCTCAAGCTCCGGCTCAACCTGAGGACACCGCATCGACTTCGGCCCCGCCACCAGTTGAGATCCCTGAGGTCCCCCACAATCCTCAGTAGGTGAGTTTCTTTCTTTCCCCGGTCAATATCGAATGGTGACACCAACGATCAATTATCTTATATTTTATCTATGCAAAACTGCTGCCCACTTTGAATGGTGAGTTGTGAGATTCTGATTACCCTGTTTGCTATTATCCTTGACATTGCATGTGGAACTCTGCCGATATAACTAAGTATTAGTTGATTCGGTTAATTTAGATTGGGATACCTGCTTGCATGCCTGTTATACTTTGCTAAAACCATTAGCCATATTATTTGTTTAAATCAACTTCCTGTTTCGACTCGGAGCAACAAGCGACCCTGTCGCGGCTCAACGAGTCTTTGAATTCCCTGTCGCACACACGGTTCCACATCATTTTGGTATCAGAGCATGGTCATAGCTAGTTCATTTGCATTCAATACCGGATCCTGCGTCTTGCATTCATTTTAGTGCATTAAGTTAAAAAAAAAAAAAAAAATTATTATTAGCATCATCTTGTGTGTTGTCCTTGCATGCCAACCCGTAGGGGTAGGCCATACCTATTAGGAGAGTCTAGCGAGTCGGACAACTACAGTATGGATCCCGAGGCCCTAACTAGAGCACTTGCCGAGTTGACCCAAGGCATAACCGCCATGACCCAAAACCTCGCTGCGTATCAGCGCGACACCAATGCCCGGTTAGACCGGATGGAACAAGCGCGGACCGATCCGCATGTTGAATTTCTCAATCCCCCCCAAGGGCACCCGGCCAACTGGCAGAACAATCAGGACCCCGATGATCAGTACCTTCGGAGTATCCGGTTAGAGGTACCATCCTTTGATGGTAGACACGATCCCCAGTTTTTCCTGGATTGGCTCCAGTCCATGGATCGTTATTTCACGTGGTATCCTTTAACTGAGGTTAGAAATGTCCGCTTCGCAGCCATGAAGCTCAGCGGACCCGCGAGCCAATATTGGACCAATGTGGAAGCCTTGAGAGTTGCGCGAACCCAGGACCCGATCGATACTTGGGTCGCCATGAAAAATGAGCTGAAGCCTGAAGGGTAAGTATGTGCCACCGTCGTATCAGGCACGACTGTTAGACCAATGGCACCAGTTTACCCAAGGTAGCAAATCGGCGAAGGACTATGTTGCCAAATTTGATGAGTTCCTCACTCGTTGCAACGTCCTTGGGACCGAGACGCCTGTCCAAGTCCTTTCCCGTTTCCGGTCTGGCCTGAGGGAAGACCTAAGGAATGAGCTCCTTACCAGAGATGTCACGGAATTGGAAAGAGCCTACGCTTTAATACAAGACCTTGACGCCTCTAGGTCTAGTCACACCTACAGGCATTCTGACCCTAGGAGCTACCCCACAAAGCCCTCCCCTAGCAATTCCAATCGGACCTACCCCAACTCATCTCAAGCTAAGCCCAGCATTCCCAACAAGAATTTTGAGAGGGACGCACGAGGAAAGAGTGTCGAGCGTGACTTCTCCAAAGTCAGCCCTCTTACAAAGTGTTACAAGTGTCAAGGGTATGGCCACGTGGCTGCCAACTGCCCCAGCCCTGTCAGAGTCAACATTGTCGATGGCAACCCCATTGAAGCAGTAGAGCCTGGAGAAGCAGAGTTCATCTACCAGGCTGAAGAAGAAGATGGAGATTTTGATGATGATGATGACGGTGCCATTCTGAGTTGTCTTAGGCAGTCGTCGTTCCCCACCATGTCAGTTGTTAGGTGCGCACTATCCCAACCCAAGGATCAGGATGATTGGAGGCGCACCGCTATTTTCCACACGTTCACCAAGATTGGGGATAAAAATTGTAAGGTCATCATCGACAGTGGCAGTTGCATCAATGCCGTATCATCTGCTGTCATCGCCAAGACTGGCCTTAAGGCCGTCCCCCACCCTCGTCCCTATCAAGTGTCTTGGATCAACTCCACTGCCATGGAGGTCAAGCAGAGATGCCTAGTGCCCATCAATTTCAACATCTACCAGAACAAGATCTGGTGTGATGTCCTGACCATGGATGTGGGCCAAGTCATCTTGGGAAGACCTTGGCTTTTCGATAACGACGTTCTCATTTATGGACGCTCGAACATGTGTCTGTTTGAACATGAGGGCAAGAAAGTTAAGTTGATTCCCTCCCCACCCAAGAGTGCCCAAGCCGAGCAAAAGACTACCCCCGCAAAGAAAGCCAAGAGCGTTAGTTTTGTCAGTGCCAAAGAGCTGAGTCACGAGGTAGAAAAGGGAGCCCCTGTCATCATCCTAGTAGCAAGAGAAACCCCTAAGGACTCCGGCCAGTCGATTCCCCCCGAAGTCACCCCTGTGCTTAGGGAGTTTGCTGACGTTTTCCCTGAAGATCTCCCTGACCAACTGCCTCCGATGCGCGACATACAACATGCCATTGACTTGGTCCCTGGGGCAAGTCTTCCCAACCTGCCACATTATCGAATGAACCCTACTGAACACGCAGAGTTGAAGAGGCAGGTTGATGAACTCCTGCAAAAGGGTTTTATCAAGGAGAGTATGAGTCCGTGTGCGGTCCCCGCCCTTCTGACGCCTAAGAAAGACGGATCGTGGCGTATGTGTGTCGATAGTCGCGCCATCAACAAAATAACAGTCAAGTATCGTTTCCCTATCCCGCGACTGGACGACATGTTGGACATGATGTCCGGAGCTACCATTTTCTCTAAGATTGACTTAAAGAGTGGCTATCACCAAATCCGTATCCGTCCTGGCGACGAGTGGAAGACTGCGTTCAAGACTAAGGATGGACTATATGAGTGGATGGTCATGCCCTTTGGGCTGACTAACGCCCCGAGTACCTTTATGAGAGTAATGACGCAAGTACTCCGGCCATTTATGGGTAAATTCCTGGTGGTGTACTTTGACGACATACTTATTTATAGCCAATCTCGGGCGCAACATTTAGACCACCTGCGTCAAGTCTGTACCGTATTAAGGAAAGAAGAGCTGTATGCGAATCCGAAGAAGTGCACATTTTTCACAACTCAAGTCCAATTCTTAGGATTTGTGGTTTCTATCGAGGGAGTCTCTGCGGACCCCGAAAAGGTCAAAGCTATCGAAGAGTGGCCCGAGCCCAAGACTATTCGTGATGTCAGAAGCTTCCATGGGCTAGCCACCTTTTATCGTCGGTTCATTAAGGGGTTCAGCACCATCATGGCCCCAGTGACTGACTGTCTGAAGAAGGGTGAGTTCACTTGGTCTAATGCCGCCACGAGAGCTTTCATCGAAATCAAGAAAAGGATGGTTGAGGCCCCTGTCATGCGTCTCCCTGATTTCTCTAAGGTTTTTGAAGTGGCTTGCGACGCGTCTGGGCTCGGGATAGGTGGAGTCCTTTCCCAGGAAGGCCACCCGGTTGCCTATTTTAGCGAGAAGCTAAATGACACTCGACAGAGGTACTCCACCTATGATAAGGAGTTCTATGCGGTGATCCAATCGCTTCGCCATTGGCGACATTACCTCTTGCCGCAAGAGTTCGTTATTTTTTCTGATCACGAGGCCCTCCGTTATATTTACTCCCAGAAGAGACTGAATGCGCGACATGGTCGATGGGTCGAGTTCCTCCAGGACTACACTTTTAGTCTGCGCCACAAAGCGGGAGTTGAGAATAAAGCTGCTGATGCGCTCAGCCGCCGTGTGTTCATCCTTTCCAAATTAACCACGGCAGTTGATGGGTTTGCTAGGATAAAAGCCGAGTATGAGTCATGTCCCGACTTTAGCGAAACCTATGCGTTATTGAGAGACGGGACCCTGTCCGAAGTTGATGGCTATCTCATGCATGATGGATATCTGTTCCGGGGACGAAAGTTGTGCATCCCACGAACATCCTTACGTGAGTTTCTCGTGTGGGAGTTGCACGCTGGAGGTCTTGCCGGACATTTCGGAAATGAGAAAACGATTGAGGCCGTCGAGTACCGGTTCTATTGGCCGAGTCTGAAGCGCGATGTTGCTAGGCATGTTGGTAGATGTCACACCTGTCAGCTAGCCAAACAACACAAGCAGAAAACTGGCCTTTACACTCCTTTACCGGTCCCAAATTGTCCATGGCAAGATATCAGCATGGACTTCGTACTGGGCCTTCCAAAAACTCTAAGGAAACACGACTCGATTCTGGTCGTCGTGGATCGGTTCTCCAAAATGGCCCATTTCTTGCCCTGCTCCAAAACAGCTGATGCTTCGAGGGTTGCGAAAATCTTCTTTGACGGTATCGTCAGATTGCACGGTCTGCCCAAAACCATTGTTTCTGACAGAGATGTCAAGTTCACCAGTTTTTTCTGGAAAACCCTATGGCACAAGTTGGGCACTAAGCTCCAGTTTTCTACCGCTTTCCACCCACAAACTGACGGCCAAACCGAGGTAGTGAATCGAAGTCTGGGAAACCTTTTGCGCACCTTGGTAGGTGAGCATGTTGGGACTTGGGATCTAAAATTGTCCATCGCTGAATTTGCATACAATGCATCTGTAAATAGGACCACTGGTTTGAGTCCCCATGAAATCGTGCATGGTTTTAAGCCTAGGCAGCCTATAGATCTCATCCCCATGGCTAACTATCATCAAGTCTCTGAGTCAGCATCCGCATTTGCATCGCATGTCCAGGAACTACACAGGGAAATCAAAGATAAAATTGAGCAGAGTAATGCTACCTATAAGCTGCGAGCTGATCTCAGGAAAAGATTTAAAACATTTAATGTGGGTGATTATGTAATGGTCCGGATCCGTCCGGAACGGTTTCCCTCGGGAACTGTTAAAAAGCTGCATGCACGCAGTGCGGGCCCTTTCCAAATCTTAAAGAAGCTGAATGACAATGCATATGTTGTAGATCTCCCTGGAGATTTCGGCATCAGTTCCACTTTCAATATCGAGGACCTAGTGGCCTACAAGGGTCCTGATTTTAACCCTAATAATCCCCTCATAGGTGAGCCTTCCCAAGACCCATTTTCTGAGAGTCCCTCCCTACCCCCACTTCCAGAAATTCCCCCACATTATGCAGCAGAGAAAATAGATAAAATTGTGGATGATGAGATTGTGTCCGGTAAGGACGGTGGCACCCGACGGTATCTGATCCGTTGGAAGGGAAGACCCGCCTCTGATGACACCTGGGTTGACCGTAGCGACCTTCAGCAGTTGGATCCTGACACCTTGGAGCAGTACGAGAGTTTTGCAGATCCTCACTCGACGGAGTCGAGCTCTCTCCCACCTGGGGAGAATGATGGGGACATCGAGCCTCGGCCCTGGCGAGTGTACCAGCGCAGGAGGTGACATCTGAGCATGTGGTTCTAGCCATGTTGGCTACAGTTTTTCTGTTTCATTATTTGGCTTGTGCACTTTTAGTCCCACCTCGATTAGTGGGCTTTTTCGTCTGTCGTTGTAAGCCTATTTATAGGCCTTTTATTTTTTCTCTTCGGTATGCAATGAATAAAAATTTTATCTCTTCCCACATGTGTGAGAGAGCTAAGGTGAGGTGTGTGAAACCCGATCCTATACCTAGGTGTGTGAAACCCTAGGCCCCCAACTAGGCGTGTGAAACCCTAGTGGGACCATCCCCCCCCCCCCCAATCCCGTTTCCCCCTTCCCCTCCCAAGCCCACCGTCCCCCCCCCCCCCCCTTTCCTCTCCTCTCACCCGGCCGGCCCACCAACCCGATTCCCCCCCTTTTCTCCCTCCTGCCGCTGCTTCCTACCCGAACCCCAGCCCACCCGATTCCCCCCCCCCTTCCTCTCCCCCGTGCTGTTGCTGCCTACCCGTGACCCCAGCCCCCGAAACCCCTTCCTTTCCCTCTTGCTGTTGCTGCCTACCCGCCACCAGCCAACCCGATTCCCCCCCTGCTGCTGCCGGCCCCAAGCCCCAGCCGACCCCACTTCCCCTGCCTCCCGACCCCCCCCCTCGTCTCCTCCCCGGTGCCACAGCCCCACCCCCTTTTGCCTCCTTCGGCTGTGCAGCCGACCAACCCGATTCCCCCTTTCCTCCCTCCCTCCAGTCACCACCCTCACCCTTCACCCTTGCCCGACCGGCCTCACCCTACCTGCTCCCCGTCCCCGCGCCCAATCCGAGTACCACCTCCCCACCCCGATAGCCCATTCCCTCGGCATGACGGCATGGCCGACCCCGATGTTGATCACGGCTTGATCGACGACGAAGACGGATTTCTCGACATCCGGTCTCCCTTCCTCGACTTCCGGTTCAACGCCGGCGAGAGCGTGAAGGATTACGTGGAGCGCATCACCTACCTCGTCGCCAAGGACGCGGAAGCACGGCTGGGGATCTCGGAGAACCATCAGCGTTGGCATCCCGGCGCGCCCGTACATCCCAACGTGCTAGCCCTTCGGGCCCTCGCTCAAGCTCCGGCTCAACCTGAGGACACCGCATCGACTTCGGCCCCGCCACCAGTTGAGATCCCTGAGGTCCCCCACAATCCTCAGTAGGTGAGTTTCTTTCTTTCCCCGGTCAATATCGAATGGTGACACCAACGATCAATTATCTTATATTTTATCTATGCAAAACTGCTGCCCACTTTGAATGGTGAGTTGTGAGATTCTGATTACCCTGTTTGCTATTATCCTTGACATTGCATGTGGAACTCTGCCGATATAACTAAGTATTAGTTGATTCGGTTAATTTAGATTGGGATACCTGCTTGCATGCCTGTTATACTTTGCTAAAACCATTAGCCATATTATTTGTTTAAATCAACTTCCTGTTTCGACTCGGAGCAACAAGCGACCCTGTCGCGGCTCAACGAGTCTTTGAATTCCCTGTCGCACACACGGTTCCACATCAAATAGACTTGAAGAAACTTATAGAAAATTTCTACTCGGACAATCAGGTAATAGCAACTAAAGTTATGGACTAGGACTATTTGGTCCCCATAAATAAAGAACAGTTCCACAAACTAGTGTTCAAAAACTCGAAACTTAGACTTGACTCGAAAACCAGCCGAGTCGAGTAAACCCGTAACCCGTTCTTACTCAGCCGAGTTTTATCCCAATTAAGTCCGACTCGTCCAAATAACTCAACTCGAAATCTAGCCGAGTAGAGTCGACTTGGTCTGACTCAGCCGAGTTTTACCGAGTTTTAAAACAGTGCTACAAACCAAACTAAATTAAGGTTGCTTATGGGCAACTTGGATTTTCGTTTTTCTTTTAACCTGTTCTTTTAAAAGTATGGCACTTAACAGTTCTTCTGTGCAAATAAAGACAATATATTGTAGTGGCAATTAAGACATAGATTGAAGTTCTTCCCCTTTTGCCTATTGCAAGTATCGGTCATTATTGAATAAAAGAAAGGTATACAGACTTACAAAATGAACATAAAAGAGCCTATCCTACAGGCCTCAAAACTGCTCCGAGTAGCAGAACTGAAAGTAAACAGGTACCTAGGTATTGCACGAGTTTTCAAGAGATTTTCAACTTTATTTCATGATTATCCTGCACAATGATTTTCAACTCATCACTCATCTTAGACCACTTAGTTTTTCAGGGTCCATATCTAATGTGGCAGATTTATGCATAGCATAAAAATCCAACTCACTTTAACACTTTCTCCTCAGCAAGAATCCACGCACTCTTGCATAATGTTCAAACAAAGGTGATGTGGAACAGTGTGTGTAACAGGGAATTCAAAGATTCGTTGAGCCGCGACAGGGTCGCTTGTTGCTCCGAGTCGAAACAGGAAGTTAATTTAAACAAACAATATGGCTAATGGTTTTATCAAAACATAACAGGCACGCAAGCAGGTACCCCCAATCTTAATTGACCGAACAACAAACACTTAGTTATATCAGCAGGGTTCCATATGCAATATCAAGGCTAATAACAAACAGGGTAATCAGAATCTCACAACTCACCATTCAAAGTGGGCAGCAGTTTGCATAGATAAAATATAGGAGAATTGATCTTTGGTGTCACCCTTCAATATTGACCGGGAAAAGAAAGAAACTCACCTACTGAGGATTGTGGGGGACCTCAGGGATCTCAACTGGTGGCGGGGTCGAAGTCGATGCGGTGTCCTCGGGTTGAGCCGGGGCTTGAGCGAGGGCCCGAAGGGCTAGCACGTTGGGATGTACGGGCGCGCCGGGATGCCACCGTTGATGGTTCTCCGAGATGCCCAGCCGTGCTTCCGCGTCCTTGGCGACGAGGTAGGTGATGCGCTCCACGTAATCTTTCACGCTCTCGCCGGCGCTGAACTGGAAGTCGAGGAAGGGGGACCGGAAATCGAGGAATCCGTCTTCGTCGTCGATCAATCCATGGTCGACATCCGGATCGGCCATGCCGACATGCCGAGGGAGGGGCGGAGTGAGGCGAGGGCGCGGGCTTTGGGATGAAGGAAGGGAGGGGATAAGGAGGGATAGGGTGCAGGGGTCGGGTCGGGTCGGGGTGCTGTGCACCCGGGTCGGGTTGGCAGGGCTAAAGGGGATCGGGCTAGGGGGGGAAAGGGTGGTCGGGTAGGGTTAGCAGGGCAGGGGGGCAGTCAGCAGGGAGATAGAGGAGGAGGGTGGCGCGGTGGCAGGGAGATAGAGGAGGAGGGTGGCGCGGTGGTCGGGGGTAGAGGAGAAGGGGGTGGCGCGCGGTGGCAGGGAATGGAGGATGAGGGGTGGCGTGCGGTGGCAGGGGGAAGGAGGAGGAGTGGTGGCGCGGTCGCAGGGGAGGAGGCCGGCTGTGGGGAGGGTCGGAGGCCGACCACGGGCTGGATGGAGGGAGGGGAGGAGGGAGGTGGAGGGGCGTCGGGATCCGGGCGCGCGGGAGAGGGCCGGGGTGGTGATCGGGTGGGCTTGGGAGGGGAAAGGGAGAGGGGAAAACGGGATTGGGGGGGGGGGGGGGGGGGGGGGGGAATGGTCCCACTAGGGTTTCACACGCCTAGTAGGGGCCTAGGGTTTCACACGCCTAGGTATAGGCTTGGGTTTCACACACCTCACCTTAGCTCTCTCACACATGTGGGAAGAGGTAAAAATTTTATTCATTCCATCCTGAAGAGAAAGATGAAAGGCCTATAAAAAGGCTTACAACGACAGACGAAAAAGCCCACTAATCGAGGTGGGACTAAAAGTGCACAAGCCAAATAACGAAACAGAAAAACAACAGCCAACATGGCTAGAACCACATGCTCAGATGTCGCCTCCTGCGCTGGTACACTCGCCAGGGCCGAGGCTCGATGTCCCCATCATTCTCCCCAGGTGGGAGAGAGCTCGACTCCGTCGAGTGAGGATCTGCAAAACTCTCGTACTGCTCCAAGGTGTCAGGATCCAACTGCTGAAGGTCGCTGCGGTCAACCCAGGTGTCATCAGAGGCGGGTCTTCCTTTCCAACGGATCAGATACCGTCGGGTGCCACCGTCCTTACCGGACACAATCTCATCATCCACAATTTTATCTATTTTATCTGCTGCATAATGTGGGGGAATTTCTGGAAGTGGGGGTAGGGAGGGACTCTCAGAAAATGGGTCTTGGGAAGGCTCACCTATGAGGGGATTATTAGGGTTAAAATCAGGACCCTTGTAGGCCACTAGGTCCTCGATATTGAAGGTAGAACTGATGCCGAAATCTCCAGGGAGATCTACAACATAGGCATTGTCATTCAGTTTCTTTAAGATTTGGAAAGGGCCCGCACTGCGTGCATGCAGCTTTTTAACAGTTCCCGAGGGAAACCGTTCCGGACGGATCCGGACCATTACATAATCGCCCACATTAAATGTTTTAAATCTTTTCCTGAGATCAGCTCGCAGCTTATAGGTAGCATTGCTCTGCTCAATTTTATCTTTGATTTCCCTGTGTAGTTCCTGGACATGCGATGCAAATGCGGATGCTGACTCAGAGACTCGATGATAGTTGGCTATGGGGATGAGATCTATAGGCTGCCTAGGCTTAAAACCATGCACAATTTCATGGGGACTCAAACCAGTGGTCATATTAACAGATGTCTTGTATGCAAATTCAGCGATGGACAATTTTAGATCCCAAGTCCCAACATGCTCACCTACCAAGGTGCGCAAAAGGTTTCCCAGACTTCGATTCACTACCTCGGTTTGGCCATCAGTTTGTGGATAGAAAGCGGTAGAAAACTGGAGCTTAGTGCCCAACTTGTGCCACAAGGTTTTCCAGAAGAAACTGGTGAATTTGACATCCCTGTCAGAAACAATGGTCTTGGGCAGACCATGCAACCTGACGATACCGTCAAAGAAAATTTTCGCAACCTTCGAAGCATCAGATGTTTTGGAGCAGGGCAAGAAATGGGCCATTTTGGAGAAGCGATCCACGACAACCAGAATCGAGTCGTGTTTCCTTAGAGTCTTTCGAAGGCCCAGTACGAAGTCCATGCTGATATCTTGCCACGGACAATTTGGGACCGGTAAAGGAGTGTACAGGCCGGTGTTCTGCTTGTGTTGTTTGGCTAGCTGACAGGTGTGACATCTACCAACATGCCTAGCAACATCGCGCTTCAGACTCGGCCAATAGAACCGGTACTCGACGGCCTCAATCGTTTTCTCATTTCCGAAATGTCCGGCAAGACCTCCAGCGTGCAACTCCCACACGAGAAACTCACGTAAGGATGTTCGTGGGATGCACAACTTTCGTCCCCGGAACAGATATCCATCATGCATGAGATAGCCATCAACTTCGGACAGGGTCCCGTCTCTCAATAATGCGTAGGGTCCGCTAAAGTCGGGACACGACTCATACTCGGTTTTTATCCTATCAAACCCATCAACTGCCGTGGTTAATTTGGAAAGGATGAACACACGACGGCTGAGCGCATCGGCAGCTTTATTTTCAACTCTCGCTTTGTGGCGCAGACTAAAAGTATAGTCCTGGAGGAACTCAACCCATCGACCATGTCGTGCGTTTAATCTCTTCTGGGAGTAAATATAACGGAGGGCTTCATGATCAGAAAAAATAACGAATTCTTGCGGCAAGAGGTAATGTCGCCAATGGCGAAGTGATTGGATCACCGCGTAGAACTCCTTATCATAGGTGGAGTACCTCTGTCGAGTGTCATTTAGCTTCTCGCTAAAATAGGCAACCGGGTGGCCTTCCTGGGAAAGGACTCCACCTATCCCGAGCCCAGACGCGTCGCAAGCCACTTCAAAAACCTTAGAAAAATCAGGGAAACGCATAACAGGGGCCTCAACCATCCTTTTCTTGATTTCGATGAATGCTCTCGTGGCGGCATTAGACCAAGTGAACTCACCCTTCTTCAAACAGTCAGTCACTGGGGCCATGATGGTGCTGAACCCTTTAATGAACCGACGATAAAAGGTGGCTAGCCCATGGAAGCTTCTGACATCACGAATAGTCTTGGGTTTAGGCCACTCTTCGATAGCTTTGATCTTTTCGGGGTCCGCAGAGACTCCCTCGATAGAGACAACAAATCCTAAAATTGGACTTGAGTTGTGAGAAACGTGCACTTCTTCGGGTTGGCATACAGCTCCTCTTTTCTCAACACAGTACAGACCTGACGCAGGTGGTCTAAATGTTGCGCCCGAGATTGGCTATAGATAAGTATGTCGTCAAAGTACACCACAAGAAATTTACCCATAAATGGTCGGAGTACTTACGTCATAATTCTCATAAAGGTACTCGGGGCGTTAGTCAGCCCAAAGGGCATAACCATCCATTCATATAGTCCATCCTTAGTCTTGAACGCCGTCTTCCACTCGTCGCCAGGACGGATGCGAATTTGGTGATAGCCACTCTTCAGGTCGATCTTGGAGAAGATGGTAGCTCCGGACATCATGTCCAGCATGTCGTCCAGTCGCGGGATAGGGAAACGATACTTGACTGTTATTTTGTTGATGGCGCGACTATCGACACACATACGCCATGATCCGTCTTTCTTAGGCGTCAGAAGGGCGGGGACCGCACACGGACTCATACTCTCCTTGATAAAACCCTTTTGCAGGAGTTCATCAACCTGCCTCTTCAACTCTGCGTGTTCAGTAGGGTTCATTCGATAATGTGGCAGGTTGGGAAGACTTGCCCCAGGGACCAAGTCAATGGCATGTTGTATGTCGCGCATCGGAGGCAGTTGGTCAGGGAGATCTTCAGGGAAAACATCAGCAAACTCCCTAAGCACAGGGGTGACTTCGGGGGGAATCGACTGGCCGGAGTCCTTAGGGGTTTCTCTTGCTACTAGGATGATGACAGGAGCTCCCTTTTCTACCTCGTGACTCAGCTCTTTGGCACTGACAAAACTAACGCTCTTGGCTTTCTTTGCGGGGGCAGTCTTTTGCTCGGCTTGGGCACTCTTGGGTGGGGAGGGGATCAACTTAACTTTCTTGCCCTCATGTTCAAACAGACACATGTTCGAGCGTCCATAAATGAGAACATCGTTATCGAAAAGCCAAGGTCTTCCCAAGATGACTTGGCCCACATCCATGGTCAGGACATCACACCAGATCTTGTCCTGGTAGATGTTGAAATTGATGGGCACTAGGCATCTCTGCTTGACCTCCATGGCAGTGGAGTTGATCCAAGACACTTGATAGGGACGAGGGTGGGGGACGGCCTTAAGGCCAGTCTTAGCGATGACAGCAGACGATACGGCATTGATGCAACTGCCACTGTCGATGATGACCTTACAATTTTTATCCCCAATCTTGGTGAACGTGTGGAAAATAGCGGTGCGCCTCCAATCATCCTGATCCTAGGGTTGGGATAGCGCGCACCTAACAACTGACACGGTGGGGGACGACAACTGCCTAAGACAACTCAGAATGGCACCGTCATCATCATCAAAATCTCCATCTTCTTCTTCTGCCTGGTAGATGAACTCTGCTTCTCCAGGCTCTACTGCTTCAATGGGGTTGCCATCGACAATGTTGACTCTGACAGGGCTAGGCCAGTTGGCAGCCACGTGGCCATACCCTTGACACTTGTAACACTTTGTAAGAGGGCTGACTTTGGAGAAGTCACGATCGACACTCTTTCCTCGGGCGTCCCTCTCAAAATTCTTGTTGGGAATGCTGGGCTTAGATTGAGATGAGTTGGGGTAGGTCCGATTGGAATTGCTAGGGGAGGGCTTTGTGGGATAGCTCCTAGAGTCAGAATGCCTGTAGGTGTGACTAGACCTAGAGGCGTCAAGGTCTTGAGCGTAGGCTCTTTCCAATTCCGTGACATCTCTGGCAAGGAGCTCATTCCTTAGGTCTTCCCTCAGGCCAGACCGGAAACGGGAAAGGACTTGGACAGACGTCTCGGTCCCAAGGACGTTGCAACGAGTGAGGAACTCATCAAATTTGGCAACATAGTCCTTAGCCGATTTGCTACCTTGGGTAAATTGGTGCCATTGGTCTAACAGTCGTGCCTGATACGACGGTGGCACATACTTACCCTTCAGCTTATTTTTCATGGCGACCCAAGTATCGATCGGGTCCTGGGTTCGCGCAACTCTCAAGGCTTCCACGTTGGTCCAGTATTGGCTCGCGGGTCCGCTAAGCTTCATGGCTGCAAAGCGGACCTTCCTAACCTCAGTTAAAGGATACCACGTGAAATAACGATCCATGGACTGGAGCCAATCCAGGAAAAACTGGGGATCATGTCTACCATCAAAGGATGGTACCTCTAACCGGATACTCCGAAGGTACTGATCATCGGGGTCCTGATTGTTCTGCCAGTTGGCCGGGTGCCCTTGAGGGGGATTGGGAAATTCAACATGCGGATCGGTCCGCGCTTGTTCCATCCGGTCTAACCGGGCATTGGTGTCGCGCTGATACGCAGCGAGGTTTTGGTTCATGGCGGTTATACATTGGGTCAACTCGGCAAGTGCTCTAGTCAGGGCCTCGGGATCCATACTGCAGTTGTCCAACTCGCTAGACTCTCCTAATAGATATGGCCTACCCCTACGGGTTGGCATGCAATGAAAGCACACAAGATGATGCTAATAATGATAAAAGATTTTTTTTTTTTTTTAACTTAATGCACAAGGCTAGAATGAATGCAAGTTGCAGGCTCAGGTGTTGAGTGCTAATGAACTAGCTATGACCATGCTCTGATACCAAAATGATGTGGAACAGTGTGTGTAATAGGGAATTCAAAGATTCGTTGAGCCGCGACAGGGTCGCTTGTTGCTCCGAGTCGAAACAGGAAGTTAATTTAAACAAACAATATGGCTAATGGTTTTATCAAAACATAACAGGCACGCAAGCAGGTACCCCCAATCTTAATTGACCGAACAATAAACACTTAGTTATATCAGCAGGGTTCCATATGCAATATCAAGGCTAATAACAAACAGGGTAATCAGAATCTCACAACTCACCATTCAAAGTGGGCAGCAGTTTGCATAGATAAAATATAGGAGAATTGATCTTTGGTGTCACCCTTCAATATTGACCGGGAAAAGAAAGAAACTCACCTACTGAGGATTGTGGGGGACCTCAGGGATCTCAACTGGTGGCGGGGTCGAAGTCGATGCGGTGTCCTCGGGTTGAGCCGGGGCTTGAGCGAGGGCCCGAAGGGCTAGCACGTTGGGATGTACGGGCGCGCCGGGATGCCACCGTTGATGGTTCTCCGAGATGCCCAGCCGTGCTTCCGCGTCCTTGGCGACGAGGTAGGTGATGCGCTCCACGTAATCTTTCACGCTCTCGCCGGCGCTGAACTGGAAGTCGAGGAAGGGGGACCGGATATCGAGGAATCCGTCTTCGTCGTCGATCAATCCATGGTCGACGTCCGGATCGGCCATGCCGACATGCCGAGGGAGGGGCAGAGTGAGGCGAGGGCGCGGGCTTTGGGATGAAGGAAGGGAGGGGATAAGGAGGGATAGGGTGCAGGGGTCGGGTCGGGTCGGGTCGGGTAGGGGTGCTGTGCACCCGGGTCGGGTTGGCTGGGCTAAAGGGGATCGGGCTAGGGGAGGGAAAGGGTGGTCGGGTAGGGTTAGCAGGGCAGGGGGGCAGTCGGCAGGGAGATAGAGGAGGAGGGTGGCGCGGTGGCAGGGAGATAGAGGAGGAGGGTGGCGCGGTGGTCGGGGGTAGAGGAGGAGGGGGTGGCGCGCGGTGGCAGGGAATGGAGGAGGAGGGGTGGCGTGCGGTGGCAGGGGGAAGGAGGAGGAGTGGTGGCGCGGTCGCAGGGGAGGAGGCCGGCTGTGGGGAGGGTCGGAGGCCGACCACGGGCTGGATGGAGGGAGGGGAGGAGGGAGGTGGAGGGGCGTCGGGATCCGGGCGCGCGGGAGAGGGCCGGGGTGGTGATCGGGTGGGCTTGGGAGGGGAAAGGGAGAGGGGAAAACGGGATTGGGGGGGGGGGGGAATGGTCCCACTAGGGTTTCACACGCCTAGTAGGGGCCTAGGGTTTCACACACCTAGGTATAGGCTTGGGTTTCACACACCTCACCTTAGCTCTCTCACAAATGTGGGAAGAGGTAAAAATTTTATTCATTCCATCCTGAAGAGAAAGATGAAAGGCCTATAAATAGGCTTACAACGACAGACGAAAAAGCCCACTAATCGAGGTGGGACTAAAAGTACACAAACCAAATAACGAAACAGAAAAACAACAGCCAACATGGCTAGAACCACATGCTCAGATGTCGCCTCCTGCGCTGGTACACTCGCCAGGGCCGAGGCTCGATGTCCTCATCAAAAGGGCTTTCCTACCTAAAATAATTGATGATTCAGAATCATATGTAACCATACATATGCTTAAATGAACACTTCTTAAGCGCCTAAGAAGCATTAGTCCAACTTCACATTTAGGTCATTTTTATGCCATGTTCAAAGATATTGCCACAAATTGCTACTATAGTTTTGAAATAAATTAAATTCCTATTTATTAAATGAGATGCTTGTAAGCAAGCATTGAGGGCATAGACAATCAAACAAAAAATTTCATGGAACGAGTGAAAATTAATCTCTTAGATGTCAATGGACAGGCAGGAGCCTACAAGAGTACCAGTTCCAAGACAATATTTGCATCGTTTTTGCTCCTGTTGCTTGACATTGTTGACCTCAACCACCATTAAAGCTGAGATTACTCCAACTGCTCCCCCCGAGAAAGATGCCACTATTGGATCAACCTGACTGCACAATTTTTAACGGAAAAAAATCAATGAACAGAAGAAATATGCCTTTTCAATGATCCAAAAGTAGATAATTATCCTAGAACTTAGCCTATGTAAAATCAATAGCCCCAGAAAAAGCTTGTAGTAGATTGTTCAGAAAAGGACAATTTCCACTCGGTCTCAGGTATAGCTCGGAGAAAGCCTGCAAATGCTTCATGGACATTAAAAATTCATGGAAAAATAATTGCAGTTTGTACAATCTAATAACCTCCATCAACATGAAGGTATTTTCAGACCATTGCTTGCAAACTAGAAGCTACATGGATTCTGTAGACTGTAGTTCTATTTGTTGTAGAAATGAGAATAGTGGTGTAGGGTATACGTATGTACATACTCATATTTCTCCATATTTGCATGTGTATGCATGTAGATAGTGTCCTTACACACTATTTCTTAAGCCCTTGTTGTACGTATGGCATAAACCCATTATGTTGGATTCTTAAAATTATATACATTTAGATCCATCCATAATGAAATTTGGATTAACATTTACAACATTCTCCTCAAGTTATAGTGATTCATAGCCTCATCCAATCCACCACCACCCACCTTCCGAATGCATATTGTCAGAAATTAA